>CAIGQV010016192.1:1695684-1741444 GCA_903798115.1 Danio jaintianensis
ATCTATCTATCTATCTATCTATCTATCTATCTATCTATCTATCTATCTATCTATCTATCTATCTATCTATCTATCTATCTATCTATCTATCCTGACATCGCTGTTCTCTGTAAACATGTAATGATGAACATATATTGATCCATACAAGAATGTGTGAACAGAGATTGAGTGTTAATGATAACTGTTTGTCCTGTGAAGACTTGTTAAAATGCTTTCTGGGGACACTTCTACTGCTGGAGGAGAGAAATGATGTTATAAATGTGTGAATTATCAGCCATCGAGTACAAAGGCCTGAGATTGTCCTGAGATGATGTCGTGATTATTAAGGAAGGGTTTTGTCTGTCAAAACATCATAATGGCCTCTTTACTGTTAATGAAAGGGAAACGGTTATCTGATGTGAACCGCTCTAATTAAAGGTTCATTTGGCCCAGAGCCACAAGAACAACCGACACGACTGGACTGTTAAAAAGCTCTTGGATTGAAAAGAGGACGTTATTGCAGTCCGAAAACATCATCTGTTATCACCGATACATACAGCCATAAAATTAACACTCGTCGTGTCAAATGAGTACATGTCTGCATCGGGGGCGGATTTAATAAATACAGAAGTGTAAATTATAGCTCTGAATTATATATAACATGGTTTCTATCATATGTTGTATGGTCAGGGTCAAATAAATACTATTTGAATGTCATTTTTACATCCGTCCCCCCCCACCCGCAATCACAGAACAGTCCAGCAGTCAAATCAGATGAAGATAATTCGTTTTAAAAACAAAATAGTTTATTATTTTTGGGGGGTTTTTTCATGTTAAGAAAAAAATTATGAGAAGATTGGGTGATATAAAAAGACAGCGAAATAAACAAACAAATAAATAAATAAATACAAAACATTCTTACATGTAGCCTACTCTTTAAAAATTCTGAGTTGTTTTAAGCTTTAGGCAGGGTGCGAATTACAGGGGGGTTTGGGGGGGATTGACCCCTCTAATTAAGGCCATAAACTGAAGGAGGTCAAAACAAGATGTATGGGGGGGTCAGTTGTTAAATACTGAGAAATATTTCACTCTGATCTGTATTTTAAATAATAATGTTAATAATAAAAATAATAGATATTATAAATATACATTTGACCACCCCTATAACCATTCAAAGCATTGTTAATGCATAATTGCGCCAATCAGTCTATTCGAGAAAAAAGTCTGAAAGTGGCAGATCTAGAGCACCAATAGACATTGTGTTCACAAGACTTTTGTCATAAAATAGGTGTTTGTATCTATATTTAGCCTGAAAATAAAATCAAATTAGATGCATAGTTTGTAGTTTAACCTACAGTAACAACTGAAATAGCTAATCAGAGAATACTGTAGGTCAGAATACACTAAATATCCCTCAAAATGCTGAAAACTTTAATTTGTTTTATTAATAAACTAGATGTAATTAAAAAATAAATACATAAATGACTGAAGCATGTATACACAAACTAACCAAAACCGTTGACCCCCCTGATCGTCAATGTATAATTCGCACACTGGCTATAGGCCTATTTGCGTAAAGTATGGACCAATGGTTGGATTAAAAATGGCATGTAAAAAAGTAACCTATTCGTCCATATTTTAGCCAAAATTGGATTAAAACAACCCAGTCAAAATTGGTCTGTCAGCTATATTATATGTTAATTGAAATTATTCTTATGAAATAGGCCTACACAGTTCACTTGTATAGTGAGATTTATTTACTGAGATGTTGAAAATATATTGATTTGATTTGAATTGAATAATTTATTAGAGTGATTGATTGGTGTATTTATTTATTGATTTATATATTATTAAAATGTGACATTGAAGACTGGAGTAATGATACTGACCATTCTGCTTTGATGTCACATGAATAAAATTGCATGTTAAATATCAAATAGAAAATTCATTCATTCATTTTCCTTCGGCTTAGTCCCTTATTTATCAGGGGTCGCCACAGTGGAATGAACCACCAACTATTCCGGCATATGTTTTACGCAGCAGATGCCCTTCCAGCCGCAACCTAGAACTGGGAAACACCCATAAACTCTCACATTCACACATTCACACACGCACACACACACACGCACACACACACACACACGCACACACACACACACACACACACACACACACACACACACACACACACACACACACACACACACACACACACACACACACACACTCGTACACTACGGGCAATTTAGATTATTCAATTCACTTATAGCGCATTATATTATATATATTGTTCGTATTTTAATGCATTTATTGGCTAGTTCATATATATTATTTAAATACAGT
Organism: Danio jaintianensis; assembly: GCA_903798115.1. Taxonomy (NCBI): domain Eukaryota; kingdom Metazoa; phylum Chordata; class Actinopteri; order Cypriniformes; family Danionidae; genus Danio; species Danio jaintianensis. The sequence goes on from CAIGQV010016192.1 coordinate 1,698,007, forward strand.
ATTTTAAAAATCATATCTTAGAACTTCATTTTCCACTATGGATTCACCTATCTGGGATGTTTTAATAACATGCTATATATCCAGCAGGGGGAAGCATCATGCAACGAACGAAGATGTAGCCTGTGGATTCTTCTTCTGGAGATCATTTTCATTACTACCTTTTATTTATATTACAACTTCAAGTGTGAACTGATGTTATTAACATAGTTTACATTTAAAATATGTATTAATTATCTTTTTATTTAGCTCAGTGATTTTATTTATTTGTCACTTTATTCCAATGTCTTGGTGGCCAATAGCGCCTCCTGCCAGTGAATGTAGAACATTTTTTTTTACCTATAGACAGTAATGTAAGAAATGTGTTGGATATTATATAAATTTAGACAATACTGCTCGGTTTGTTTTATTTTATTTTATTTTATTGTCAGCATTTTTCACTTTGTGAAAAGTGAAAAGTGCAAGCATCAGATTTTAGCAGCAGAGGGCGCTCCAGCTCTGCATTGACTGAGCATTGACTTTCATTTTTATTTATTTATTTATTTATATTTTTTATGATTTATCTTTTATGATCTATGGTCAAAAACGTATTTTGAACTTATTTAAGTATCATTGAAGCATTGGAGGAAATTTTCCAAGGCAGACTGAAGAGTGTTGTAAATACTTAAACCTTTATCTATCTTATGAACTTTCATCAAGATCAGTGCTGTTGTTGTTTTTTATTGACTTTGTATCTAGTTGTTATATGAGATAAATATAATCAATAATCAAGATTTATATATACATTAAACATTTAAATAATCTTGATTATTAAAATAACACTGTTTAAAGAAAATAATTTCTAAGAAAGGTCTAACTATTTCACAGCTATTGTCTTACAATTATTTAAAATGTATTTTTAGACTATTCTATATTAGCCTATAATTTTATATCATTTTAAGCCTGACTTCTCTGTTGACTTTTTATTATGCTTATGCAATTCACTTTTTTACAGCATAATAAACTTTAGTAATATTTGCCTGGCCCTAAACAGTCTTGGAGATGTAATAATTATTAATAGCTGACTGGACAATAGAGCTCCATTACAGAATTACAGATTACACAGCATATTAAATATGTCAATCATTTATCATGCATTTAGTCATCAATCCTGAAAGCATAGATTCAGCAGATTCTCCTTTATATTACTATAAATGTTGCCCAAAGTACTATTAATTTATAAAAAGAAAGACAAATAAACACAAAAAATATTTAAATGTTTTTTAATGTGAAGCCAGAAATACTTTTATTTTATTAAAATTTTATTTATTGATTGATTTTTATAGATTTTTTTATAATTTGTTTTATATTGATTAATTGATTTATTTTTATTTATTTTATTTTGTTGATATTTGATATTTATTACCAGAGTTTTGTTTACCTGCTAGTATTTTTCCCCAGGTATCCTCAACCCATCCGAGGTCTTCAGTAACTGTTATATTAGTTTTATAATATTCATTTTAAACACACTGATATGAATCTCTCGTATGATGACACATCCACGACACCAATGACATGAAATCAAACCAGGTTCTGGTAATAAAAACACAATGGTGTCCAACATGAGCCTTTTATTAAGCAGGCCTTTTGTGTGAAGCCTAAATAAAGCCTCTTTTGTTGCACCCGACAAATGTCACAACTTTTCTTTTACCTCAATTATATTCTAAAATCACCATCTCTGTAATCAGCTTGTTTACAGAGAGACTCTCAGCAGGTGAAATTCAATGGCTTTGGCATATCTCATAGTATAACACTTGTTTTGACATTTATCACAGGAAATAACTCACCCATATATCAATCCATTAAAACAAGTGCATGTTGTGTGCTGTTTTATAGGATACATATGCTCTATTGTGACAATTTAGAATAATAGCCATTTTTTTGGTAACAAAAAGTCATTAAAGCAGCACTAAAATAACGTCTCTTAAATTATATCAGAGGTAGAATGAGCGGAAAAGTGTCACCCGCTTTGCTGGTAACAGACAATTGCACTTATCAACCACAAGGGGGAGCAATGGGAGAAAGTGTCATAGTGTTGCTTTAAAATGTAAATTCACAGAAACAGGAACATGTGAACTAATTTTGTTTTCTGCTGATCGATTGGAACAATTGATGTCTCACTGATTCTTTGTATTTGACACTGTAACTGACTAATATGCATTGATAAAAACTGGGTTAAACTAAATTCACAGAAAAACATAGTAAAACACATCAAATCCTATCTGCTTGATCAAATTTATATATATTTAAGTGTTTATTTTTATTTATTTTATTTATTTATTCTTTCTATTACTTTTTTGGAAAAACAAAATGTTTATTTTTAGTTTTGTTACTGGCATTTTTGTTACTTATAGATATATGTACACTAAATTATTAACAAATGTTTTGGGACATCTACCTTTACATGCACATGAACTTTAATAACATCTCAATCTTAATCCTTTGGGTATAATATGGACTATGGACGGCTCTCCTTTGCAACTACAACAGCTTCAACTCTCCTGGGAAGATCTTCCACAAGGTTTAGGAGTGTGTTTGTGTTTGTTTGACCATTCTTCTAGAAGTTAATTTGTGAGGTCAGGCACTGATGTTAGACGAGAATGACTGGCTCACATTATACACACTATAAACACACTACACTACAATACACTACACTATCTCCACTATAATTCATCCCAAAGGTGTTCAGTCGGGTTGAGATCAGGACTCTGTCCAGGCCAGTCCAGATCCTCCACACTCCAAAATTGCTTGCTCTTTACGAATCTTGCTTTTTTGGGGTTTTACATCCCCAAACTGTTCCCAATAAGTTGGGAGCATGAAGTTGGGAGCCCCCACCCCCCGCTCTTTAATATTGGTCAAGAATTGCCTCTGGCTGGACTAACGCTGAGCGTCGGCTTAGGACCAAACCCAACCAATGAAAAAACAGAGAAGCATGACTGGTCGCTCCAGAGAACACAGTGTTTTACTTCACTGCATCCAACACTTTCCACTGCAGTTGGCGATGTAAGGCTTGATTCAGCTGCTCGACCATGGAAACCCAGTGCTAAAGCTCTCTACGCACTGTTTTTTGAGCTAATCTGAAGGAGGTCTATAGCTCTTGACTCTGAAGAAAGTTGGTGACTTCTGCTCTGTGATTTTATATGGCCAACCACTATGTGGCTAAGTTGCTGTTGTTCCCAATTTGCTTCTACTTCACTGAAGCATATGGTTGGCATATGGTTCAAAATAAAACATTATTTAACGAAAGTAACCTTTGTAAACATGACAGAAATTAAAAGTATTTGTTTCATTACTAATAGACAGCTCTCTAAATGTTAAATAATTATCACAGGGTCTGACCAAATCTAATCCATTTGAAGGATTTATTATTCATCAGAAAACAAACAAAATGGCATCCCTTCCGGTGCTCTCGAATTCACTCACTCATCATATACATCTCACAACAATTCTGAACGAATTGTCATATTCATACAGCAGATATTTATTTTCACAGTGTACCATGGTAACACCCTTACATTTTTTGTAAGGAAATGACACATTGTATGCACTTCTGTGTTTAGCTGCCAGTATTGTCAGTCTGTTAAATGTGGTATAATACCACTCTAAAGAGAACACCCTTCAGTTGTTCTAAAAGTACCATGCTATTTGGACAGTTTACCAGGTAAATGCTGTGGTATTTGGAAAAGTACCATGTAAATATCATCTTTAGTCCCATTATATCCACCAGTTTCTGCAGAATAACTGCTCTCTGAGGAGAGAAAATTCCCTTTCCCTCCCTTTGTTCAGAAAGTACACTGCTAGTTAGACACTTTACCATGGTAATATCATGGTGTTTTTGTAACATACCAAGTATATAGCATGCTGTACGTTTCCCACAGTCATTCAGCATCATATTTACACAGGTGGAATTTATTACCCCAGTGTACCACCATGGTAACACCCTTACTTTTTTTGTAAGGAAATCGCACATTGTGTGTATTTTGTGTCTGTTTAGCCACCAGTATTGCCACTCGTTTCCATTCACTCCTTCAAGTGCACTATATTAGTGGACAAATGTAGTCAAACATGATTAACGTAACTGAAATTGTAACTTTACTCACATTTAATATGCATATTATATATACAAATAACTTCTGTACATTTACAACAATTATTGCAGACACAATATAGAACATGTTGACCGATATACAGTATTTTTAATTGTATAAAAACCTATTAAATATAAACATAATCTAATAATAATAATTAATAGCTAAATAGTCAGCCCTGAAAAAATTTAAACACACACACACAAACACACACGTTTGTTTTTTGTGAAAAGTGGGTACATTCCATAGGTTTCCATTGATTTTATACTGTACAAACCGTATTTTGTATTGGCGTAACCCCACCCTACCCCTAAACCCAACCATCACAGGAAACAGTGTACAGCTTTACTCTCTGAAATAAACTCATTCTGTGTGATTTATAAGCTTTTGGAGAAATGAGGACATCAGCTGTGTCCTCATATTTCACCTCCTTTTTGTAATACCTGTGTCATACCTATGTCATTATACAGATTTGTGTCCTGACATGTCACAAAAACACACACACACACACACACACACACACACACACACATACATATGATAGACAATATATTAAACCAAAATAAGTGAATTTGTAAATCAAAAAGAACAAACAAACAAACAAGCACGCAAGAAAAGAAAGGTAATATTGCAATCTCGCAAGCATTTTTAAAAACAATATTACGGAATATGTACAAACGTAGTACAAAAACATATACATCTCACAACAATTCTGAAAGAAATAAAATAAGAGAAAAATGAGAGAATCAAATGTAAAATGTATCGCTCGGCGTGACGTCAGTGGCTGAACCGGAAGCTGTTCCGGTCTCTCTCTCTCTCAGTGTGTATGTGTATGCGATTGCAGGCTCGGCGCTACACTGACAGCTGAACGATACGATGTAACAGCGACGCGAGGGAATGGAAAAACCTACCGACACATAAATACGCTTGGATTATGCGTTGAGGGCAGTCGTGACCCGCTGATGTCTTTCCACAAGCGGGAGTGATCGCAGAGCCCGTGTTCCATCCCGTCATCCGCAGCTGTTACGCCCATCATCTGCGGCGGGGCTCCGTCGATCGGCGGCTGTTTGTTGATCTGGTCGTACCGGGTACCGTGTGTACTCATGGGGAACAGCACATCATGCTGCGTGTCGTCCAGCCCGAAGCTCCGGAGGAACGCGCACTCGAGGCTGGAGCCGTACCGGCCCGAACCGGAGCTAAGTCGCGAGGACACGGGCTGCAACCTGCAGCACATCAGCGACAGAGAGAACATAGACGGTGAGTGTGTCAAACGCAACCGAATAACGTGCGAAATAGCGATTTATGAGCATCGATAACCTGTGTAAGCGGAGTAGCTGTATGTCGAGGAGAAATTACCTCATGAGGGTTTTGTTTTTCAAAGAAGTTCCGTTCTATTTTGGGAAGTTTACTATGGTAACGCTATGGTATTTGGAAAGTACCACGTTTAAACATTAAGGTAACGTTAAAGTTTGTTTTATATTCGCACATTCGTTTAGTGACGGCTCCCTATATTGTTTACCATGGTAGTTTGTTTACCATGGTTGGACTGAAATTACATGTATGACTTCAGAACAACATTAGCACTATTTAATTGACTATGAACATTGTTGTACTTTGATAGTCATTGGCTGCTTATATGATTTCACTAATCAGAATTTTCAATGAAGAACTTAATGAAATTAAGGAGAAAGTCCGAATGTGTGAATATAAAACTAACTTTACCTCAATCGTTTAAACATCATGTTGTAGTTATTTAACGTTAGCATCCACCAGTGTTTGCGAATAACGGCTCATTGAGGTTAAGTTTGTTTTATATTCGAACATTTAGACTTTCTTCTTGACGTTGTATATAGTAATATTCCTGTACATACACTTGACAATTTCTATATTTGCATTCGCTATTTACTTCTATTTTTAAAATACATTTATTGTCTGTTTTTTGTCCTGTCTCTGTAATTCCGTTGCACTGTATAAGCTCTGTCACCAAAACAAATTCCTCGTATGTGTGAATATAATTGAGGTAAAGTTGGTTTTATATTAGCACATTCGTTCAGTGACAACTTGTGACATGCTCCCTATATTGTTTACCATGGTACTTTGAATATTCGGTATGAAATCACATGTAAGTATGACTTCAGAACAACATTAGCACTATTTAATTGACTGAACAATGCTGTACTTTGATAGTCATTGGCTGCTAATATGATTTCCCTATTTAGAATTTGCAAAGAATACTTTTCTGAATCTATAATATTAAGGAGAATGTCCAAATGTGTTAATATAAAACCAACTTTACCTCAATGTGAATATACCTGGCAATAAAGCTCTTTCTGATTCTGATATTATATTTTCAGAGAAGTATTCTTTGCAAATTATAAATAGTGAAATCATATTAGCAGTCAATGACTATCAAAGTACAACGTTGTTCACAGCCAATTAAATAATGCTAATATTGTCTATATAAGTCATGATTACATGCCACTTCAGACCCAATATTTATATTTCTTTAAACTTTTATGTTTAGGAATGTGTTGAAAAATATTTATCTCTGTTAAACAGCACTTGGGGGAAAAAAGAAATTCCAATCCAAATACAGAATTTAGAATAGTAATTATAATATTTCAAGTGTATAGGGTATTCAAGGAGGTAAATCTGTAAATACAGTAAATAGGATGTATATTGGATTACATGGAATTTTCTCAGGCAATTAATAATTATAATATTTACCAAGACAAATATGGTATTTTACAGAAGTAAAAAATGCACATGCAGTATTTACAAATATTTAGAAAGATCTGGTATTTTACTTAAGTAAAAAGGTATATATTATACTTAAGTAAATGTGTAATTACTTACCTCAAGTAAATATGGTGACTGTGATTTTTCCTTACGTTTGCTGATGTAAAAGTGACAAATATGATATTTATGAGGGTAATTATGGCAATCATAATATTTCATTATATTTATGGGTTTTATTGAGGTAAGCATGGTGTGAGGTTAATAATATGCCAATTATAATATTTAATGAGGTAAATATATTTACTGAAGTAAAATAGAGTTTTACAACAGACTGACAAGACTTAAGGGGTAAAATACCTAAATGTTAAATGCTAAAGAAAAACAAGTACAGTAGGAAGTAGAACAGCTGGTGAGGCATTTTTACAGAGTGGCAATACTGGTGGCTAAACAGACACAAAATACACACAATGTGCGATTTCCTTACAAAAAAAGTAAGGGTGTTACCATGGTGGTACACTGGGGTAATAAATTCCAACTGTAGAAATATGATACTGAATGACTGTGGGAAACGTACAGCATGCTACATACTTTTTTTATGTTACAAAAACACCATGATATTATCATGGTAAAGTGTCTAACCAGCAGTGTACTTTCTGAACAAAGAACCCTCATGAGGGAATTTTCTCTCCTCAGAGACCAGTTATTCTGCAGAAACTGGTGGATATAATGGGACTAAAGATGATATTTACATGGTAATTTTCCAAATACCACACCATTTACCTGGTACACTGTCCAAATAGCATGGTCCTTTTAGAACAACTGAAGGGTGTTCTCTTTAGAGTGGTATTATACCACATTTAACAGACTGATAATACTGGCAGCTAAACACAGAAGTGCATACAATGTGTCATTTCCTTACAAAAAAATTTAAGGGTGTTACCATGGTACACTGTGAAAATAAATATATGCTGTATGAATATTACACTGAATAACCATTAGAAACGTATGGCATGCTATTTACAAGATTGTATTTAGTTTGAAAAGTATGATTACTATAGTATTTCTTAACAGAATGAGAAGTGTGTATAGTGTTTGATTTCTTTACAAAAAAAAAAGTAAGGGCGTTACACTGAAAAAAAAAAAAATACCTGAATTATACTGAATGACTGAGAAGCATAGTCAAACAGCATGCTATTAACTTGGTAAGTTACCAAATACCACTCTATTACCTTGGTAAAGTATCTAAATAGCATATTATGCTAATTTTTTAAACACATAACACAGGATTTTCTCCTCAGAGAGCCATTATTCCTCAAAAGCTGTTGGATATAATGATGCTAAATGACTAACGTTACACTTACAACAAGATATTTAAACGTGGTACTTTCCCAAATACCATGGCATTACCATAGTAAACTTCCCAAAATAGGATATGGGTAAAGTTGGTTTTATATTCGCACATTGGTTCATTTTTTTAACAGTGACACTTTCGGACACGCTAGACAGAGAGAGAGAGAGAGAATGTTCATATAATCATATCAATACCATGTACTGGTATTGATAATGTACTGTAATCCTGTAAAAGTACAGTTTTTAACCATTGCTTTCATACAAAATATAATTTTTATTAAAGCACCCATGAAACAAAGACGAAAAAAAAGATTTTGGGATTTAAGAATTTATATTGATTCTTGGAAATGAGAATATATATATAAAACTATAAGCTCCAAAAGACTTTTACAGAGAATACGCATTATGAATATGTAAACGGTTTGACACCACTGGGAAATGTAGATCATTTTTTGGTGTCTCTAACGTCAGCTGAGGTTGTCAATGGCTGGTCATTTGCTGGATCTGGCAGTAGATCTGATCTGATCTGAGTGCAGTGAATGCAGGCGGTGCTTCAACACATCTGTTGAAGTGGAGAGTGGATCCACAGATGATCAAATGTAATTTCACATCTAAAAGGAGATGGAGGCTGATGATAGTGTCGTGTGACAGCAGGCAGAACTGATATACTGTAGAAGAGGTATAGCTGACCAGGACCAGTTACACTCACTTACATAATCATATCTATCCGGATGGTATAAATCACTGTATCATCATCATGTTATTGTGGCTGTGATAAGGCTTTTCATTTTGATTTGGATTGTTTGTTTTAGTTATTTTAGTAGATTTAGTTGTTTAGCAAGTAATTTTAGCAAATATAATTATAAGATATAATATTTTTAATTTGCGACATATTAAGATATGTAAAATATAAGTTTTTTCAGTTATTTTAAACTCCATTTTTATTTATGTATTTATTTATGTATTTATTTTATGTATGTATTTTTACACTGTAAAACCCAACAGTCAACTTTATCAAATGAAATGAGTGTAGTTAACTCAAAAATTACTGAAAGTTAATTCTACTAATTTGAAAAGAGTTTTGAACTCAGTGTTCAAGGTAATGAGTTAATTAAATACCTCATTACTTTAACTTAAAGGGAGTAAGTTCACAGTGCTCATATAGATGAGTTTTTTAACTTAAATGGTTTGTTGCAATCGGTTTCCTCAAACGGTTTGAGTTGCCTTAACTTATTGGGTTTTACAGTACTCAGTTGGTTTGAGTTACGTTCATTTATCCGGTTTTACTGTGCTCAAATTGCTTCATTTACTCAAATGGATTAAGTTCACAGTACTCATTAGGATTAGTTTTTGAACTTAAATGGTTTGTTGCAATCGGTTTTCTCAAACGGTTTGAGTTAACTTAACTTTTTGGGTTTTAGAGTGTATTTATTTATTTTTAAATATAAATTTATAAATTTTTAATTTTTATTATTTTTAATTTTATTTATGTATGTATGTATGTATGTCTTTTTATTTATTTATTTACTTTATTTATAATTTGTGTGTGTGTGTATGTCTGGATTTACAATTTCTATTTGTGTGTTTGAGTGAATTTTTTATTCTGTAAGTTGGTAATAAGCTAATAAGGTGATGACATCTCTAAATAATACAAAAAAAATATATTGGAAAATTTGTTGCAAATAAAAACATTTGTTATTTCAGACATTTGGCATCTTTTTTTCCAAATGACAATCTTTTTATTTAAAATTTGTAAGAAATATTGTACAAGTATTAATATTTTATGCAAACCCATGCATATACAGCACATAAATCTAGAATTGATGAGTGGTCTCTTGTAGCCGTATACACATACATATAAAGTAGTATAAAGTCCTCTGAGAATGACTGACTGACAATTTTATGTGCATTTAAAGAAGGCACACCTATCTTTAAATACATTTGAATATTAAAATTTTTTTATTGTGAGACTGCACTGAGGAAATCCCATATTTTCTCATATCTCGAGCACCCATAACAGACTGTGCTGTGAAATGATAAGTGTGTGTTTGGTAAAGATAGTCTCCTGTTCACGGGTCAGTCTGTGCCAGTCTCCTGTGATTAACACTGGCCATTGTGATTCACGCAGCTGCTGTGTGAATCAGCTTTATCCCACTGAATAAATCACTATCGGAGTGCTTGTTTTCATTCTTTCATTCATGAAAAGCTCCTTTGCATTATAGTAATTGCAGAATAATGCAATGAGTTAAAGTTTGAATCCTTTAAAGAATAATCTGAATTCAGTTTTTATTTTTTTTGGCATAATGTTGATTATAACTAAAACAAATTACTTTTACTTGTTCCTTTACTCTTACTTACTCCCAGGGCCATTTATATCAAAGTTGATATTTAGCCACAACATGTTGGTGTTTCGTAACATCTAGTTTTTATGAGGTGGGTTGTTAGCCCAACACTCAACCCCCAATCTGGAGGACCAGGACATAGACACATACACTACAGACAATTTAGCTTACCCAATTCACTTACAGCACATGTCTTTGGACTGTGGAAACCCGGAGGAAACCCACGTAAACACGGGGAGAACATACAAACTCCACACAGAAATGCCAACTGACCCAGCTGGGGCTCGAACCAGCAACCTTCTTGCTGTGAGGCGACAGCGCTACCGTGTCGCCCTTACTTGTTCCTTTATTGTTTAAAAACAATGGAAATAAAATGAAATAATGGGGATAATTTGTGGATATTGAACACTGTGTTAATGTGATTTTATTATGAAAAAAGTGGAGTAGTAGTTATTAAAAACCCTAAAATGACTATCCGCCATATTTTTCAAATATATAAACACAGTGTTCAACATACACCCCTCACAAATCACTCATTTAGATTAACATTTTCTATAGGAAGCTTTAGTCAGAACAACAAAATAGCTTATGATAACGCTCCAAAATTAGTACACCCAAATTTATTAAAAAATGTTGGAAAAATTAGTGCAAAAATGTATGTTAGGGAAAATTATTAAATAAAAACCAAAAAATTTATAAAATCTTGTTGAAATTTTGTAGTTTTTCCAATATTTCGCATTAATTTAAATCTATTATCTTTCTATTTCTAAAGATGTTCGGTGAGTAAAATCTTATTTTAATAAATACATACATTTGATAAATCTGTTTTGTTTAAATGCACCAAAATATATCACCTATATTCACTAAGAAATGGATAAAAAAAACTGTATACATACAGTTGAAATCAGAATTATTAAACCCCCTTTGAATTTTTTTTCCTTTTTTAAATAATTCCCAAATGATTAACAGAGCAAGGAAATTTTCACAGTATGTCTGATAATATTTTTACTTCTGGAGAAAGTCTGATTTGTTTTATTTCGGCTAGAATAAAAGCAGTTTTAAATTTTTTAAAAACCATTTTAAGGTCAAAATTATTAGCCCCTTTAAGCTATATTTTTTTTCTCGATAGTCTACAGAACAAACCATCGTTATACAATAACTTGCCTAATTACCCTATCCTGCCTAGTTAACCTAATTAACCTAGTTAAGCCTTTAAATGTCACTTTAAGCTGTATAGAAGTGTCTTGAAAAATATCTAGTGAAATATGATGTACTGTCATCATGGCAAAGATAAAATAAATCAGTTATTAGAAATGAGTTATTAGTAATCTAAATTATTGTTGTGCATTTATTAGCATTGTCACAAAAGCTTATTAATTGATTGATTTCTTGGTTTCATCTCAAACAAACCTCAAGTGTCTTTCAAGAATTATTTGCTCTAAGAATCCTCTAAAGTTTTGGGAAATTCAAACAACTAGTTCTTCTTCTTCAGTTCTTGTTGTAACAGTCTGGTACCTTGATAAAACAATTTTATTTCTCAGTGGACTGAAACCTGTCCTCCATAAAATTGAGTGGGCAGCCAGTCATCAGATTGGAGCTTGCAATTTTTCAGAGAGGTCTTATCATGTTTTCGTGCAATACAGTCAGTGAGTTCTAAGCGGTCAACTTTTTTTTCACCTGAAGGATAGACAGCTTGTAACAGGAGAGAGCGAAGAGCGAGAAGCCAAGACACATGAGTTAACAGGATTATGTTTGCTGCCATATGCTCAGCTAGTTCTTTTCTTTGCTAGTCATGTTATTGTTTGAATTTTGTCTGCAACCATAAAATCCCCACGTTTTCATATTTCCAGACACTTTGATTTAATTAAATTGATATATTTTATCATTTATTAAGGAAAACAAAAACAAACGTTAAATTATTTTCAAAGCTGGTTGGTGCATTGAAACAGAATGCATGTTGGATATTGAAGTACAGATGAAATCAAAATTAACCATATTGATTTTGTTAGCTCACATTGCTAGTGTTGTGGTAAATAATTCATCTGTGCATGTCATTAAGAAACAAACAAATAGTTTGCCCTTGCAATCTTTAATTGAAATCTGAAAATGCACTTCCTGTTTGTTTTCAGCTAAATTCTCAGATTAGGTCTGTCTGAGGTATTGGTTGTGGCTTAACCACGCCCCTCCAACTGTCAGTGTTGACAGCAAACAGAAATGGTGAGCAGGAGGTGTCTGTTAGGTTGTAATAACTCTTCTCCTGATCTTTCTGAATGTAATGCCTACTTTACGACATCCAGTCAGCTATCAGTAGAAAAAACAAGCCACGCCCACTGTTTTCTCATTTAATTTTCCGTTTCTCTAGGAACTGCATCACAATCCAAAAAAAAATAAAAGGTTGCAACTTGCGGTTCATGCAGACTTTAAAATGCTGTTCTGCATTTAAAAAAAAAAACTAATTGTGACGTTGGATATAGCAATAGCGTTCAATAGCAATTGTGGCTCATGGAGCCTCTCACTAGTTCCCGGAAGTTAGTACTTATAGCCTAGTACTACTTTACAGCTGAAGACGACTGGTTTTGCACTTTTGAAAGGTACTAAGCTATGTTTTAACGTTATCTAACCTTATTTGAATTAACATTAGGGTTAATTATGGACAAACCTGAAATTCAAATGATGCTTTCTAAACCCAGTGGTTTGGTTTGTCCATATTTGACCCAAAGTTACAACAAGAGTGTACCTTCATCACAGATTTTGTTAAACTGGAAGTCAAATTGAACTAAGTCAAATACAACAACTCCACATTTAATGGTATTCTAGGAAATCTGCATCAAGGCATGGGATTTGGACCTTGTGACATCACATGCTGCTTTTGTTTGTGTTTCTATAGATGTCGTTTGAACATTTTTTTCATTCATATTTCAGTAGCCATGTAATGATGCATATTGCTATATCGAGATATTACAACATAAAAATGTGACAATATGTATCAGTGATAATATATAATATGATTTTCAATATAGAGTTCATTTGGTTTAAGGCTCTGCTCACTATTCATTTGAAGGTATGCAGTTCAGTAATGTAATTTGTATCAAATCGTGACAGGAATGTATCATTACACCCCTAGATTTCACTGCACATTTTCATACTGCACTGGAGTTTGATTGGATGTGGTCTGAGACCAATATTTTCAGAGGTCTCGGTTTGCTAGTTTAGTGGTTCAAATGGCAGCAGTAACACTTAATCAAATGAACCACAGGAACAGAGCAATTACACCAGCAAACTGCCTAAACAGATTGTTGCTGGCATTTTGTCAGCTCATTTCATTCATTCATTCATTCATATTTACCTGGGGTCTGATTTATAAAATTTGCTTAGAAACCTTCCTAACAGTGAAGTACACCAGAATAATTAATAATTTATTTATTAACGATTATGGCCCATATGACATTTTAAAGTGCCTCAATTAAGTTGATATTTAAGTTAAATAGGATTATTTAGAGTTTACTTACAGCTCGGCACATTCTACTGTAATTTTATTTTTTTATAGATCACAACTTTTCCATGGGAAGTGTCGACGCACATTTCTGTCACCCGTTTTGTGCGTATGCCACATTTACCAATGTAGCAGCCAAACAATTTTAAAAGTACACATTACAGCAATCTTTAAACATGTCCTCTCTACAAAAATGATCACAAGCTTCACAAAACATTCACATCCTCGCAATAATTCCTTTAAATTCATCAACAGACACATTTTGCTGTGTCACAATAATCAATATATGGACTAAGTGAAGTGAAGTGAAGTGAAGTGTAGTGTGGCCAAGTATGGTGTCCCATACTTGGAATTTGTGCTCTGCATTTAACCCATCCAAGTGCACACACACAGTTAGTGAACACACACCCGGAGCAGTGGGCAGCCATGCTGCGGCGCCCGGGGAGCAGTTGGGGGGAACGGTGCCTTGCTCAAGGGACTCACCTCAGTCGTGGTATTGAGGGTGGTGGAGAGTGCTGGTCATTCACTCCCCCCACCCCCAATTCCCGCTGGTACCGAGTATCGAACCAGCAACCTTCGGATCACGAGTCCAACACTCTAACCACCAGGCCACGACTTCCCCTAAATTTTCTGCATAAGTCTGCACAATATATTGCAAAGTTATCGTTATCATGATAATAGTATGCAATATACTTATCATAGACATATGTGATAAATTACATTTATTTTATGCATTTTTATCTCAATTTGACCAATCAGATGCGGCCTTACTATCTTTATTCCCACCTTCGCAGTAGTTGCTGTTCTGCTATTGGCTAAAGTGGCCCAAAGCTGAACCCAGAGCTGAAAATAAATACTTAAACATTTTTGTCGCTTGAAACTGTTCATGCCTATTTGCATTATGCTGTTGTATAATAATTATATAATCAGCGGGATAAAATGGTCTGAAAATGACAATATCACTTATCACGATTTCTGTCACAATATATCACACAACGAACAATATTTATTAGGGCTGCACGATGTTGGAAAAATCAGACATTGCGATATATTTTTTTCTTTCTGCGATATATATTGCAATATGAATATAATTTGGCTTTAATAGCTCTATTTGGAAAGAAATCATTCATTGGGATTGATTGGGGTGATGTTCTAAGGGTGTGAATCATGTATAAAAAATAATAAACAAATTGCGAGCAAAAATAATTACAATAGAGTAACGAAAAAAGTAAAATAAACAGTGCTTAGTGGTTTTGCAGAGAGTCAAACAGTATTCAGGTACAGAAATTGAGTATTGAAATGGAAAATAATTCTGTATAGTCTTCATTGTATTAATTCAGTAAAATAATTTGTCATTAAAATTACAAATGTACTTTTTTGTGCCTGAATGTTTTAAACTCTCTTAAAAATTCCTTTAAACACATGCAAATTCTAAAGTTTCATTCTGTTATTGGTTATACTTTGCTATGACACAAATCTCATGTATTCTCAACTGTTGTGCTGGTTCTGCGGTGTGACTATTGCAGACACTCACATTGCGATATCGATGCTGAAACGATATATTGTGCAGCCCTAATATTTGTCACGTCAGGTGTAGTAATATGAAAATGCAGTTTTTTTCACTTCTATATAAACTTGATGTACAGTAAAATGAAAACACTTTGTAGATTGTAGCTGGTAATTGCCAAAATGATGAGTATGTGATTTTGCAGTAGTAATGAAACGTAATGAAGGATAGCATGTGTAAAAAAATCTGTTAAAGAACAGTTTCTGTATTCCGTGATTGACCGGTGTTTTCTGTTTATTTATGGATATGAATTGCATTATTGGACATTACTCTCTGCTCTGTTGACTTTTGATTTTGAAAATTTAGTAGTTTGAATGAAATTGTAGTAGTTTGAAACAATATAAGAAATAATATACAAATAATTCTACAAAAGTCGTTGCCGCTACCAAGCCGACCAATCACAGTGCTTGTGCTATGTGTCGTTGCGACATGCGACAAAAATTTAATAGTTTGAAACAATATAAGAAATGATATATACAAATAATTCTGTACAATAGTAAAAAATGTATTGGCAGTTTGTTATCATGTACCGTAATTTACATTATATCAGACTGTCTTTATTTCTAATAAAGAGAAATACATTTTCTTTATTCTTTGTTTCATTTCTAAACGTTCGAATCACACAAAATCTGCAGTAACTTACGTCTGGCCCAAGCCCCTCCCCCGGAGAATTGTCAGTCTATAGCGATTGATGATTCGCCCCTGTACTAGAAGGTGATGTTACACATTTCCCCATTCAAAAGTATACGAGCGGCATGTCCTGTGTATTCTATAGTCTTTGCCGCTACCAAGCCGACCAATCACAGACCTTGTGCTATTTAACTATTAAATTTTAATAGTTTTAAACAATATAAGAAATGATAAATACAAATAATTCTGTACAATAGCAAAAAATGTATTGGCAGTTTGTTATCATGTACCGTAATTTACATTATATCAGACAATATAAAGCTTAAAACAATAAAAAATGCCAATAAAGTCACTTTTTCAACCTTTTCAACATCAAAAGTTGGAGCACAAATCAATTTCCCATTATAAAATTTAATAGTATTAAAAACATAAATCACAAAATATGTAACTGTTAATAACTGTTAATTTATGATTTTTTTTTTTACAGCACACACTGAATCAAGGGTTAATAAATACATAAAATGTCAATAAAATGTACAGACAAAATTGTGCATACCACCTACTTTATTCACCATGTTCTTCTGGGAAATTAAATTCCTTTTATAGACTTGTGGGTCTTGATAAATTAGGTGAAATAAACTTGAGGCTAAAACATAGCGGGAATTGTTGGATGTCGTAATTTCAGAACCAAATAAAAGTATCATTATTTTTTTTACCCAGTCACAGAATTCATTGCCCCCATGTGGTTCACACGCTATGCAGTTTAAGCGTCCCTGGTTTACACCTTTCCACATGCTTCTGCTTTCATTCATATGATTCCCTACAACATCTTTTCTGTCGAGACATCAGTCCTGCAATGCAGTGTGACTGCAGCATGATTGAGCGAGCAATACAGTAGGGCATTTGTTTGCCAGTGCACTGCCTTAGGCTTGTGTTTTGAGCTGTGACCCTAGAAAAGTGTGACTAGAAGTCAGACATTAGAACTGCTGACTTTCAACCCTGGGCCATCTATCCAGAAAACGTACTGTATTCCACCCCTCCATGTGAAACATTGCCATGTGAAACCTTCTCATGCATCTACATCTTCATTACACTGTAAACAAAATCAGGGTTTCACACAATTCATTCATGTTGTCCCAACACAAATTAAGTTAACTTAATCATTTTTAGAAATTTAAGTGGATTAAACATAAAACAATTAAGTTGTCCCAAAAAAAACCTTAAGAATTGTGCTTTCAACTCATTTTAAATAAGTAGTTAACAAGCAGCAAACGTCATTTTTTGAGTGTAGTCTTGTTCTCTTGTCTTAACAACATGCAATGCAACAAGCAAATTGTATGTCCAAAATAAAATACCACTAGGCCTGTCACGATATCTATTTTTTGTTTTATGATATATTGCACCAAAATATATTGCGATAAACGATATTATTGCCATTTTAAGACCATTTTATGCCACTCATTATATAATGCCAGAATGACAAT
This sequence comes from Danio jaintianensis, assembly GCA_903798115.1. Lineage (NCBI taxonomy): Eukaryota > Metazoa > Chordata > Actinopteri > Cypriniformes > Danionidae > Danio > Danio jaintianensis. The sequence continues at coordinate 1,715,736 of CAIGQV010016192.1, forward strand.
AAAATAGCATTATATAATGCAAGTACACTCTTCCAAAGAACACCTCATATTTTATTCTTAAGAATATTTCATAAATAGTCATTTTAAACAATTTTAATAATGAGGCATTGGAATCAGAATGTGAAAACGCATATCCTGAATAAATAATAATAAATGTTAACAAAAAAGTGCAAGGTAAAATGTAACAGAGGCTGCGATATCCAGATCTATTTTCAGTTGTCAGACACCCACATGAAAATATACTATATTAATTTATAGTAAATACTATAATGCTTTTTGACCACTGACACCTCTGATAGAGATAGAGAAGTAGCGCAATCAGCTAAAGTGTTGCTAGAATTGTTTTTTATGTATGGGCGATATATATTTCATCACCAAAAATGATTGCGGTCATGTCCATGTGTTGTGCGATAAGTCGATATATTGATTATTGTGACAGGCCTAAATACCACAACCATCCAGAAGCACAAAATAGTTCTCCCAACAAAATAATCCTATAAATGAATAATAAACCTCATTAACATTGCTGAGAATACTTACTGAGAGACTGATATTCACTTTAAAAAATGATGTTTGTTTTGTGTTTAAACTACTTATTTAAAATTAGCTGAAACAATTTTTTTTTTTTTTTTTTTTTTGGACAACTTAATTGTTTTATGTTCAATCCACTTACATTTTTAAAAACTAATAAGTTAACTTAATTCCTTTATGTTGTCCCAACAGTTTACAGTGTTGTTGCATTCCATACAATTAAACAAAATCCAGGCTTCCGCACAATCCCTTCGTGTTGTCCCAACACAAATAGATTAAGTTAACTTAACTGTTTTTACAAATTTAAGTGGATTGAATGTGAAACAATTAAGTTGTCCCCCAAAAAAACTAGAATTGTCTTGATTCAGATCATTGTCACATGCTGCGTCCCAATTCGCCAACTTATAGTCTGTCCAAAAAGTATGTACATTGTTTGTGAAGAATAAGTACATCTTTTTGAGTGTGTAACAGAAGAGTGTGGAAGCTTTGGGACACACTACTTCCTCATTAACAGATCATTACGTTGCTTGTTACGTGCCCTGTCAATCATCTCGACACATCTACATTTCTATCATATTTAATTACCTATTTTATTGGAGATTTAAGAAGCAGGTTAATCTTCCATTCTGCCTTGTCTTTCATGCAGAGAAAACTCCTCAGGTCTTTGCATTCAGAAGTCAATGACCAAACATGCCTTTATGAATGTTCACTATATTGTTGCAGATATAATATAACGTGGAAAATATGATTTCTTTCAGTAGGTTAGATATTAATTAACAGTCATTAAAAACATCTTTACTTAAGCCTGTGTACTTGACGGTTGATCTCGCGCATCTGCCATGTTTGTAGTTTAACACTATTTACCTGCATTTGTAGTTCTAATCAGATTCACATCCAATGCTCAATGTATTATGGGCAATTATGGTAGTATGGTTGGTTCAACACTTCAAATTTCTACCAGAAATAGTACTCTTTTCAACATACTACAATTCGGGACATACTAATTATATTTTCAAATACTATTTAGGATGGATAGTATGCAAATTGAGAGGCAGAAACAGTATTTACTTAGTTTAATAGAAGAACGATACTCAAATAGGTTTGAGAAAATAATATATGTTGAGTAATTGACAACAGAATCTAGAAAGACAAGCTCAGGAGATAGTATTCTCTTGTGAACCGTTATGCTGCTACATAGTGATGGCAAATTCCCTGACACAAAGGGAGAACAGAAAGAAATCTGCGAGGTGAAAATAAAGAAGTGACAAACATGTTCTATTTGAAGGTTCCATTTTAAATCATCTGATGTCACATGAGGGGGAGCGAGCGCAAACCAGGCTAATTTTAGCCAGCATTCAGGGCTCATATTTGCTCTGGCAGAAATGATAGGGAGATTTTTGTGTTAATTCCTGCCTCTCGCAACTGAGCGCAGGTCTGGAGATTAGCCGTGTTGTAAAGTCCCTAAGGATTAGCACATAGTTACAGACAGTTGGGGATGCACCATATGGAAAATGAAAGGACACAAGTGAAGAGTTAAGCCCAGTATACCTCTGTTTTGACAGTTAGCATGTGCGGACAGGTGAACATTTTATTAAATCGCATGATGTCCGGTATTTGCCCAACAAATATTTTTTGGACTAATGTTTTTTTACTTAAAGGGCCCGGAACACACCAAGCCGACGGTTGGCTGTTTTTAGACGGTTTTAGACTTATTTGTATGTTCACGCTCAGCTTTTTGGTCCAGACGAGAGCACCAGTAAACAATGCATGCCATTCAAGCATCATAATAAACTGTGGTGTTGAATATATAGTTAATTTAAAAGCATATGAAAGTTCACACATTGACTTTCTTTGTATGAAGGCACAAGCTTGCTAAATAAAAACAGACCATTTGAAAGAATTGATTCTGTCAGGATTCTTTTTTTTCTGGGGTTTCAATTGAAGAAATTTGACTTCACTTGTTCTTAAATGCAGTTCACCCCAAAATCAAATTGTCTCTGTATTTATTCACACGTCACTTGTTTCCAAACCTGTTTGAATGTTTTTTTTAACAAATGAAGATATTTTAAAGCAAGCTGAAATCCTGTAACCATTGACATTCATTGAAGGAAAAACAAATACTATTGAAGTCAATGGTTACAGGTTTTGAGCTTTCTTTAAAATATCTTCTTTTGTGTTGACAACAGTTAAACAAACTTAAAGCGTGAATAAATGAAGACAGAATTGTGAACTATCCCTTTTACGATGCATTAAAAACGCTGCTATTGAATATATTTTAAATATATAGTGTTTCGTCCAGATGCTTTTTTACAAATATTTCTATAGTAGACTTTAAAGGTGCCCTATAAAGAGAATCTGGATATAACTAGGCATAGTCGAGTAATAAGAGATCAGTACATGGAAATGGGCATAGTGTTAGCCTCAAACACCATTGTTTCTTCATTTAAATTCTCTGAGTGTAAAACCCTAGTAAACAACAGGCCAATCAGAACACAAATCAGACTGTTGCGTGACTCACAGGCCACACCCAGATTTGCATGTACTTTAGGTCACATTCTACGTCATTTGGACACGACGAGCTGTTCCAAATATGGTCATAAGGACCTTTTGATTCTAGGGGTATTTTATGAAGTAAAAATCAGCATATAAAACCATTTCTGGATAATTTTGGAACGTCCCTATGTCACATATCTACTATGTGGATGTCAGAGAACAATTAAACTTATTGCAGGGTGTTCACGAGGTCTTAAAATGTCTTAAATTTCAAAAACAAAATTTTAAATTCACTAAAATATAGTCTTGAAGGTCTTAAATAATTTTAAATAGGTCTTAATTTCCCTTTGTGTATGTAAAGCCAATCCATCCAACACATCCAATCACCAACAATACATCTCAATAAAGCAAAACTCTATTTATAACTAATATTATAACAGTCTATTGTGCATACATTTAGTCTATTAAAGTTTATGTCTATTAAAGTCTATTGCTAAAAAAATTGTATCGCAAATAGGGTCTGCTGGATTTGACACATTATTTAAAATATGTGGCTAAGAAATAACTAATTAGAATGTGTGTCTTGATGTGTGTCTTGATTTACTTGATGAAAGTAAATTATTTTTTTCCTTCTGGGCCATTAAAAAAGTCCTTAGCGTTTAGCCCTATATAAGTCTGAAATTTCATTTTTGATGGCCTTAAAAAGGTCTAAAATTTCCTGCAGAAACCCTGTTATTGAATCAGTGCAGTATATGGCACATTTAATAATGAAAGTATTTAGAGAAGGACATTTTGCCTGAGCTAGACAAAAGAGTGAATTTGAGAGGGAGCTTGAATGTAGACAGTGTGCTGACCTGACAAACCTCAGCAGAAGTTAAAGTGCATCACCATAAAATGAGTCGGCTGTAAAAACACTCTCTAATCGTTCTTAATCACTCTCAGTCTTGGCCATGAATGGACCTGACACTCATTTGACATCTTGCTGAGATCCTGTGCTGTTTTTTTTTCATTGTGACTCTTGTCCTTTGAAGGAAATGGCATACGGGAAGTGCACTGGTTTCCCTCCCTCGCCTGTGTCCGTGTGTTGTGTGGTCAATTGTTTCATGTACTCGGCAGCTGCAGCAGTGTGTGAGTTTAATGGGGTTTTGTTAAAACATGAAACTGGTTGATATTTATTTTGGTAAAAAAAAAAGGTGTTTTACCACATAATGATGATTACATATTTTTTTTCTAATCTTTTTTTTTTTTTCCGTTACCCTAATTTGTGTGTTTGTTTTATATAATTAAATAAATGATTTTGTTTCCTGTAATTCAAAGCCGAATTTTCAGCATCATCACTCCTGTTTTCAAAAAAACATATTCATTTCCTGATTTGCTGATGCTGAAGAAATTATGTATAAGTATTGATATAAAAAATATCAAATGTTGACATCAGCAGCTTAACCATTGTGTACTGTTCAAGTTGACTACCGTTTTGTTATGTTTGGGGCTGTTTTTTGCCCATTGACTTCCATTATAATGACGTTTGCCATGACAGCATATAATCATGTATTCTTGATTGTTGCTGGGAAGAGGTAAAATGTGTAATTTTTACTGTTGATCATCAGTTGGCAGCATTAACCCTTTAGATAGGGCGGTGCAAAAACGTTTCTGGCTTTAATATGGACTTATAAGGAGTAAAACAGTAGATTATAGTGTGTGTGTGTGTGTAAGTACACTTACATGTTTACTATGTTCTGAGAGCTGAGCTGCTGCTTTTGATTATCACAGACATATCAAGATAAGTGCGCAAAGGTCTTTCTCTCTCACACACACACACACACACACACACACACACACACTAGGGCTGCACAATATATCGCTTCACCATCAATATCGCAATGTGTGTAAGAGTCACATCGCATAGATATCTAATGTTTTTACATTTACATATACAAAACCATAATGCATGCACTGTTAATTTCACTTTTATCTTTGCTTTGTTGCATGTATCTATGCTTGTGGTTTGTTTATTACATTTTATGCATGATTCACTCCCCTACAGAATCATCCCAATCAATCAAAATTAATACGTTTGGTTACACTTTAGGGACCAATTCTCATTGTTAACTAGTTGCTTATTGGCATGCATGTTATTCATTCATTCATTTCCCTTCGGCTTTGTCCCTTTATTCATCAGGGTTCACCACAGCGGGATGAACCGCCAACTTATCCAGCATATGTTTTACACAGCGGATGCCCTTCCAGCAGCAACCCAGCACTGGGAAACACCCATACACTCTTGCATTCACACACATACACTACCGCCAATTTAGCTTATTCAATTCACCTGTACCACATGTCTTTGGACTGTTGGGGAACAGGAGCACCCGGAGGAAACCCATGCCAACACGGGGAGAACATGCAAACTCCACACAGAAACGCCAACTGACCCAGCCGGGGCTTGAACCATAGACTGTAAAAGTAATGGACGTAGTATCCGTGACGTCACCCATAGGTTTCTGAAGAACACAAAAGAAGCTACAAGTAGGCGTGGCCAACTGTCACCATTTTGTTTGTGCGTCATCACACCGAACACCGATACCAAACAAGGGCAAAGAGGCGGAGCGTGAGCGGAGCTACAGACGCCTGCTAGCATTTTGCTTAGACAGGCTTTTCTATGGGAGAAACGCTTAATTCTTCATCACCTGCGACTCGTTCGTGTTCTGTACACATGTGCTTGGTTGTATACTATATCAATAAAGTGTTTAGACTTTTAAAAACACTGCTGTAATGCATTGAGCCACTAAGCATTGTTCTTATGACGTTTTTCTACAGGAGGAAAGTGCGAATTAATCTCCAAATACTTCAAATATAGTCTGTGTTAGTAAATGCAAGGCTATTGATGAAATCCAGGCATAACACTGTACGACAACGTTTCAGATGACTGTTCTATAGCCTACAGCTAATCAATCTGTCAGATTCTGGAGGGCATTCAAGTTCTAAAGAACATTATAAATGATAAATTATCCTAAATAAAACAAATAAATTTATAGATATGATATATAAAGTATGTAATTTCACTCACCTGGGAAATGGAGGCAACGTGAATGGTTTGTGAGCACAATTAAGTGCACACAGCATGCCATATTATCTGATAATTGTAGGAAATAATTCCAAAAGGCAACTGACTGTGTAAAGCCACATAAAACAAAACAAAAAATACAATGTATATGCCGAGTTCAGCGTCTAATTAGCCGGAATCAGCTGAGGTGAAGTGACGGCGACCAGCGAGACGTAGCTGTCACTCAAGTGGCCACGCCCTTAATTATGCAGACTTAATATAACTGAATATAAACGAAACGGATGAGTTATAAAAAAGTTCACCCCCTCACAGATACACCAAAATCGTTCTTTGTACCAGGCTGTAAACACCTTTTTTTCTGCTGTAAAGTTGGCCATTTTAACAGGGGGCTCAATAGAAATTTGCTCTATTATGGAGCCAGGACTAGCGGAATTTCGATGAATTGCAGTTTCAGTTACTTCCGTATTAGCTTCACGAGGGAGAGCGGGAGGTTGCCGCTTGGCTTGAACCAGCGACCTTCTTGCTGTGAGGCAACAGTGCTACCCACTGAGCCACCTAGGGTTCATATTTTTGGAAAATGAAAAATTCTACATTTTATAGGTGGATTCATTACACACTAAAGTAAATGGATAACTTTATGAAGTTTCATATGGCCTCTTTAAAAGCAGTTCTTCCCACATTCATGGTTCTGTTTCTTTGCCTACTTTTCAAAGTAGGTCTGGTGGCAGTCTGGGCTGAACTTCTCTGCATACACATGGACGGCTGACCTCTTTGTAGACCAAATTCAATCTTGTAGGTCAGCGCATGCTCTTCTTTCTTTACATCCGACTCTGCTGCAATCGACTCGTAGTCCTCAATCTCATATTTCTCATATATATAATTGATATATATAAAAACTGTCCATGCGAACTTTAACCATGATGTTGTTACACGTGGAACTGAATGACTGCAGTTTCTCAGCCTGGATGTCGGGAAAGCATTAAAAGTGCTCACTTTACAGGAAACGCATAAAACCTGGCCGTTTGAACAGGGTTGTGGGAATGGATATGACTTGTAAAGGCAGCGGCAGTAGTAGAGAACCCTGAGGCACACCATCACTGCCCTTTTTTTCCATCTTTAAAGCAGGAGTTTGTTGAGATTCTCAGTGAATGTGGGAGAAGATGAGGAGTTGTTTAGCATGAGGTTTTACACGTGGATGGAGTATTCACACACACACCACAGCTTCAGGCTAATGTAGATCTTTCTTTGAGGAGTTTGACTCTTGACCCACACTGCCAGATAATCAGACAGTGGAAATCTGAGAGGGAGTGTTTGATCTTTTGTGGGAAGCCTTGTGGTAGGAGAGCAGACAATATAATATTATCAGCTGCCAGAAAGCTGCAAAAAAATGTGCTGGATGGGATAAATACATAATTCCATTTAAATAAATAAATATAATAGTTGTTGCTACATGTTAAAAGTCTAATAATTGAATAATAATAATAATAATAATAATAATAATAATAATACATGTTATTTATTTAATTATTTATTTTTGTAATATTTTTTTTATAAATACAATTTGTTTTATTCAGCCAGGGTACATTATATTATTCAAAAATGTAAGTAAAGACTTGTATACTGTTGTAAATAAATAAATAAATAAATGTATGTGTATAAAGAATATATTGTGTTTTTAATAATAATAATAATAATAATAATATATATATATTTTTTTGTTTGTTTTTAATTCATCCAGGGCACATTATATTATTCAAAAAATTTAAGTGAAGACTTGCACGCTGTTGTAAATAAATAAATGTATGTGTATAAAGCATCCAATTATTGTTTTTGCTAAATATATTATGTTTATTAATAATAATAATAATAATAATAATATGTATTTATTTATTTGTTTATTTTATTCATCCAGGGCACATTGTATTATTCAAAAATGTAAGTAAAGACTTGCACGCTGTTGTAAATAAATAAATAAATGTGTATAAAACATCCAATTATTGTTTTTGCAAAATATATTATGTTTTACAATAATAAAAAAAAGAGATATCAAGCAACACATTTTATTTGAACAAATAATATGTATTATGTGACACTGGTGTAAAGATGCTGAATATTCAGCTCTGCATCTCAGGAATTAATTATCTATAAAATTATATGTCAAAATATATATAGAAAAAATAAGTCATTTTAAATCATAATAGTTCACAATATAACAGTTTTGCTGCATTTTTTTCATAACAAATTAGCATGAAGACAGCACTTTTATTAGCATTATATTGAACTTTAACTTTATTACATTACATTCAAGTAACTTAATTATATTGCATTACATTTAATATAGTATTATAGTTTGTGTATATATTTAAAATTTGATTATACATTTTTATATTGTATTTGCATTTAATTTAAATTATAATTGTCAATAAAAAAAACAACAATAAATCCAATAATATTACTCAATAATTATTATTGATCATCATAAAATATTTCAGCACAGCTATGTAAATTAGGTGCAGTAATATAACATATATGTTTTCCTCAAATATATTTCAGAGTTAAAACAATCTATTTTATTCAGCAAATTAACCGCTGTGTGTTTTATTTTATACTCTCTTCTCTAGAGAGCGCCTTGTTTAGTTCTTTTGGTAAAACCGCTCATCTCTGAGGGCCAAATGAATCAGAATCAGGCTGTTTGTATGCATAATCATTATGCTAATGGGCTGTACTTCAAAAGACCAATGTGCTAGAACCAAATAAATGCACTCAAAGCTCTCTCTTGGTTTTGTGAAGCCAAATGACCATCATAATTAGGTGAATGGAGGAGGCATGTGTTTAGCGACAGCTCTTCAGATCTAAACTACAGACGTATCAGGCACTTGCACAGCTCTGGCAAAATCTGTAGTGATTAAAGAGATGCGTGACCCATAAATGAGAATGTCATTAATTGCTTGCCCTTGTGTTTTTCAATTAATTATTTTATTTTGGCTTCAATCTTGATGAAACTGAAAGTATTATTTTAAACATACACTGTAAAAAATTATATGATCAATTAGTCATGACAGCATATGTTTTTAGTTAATTGTAACTGTTTTAAGTCAGTTTAACATAATATAAGTTCAATGGGGTTTCCCAGTGATGGGTTGCAGCTGGAAGGGCATCCGCTGCGTAAAACATATGCTGGATAAGTTGGCGGTTCATCCCGCTGTGGCGACCCCAGATTAATAAAGGGACTAAGCCGAAAAGAAAATGAATGAAAAATGAATGAAGTTCAATGGACTCAAGGTTAATTTAATTCAGCTTAAAAAATTTAAGGCAACCAGGATTTTTTTACAGTCTAGGAATAATTCAGTAGGGGTTAAATGCAGAATCTCAAAGTATCTTAGTGATATAAAAAAAAAAAAATCAATAAACATAAATATGTAACTTTATAAAAGTCATTGAGAAACATTGAACGACTTTGAGTTTAGCAATCTGAATTGTTGACATTGTTGTTAAAAGTAACAGTAAAGTATAGAAAAATATATTTTTTGTTTCTTGTTTTGTTGTTTGCCCATTTATAATTTTAAAATATTTATTTTTTGCAAATAGCTATTTATTTTTTGTTCATTGTTTTAAATAACATTTTTGTAAATGCAATTCAATTCATTTAGACACTTTTGTTTTTTTTTATTTACTTATTTTCTAAGCTCCTGTCAAATGTTGCATTTCTAAGAAGAAATACGTGTAATATTGTTATTAATATTACACATGCAGCACTACCAAATCAAGTGTATGTGCCACCATCTGTAGAACTTGATGCCAGTGTTCCCAAGTATTAGTATTATTTTATAACCAAGTTTTGTAGTAATGAGTTGGAAAACAATTCAAAGACACACTATTGTACATTGCCCATCAAAAGAAAACAAATTGCAAGCACTTAATATTTAATTGGACTTTGTTTAACTTTGATTATAGCACATATTCGCCATGGCCTAATTTCGCTATGCTTCTGCAATGTTGCAACATTTATTCCTGTCCAAAGTTTCAGTCTTTTTTTTTTGTCAAGCTCTTTTATTGATGATGGAAGAGTCGGACCCGCTTGGCAAAGTCTTCTCCAGCACATCCCAAATATTCTCAATAGGGTTAAGGTCTGGACTCTGTGGTGGCCAATCCATGTGTATAAATTATGTCTTACTCTCCCTGATTCACACTTTCACAATTTGAGGCCAATGAATCCTGGCATTGTCATCTTGGAATATTCCTATGCCATTAGAAAAGAAATAAATATATTCAAGTAGTCAGCTGATCTCATTATTTAGCACATAACCTGAACCTAGACCTGACTAACTGATTTCACCAGATGTTTAAGTGTCATGCAAGATTTTTTTCGACCATATTTCTCCCTCAAAAATGAAGGTTCCCGACTATCCTTCCGGCTTTTAATAATTCACTTAACACAATTTTTTTTCAGCAATGTTTTCTTTGCAATATTTTGACCCTTCTGAAACAGATGAACATGTTTTCCAATACCAAAAGAAGTGTCTTCTGACAAGGTTGTTTAAGAAATAATAATCCATACAGTAATTATCCAATGAAAGGCTCTTATCTTATTTGCTTAGTTGAATTTATGTGGTGACTTTTTTCAGTGTATTTATTTGTTTGTTTGTTTGTTTATTTTATTTTTTGCTGATCCAGAAAATGATTCAGTCTGTGAAAATATAAGAATGTTTATATTGGAGACTATGCCTGGGAGTGAGACATAATTTTTTTACACATAGCGTGGCCACCACAGAGTCCAGACCTTAACCTTATTGAGAATTTTTGGCACAAGCTGGAGAAGACAGAATTTCTCCCATCATCAATAAAAAAAATATAAATGTTTTCCAACCGTGAGTTTTGTGATCTTTAACCACTAATGCAAACCCATCCCAGTCCTGGAGCATCTCAAGGGCGGAGCTTACATTTGAATAATTATGCATAGCACTTTATTAGCGTAGGATTCATGCCCAGATTTGTCTCCCTCAAACCACTTTGTGTGTGTGTGTGTGTGTGTGTGTGTGTGTGTGTGTGTGTGTGTGTGTGTGTGTGTGTGTGTGTGTGTGTGTGTGTGTGTGAATATTTGCTCTTTGTGTGTTTGCATAAGCTTATGGACTCTAATCTCCAGTCTATTTAGTTCAACACTAATTTTCACCAATCACTTACACATGTTTTCCATCAAGTAGTTAAATGCGCTTGAATATCACGCGTGAAAAAGTTCAGAATAAGCTGCAGTGTGGCATTAAAGAAATGGATGACATTATCTGAGTCTGTGCCACATCGTGTTCTCAGATCCTGAGTGCTTTTAGGCAGGCGGGAATTATTCCCATGACATCACTGCAGCTGCTCTGATGACACATGAAAGGAAACCCTCATGAATATTCAAAAGGGGTGTGTGGCTGCTGCTCTGATGATACATGAAAGGGAAGCCTTCATGAATATGCAGAAAGGGGGTGTGGCTGCTGAATATGCACCTCAGATGAACTGAATTGAGAAGTAATTGTAATTGCTTAAGATTAATTGGAGAGAGCAATCGAAAAAGATGTATGAAAATTAAGATGTATAAAAAGATGCTAGAAACATTATATGTAAATAGATTGAAAGTTTGGGCTAATTTAAAGAAGTTTCAATTAGATAAAAAAAAAAGTGAGAGTAAATATTGGGGTGTATTAAATTTAAATAAAACATAAACCGTGACTGGCATTTCTGTGTGGAGTTTGCATGTTCTCCCCGTGTTGGCGTGGGTTTCCTCCGGGTGCTCCGGTTTCCCCCACAAGTCCAAAGACATGCGGTATAGGTGAATTGGGTAAGCTAAATTGTCAGTAGTGTATGAGTGTGAATGGGTGTGTATGGATGTTTCCCAGAGATGGGTTGTGGCTGGAAGGGCATCCGCTGCGTAAAAACATATGCTGGATAAGTTGGCGGTTCATTCCGCTGTGGCGACCCCAGATTAATAAAGGGACTAAGCCGAAAAGAAAATGAATGAATGAATGAATAAACCGTGACATAAAAATGACTTGTTACACTATTGTGTGTGTGTTTGTTTGAGAGTGTGTGCACAATGATTTTATTGTATATAAATAGTATTTTATAGAACAATATTTTATAGTTTATAGATAATTTTTTTGTTTTATTTGTTTGCTCTACGTTAAGGCTGCACGATATTGGAAAAATCTAACATTGCGATATTATTTTTTATATTGCGATATAATTACAATTTCACCAGATGACTTAATATCTTGATTTGGAAAGAATTTATAATCTGCAGTGGGAGTGCATCTCCATAAAATCTAATAAACTATCTATACAATTTTTGGGGTCCCCCAACACATTTTTGTTGTGGTCTGTGCTACTTGCAGTGGATTTCTGTATTTGCATGTGTTGTGAGTATTTTCGTGCACAACAATTTATAAATACAATCAAGAAAAAGATACAATTGAAATAAAGTGATTTATCATTTCCAGAGTCTAAAGGCTGATTTATACTTCTGCGTCAAGCACACGCATATGCTCCGACGCAGCCTGCGCGTGGACGCATAGCCCTTGCCGTGGCCGTCGCCGACGCTAACGCGCACCTCTCAAAAAAATTTACGTGTAGCGTAAGCTCTGTGATTGGTTGGCTTGGTAGCGCTGACGAGTGTGGGCGGGACCGAGAGCCGCACGAACCCGATGGAGCGAGTGTTTACAAGCGTGAAGTCCCGTGAAGGAGCTCCAGATGGAAACTTTCGTTTTGTGTTTACCTTATGGTTAAAGTTGTTGCACGCAAACCGGTTCCCGCCTCTGAATGAGCGAGTTTGAGCTAATTGTATATTAAGGTAGCGTTCATAAAAAAACATGAATTCAGACACCAGATCAAATGTTCATATGATCATACTGCGATATCGATGCTGAAACGATATATTGTGCAGCCCTACTCTACATCATAGATGGCATTTATACCAAATTAAATTTCATATTTTGTCATTTAGAGAATGGTTTTTTTCTTCAAAGTAAATAAAATGCTCTAAATGACAATATTTGTATGTGAAATACATAATAACACATATTAGAGTTTTACTCAAATCCATACTTAGTAAATACACATTTGAATTCATTCATTCATTAGTTTTCCTTCGGCTTAGTCCTTTTATTCATCAGGGGGATGAACCGCCAACTATTCCAGCATATGTTTTACACAGCGGATGCCCTTCCAGCTACAACCCAGTACTGGAAAACACCCATAGACACTCATTCACACACATACACTATGGCCAATTTAGTTTATTCAATTCACCTATAGTGCATGTGTTTGGACTGTGGCGAAAGCCGTAGCACCTAGAGGAAATCCACGCCAACACGAGGAGAACATGCAAACTCCACACAGAAATGCCAACTAGCCCAGCCAGGATTCGAACAAGCAATCTTCTTGCTGTGAAGCCACAGTGCTAACCACTGAGCCACTGTGTCGCCCATTTGAATTTAGTCTCATTTCTTTTTTTCCCCCTATTTATTCTCTTTGTCTTTCAGAGTGGCACTTGTAACTAATTCTAATTGCATTGACATTGTATTATTAGTGTAATTATACTCCTCAGTAAAAGTGTGTGTCTGTGTGTGTGTGTGTAGTGTGTGTATTGTGTTGCTGATTTGAAATGTCAGGAAGGCAGGGTGGCTCTGGCACAGATGGCATCACAGTCAGACCTGCTTCCTTCTCAGCGGGACACACACATATGCACGCACGCAGTCACACACACGCCTTAGTGAAACGACTTCTTAAGTTACTCGAAGATCTGAAAATAAAGCCTCCTGGATTCGGTCGAGATGTCACAGGTTACACATGTATACGGTTAAATGATACTGCAAGAACATGGAGACTTTATCGGGACCATAAATGCAAGTTTATTAATGCCTTATTTTATTTTATTTTACTTTTTAATTAAATTAAATTTAAATGTTTTTTTTTTTTTTTTTTTGCTGAGTTGTAATACAATGTGTGTACCCAAAAGAAAATGTGCTTTATCTTATTTATCAAATCATTTGGATGTTTTAAAGTATTTACATTATTGGAATTTATTAATTACGTTTTATTATCAATCTATAAATAATTAGTAAATAAATAATAAGTTTAATAAAAAAATTTTTTTATTAAATAACATTAATGTCATTTCATATTTAATAATTTGATGAATATATAAATTTTTAATACTTAAGTAATTTAATTTAGCAAAATTATCATTATCGCAATAATAGTATATGCAATATACATATCGCGGACGTGTGGTAAATGACATTTATTTTATGCATTGGTTGTTTATCTAAATTTGACCAATCAGATGCAGCCTTACTCTCTTTATCCCCACCTTCCCATTAGTTGCTGTTCTGCTATTGGCTAAAGCAGCCCAAAGCTGAACCAGGAGCTGAAAATAAACACTTACGTCAGGAATTAAGAGCGCAAAATGACAACAGCCAATCAGAGGCCGGATATCTTCTGAGGTTTTCACTCATTCATAGTGTTTTAAAAACTAAATTTTTGCACCTTGACACAGTTTTTTAATCTGAATTAAAATTTATTAAATCTTAAAGACATCTTTTACCAGTTAATTTGAATATCATTAAATAAATAAATGATTTAAAAACATACCTAATAAAAATAGCATTTTTCTAGGGAAATGTTATAAATCTCTTTATCACAATACTCAGCAACTATATTGTATATTTTTCTCTTGAAATGCTCAGTCTCATGTCTTAAAAACACACGCAAATGATAAACTTTCAGTCTATTATGATTGAGCTCTAAAGTGACTCAACTGCGGCTCATGCTCAACTATAATCCCAACTCAACATGCTTCTTCAGTTTCAGATTATTGAAGAGTCGGACCGCTTGGCAAAGTCCTCTCCAGCACATCCCAAAACCTCTCAATAGGGTTAAAGTCTGGACTCTGTGGTGGCCAATCCATGTGTAAAAAATATCTCACTACCCCTGATTCACACTTTCACAATTTGAGGCCAATGAATCCTGGCATTGTCATCTTGGAATGCCTATGATTTGACTATTGCAGTTGAGATATCAATGCTGAAACGATATATTGTGCAGCCATAACGCACACACATACTCTGAGCATATGTGTGAATCTTCATTGAGCGCGTGTTGTGATCAGGGCCCTGTTAACACCTCAGCGCTGCACAGATTCTGATGTGTTCTCTAATGCCCTCAGCAGGTGCTGCTGGCCTGTTCTCTGCCCACACATTAACACCAGTCACAGCTGCCACACTGTACTGGCACATTACAACACACACACACGTACCAGCCCTCAGGATTTACCACAGCTTTATGAGTAGCTGTTAGTTGTACTTCTGAGAGATGTTATTGATTTCTGCTCTTTGACTGCTGAGTTTCCTTGATCTTCAGCTAATTTTAGATGTGAGCAATGAGCATGTGGAACAGCATAGATTTTCTAGCACAGAAATCTGTTTAACAACTTCCATTTCTGAGTGTTGTTGATGAGGAATAAAGCAATTTACGTGTTATATGTTACAATTTGCAATACTTGTTTTATGATATATTATATACAATGTGTGAATAAATGAATAGTGTTCTGCTCCCACTATAGTAAAGAAAGCTATCAAACATTTGAGCTGGTATCTGAATAATTATTAGTTTGACTGTAAATTGAAAACAGGAGAGGGCCTAAGACAGACCCCTGTGGCACTCCATACTTTACTGCTGCTAATCTGTATGACTCTCAATGTACAGAAAAAGCCCACTGGTTAGACAGGTAGGATTTAAACCATCTTAGTCTGTTGCATTATTTGGTCAAATGTAAAAATAATTAATTAATCAAGATGCATAAAGTGACCAAGTACAGTGCACGTGTTCTCAAAGAGAGGAATGTGGAGGTGGTTTGTACACTTGAGTGTAAGTTACATTTCCTTGTTGAGTGAACTATCCCTTTAGGATAATCTATAAGCTAATTTGCTTACTATAATATGTAAATTTAGTTTATTTTGCTATCCTCACTTACTTTAATGAACAATATGTGAATACAGGAATAGTGTCAAGCACACACTATAGTAATGAAATATCAAACATTTGACCTGGTGTCTGATTAAGTTTTAGTTTGACTGTAAATTAAAAACAGGAGAGGGCCTAAGACAGACCCCTGTGGCACTCCATACTTTCCTGCTGCTAATCTGGATGACTCTCTATAAAAACACTGGTAAGACAAGTGGGCTTTAAACCATTTTAGTCTTTTAATGCATTATTTGGTCAAATGTAAATGGAATTAATTAATCAAGATGCATAAAGTGACCAAGTACAGTGCACATGTTCTCAAAGAGAGAAATGCCGAAGTGTTTTGTACACTTGAGTGTGAGTTACATTTCCTTGTTGAGTGAACTATCCCTTTAGGATAATCTATAAGCTAATTTGCTTACTATAATATATGTAAATTTAGTTTATTTTGCTATAACTTACTTTAATGAACAATATGTGAATAAATGAACAGTGTCCTTCACCCACTATAGTAAAGAAACCTATCAAACATTTGACCTGGTGTCTGAATAATTTTTAGTTTGAGTGTACATTGAAAACAGAAGAGGGCCTAAAACAGATCCCTGTGGCACTCCATACCTCCCTGCTGCTAATCTGGATGACTCCTCATATTTACATAAAAAAAAAAACACTGGTTAGACAGGTGGGATTTAGTCTGTTAGTGCATTATTTGGTCAAATATAAATTAAATTAATTAATCAAGATGCATAAAGTGAGTACGGTCCACATGTTCTCACAGAGAGAAACATGGAGGCCGAACCATTAACACTGTCCTTTATCTGGCGTTTCCATGGAGCTGCTGCTGCCCAGGCGACAGGAGAGGACGAAACCATAAGAGCGAACAAAGTATTAACACAGGCTAATTACTCCTCTCTCTCCACACACACACACACCACTGTTTCATCATCCCCATCCGTGTCTGTACCAAAAGATGTGCCTCATATTTACCGTAGTAGATATAAATGTTATTGCACATTATAGCTCATCATTTCAGAAGAATGATGGCAACTTTGGATCTCCAATAACTGTTTTAAAGGAGTGTTTGTGTAATTTACAGGCTGTAAAGTTGATGCATAAGAGCTGTTTGAATAAAGCATGGTCTCGCTCTCTCTGGTGTCGGAAACACAATTGACTTTCCTTCCTTGCTAATGGCTGCAGTGCGTCAGCGCGTTCACAATGCGATCCTTTGATTTATTTAACCCTTTTTGAAAAGCGCTACAGGAGATGAGGAGGGTGTTGGCTGATCTGCAGAGAAGCGTGATGCATTTGCGTTAAAGAAATAGTTGAATATGAACTTCTGTCAGTATTTTATGTCGTTTGAAATCTTTACTTCTGTGGAAGACAAAAGGAGGTGTTTAGAAGAATGTTCAAGCGGCTTTTTTAGTACAATTTAAAATACATAACAATAAAAGTAAATAATAAAGTAAAAAATTTAAAGATAGTGAAAAAATTTAATTATTATTAATTTTTTTGTTCTTTATTTACTTATTATTTATTTACTTTTGTTAAGTTTTTATTTTATTTATATATTTCATTTTGTACTTTTTTGCTAATTTTATATTTTTCCACTTTATCTTAAATTTATTTTACTTTATTATCTTTTATTTATTTACTTTCATTTTTTCTGTATTTAATTAATTTTTTACTTATTTTTGCTAATGTGTTCATCTTTTTTATTTTTTTTACTTTATTATTTTATTTCCATTTTAATATTTCCTTTATTTATATATTGTATTTATTATTGCTGCTAATTTGTAGATTTTTTCACATCTTTTTTTTACTTTATTATTTATTTATTTACTTTTGTAAATAAACAGTTATTTTATCATTAAGTCGTTTTATCGTTATCGTTACTTATCAACATATAAGTAAATAAAAATGTTTAAAAAAAATTAATAAATATAATAAACAGTGCTCAGCATATATGAGTACGCCCCTCACAAATCTTTTTTTAAAATTATTATTTTTAATAGGAAGCTGTACAATATTATATTTGTGTGTATACATTAGATTAGTCATTACTGAAGCTAAATCTGGAGCTTATCTAACAAAATAACTTACGATAACGGTCCAAAAATTAGTACACCAAAATTTATATGTTATAGAAAAATATTAAATACAAATTTAAAAAGAGGAAAAATCAAGAGAAGCAAAAAAAATGTAAATATTTAGTGGAAATTTTTTAGGTTGTAATTTTTTGGCAATATTTTGCTTGAATTTAATTGTATTAACTTTCAATTTCTAAATATGTTTGGTGACTAAAATATTATTTTAATAAATATATCCGTTTAATAAATCTGTTTTGTTTAAATGCACCAAAATACATTGCCTATATTCACTGAGAAATTGATACAAATATTCATTTTCAAAATGGTGTATTCAATTACTCTCAGCACTATATATATATATATATATATATATATATATATATATATATAACCGACTTGTGTGTGCATAAAACCGACTGTTTGCCTGCTCTTTTCTTCATTTGCATTAAATAAAATAGCTGAATATGAACTTCTGTCAGTATGTCGTTTGAAATCTTTACTTCTGTGGAACACAAAATCAGGTGTTTAGAAGAATGTTCAAGCTGCTTTCTTTCAGTACAATATAAACATACTGTGACCTGGCGAGTCGGATTTGTTATTTTAGAAATATCAAACAAACTGTAGTAGTTCTTTTTAGTTTTTTTTTTAAGGTTCTGTGCTGATTTTCTATTGTTTTAGTATGTAAGCAGGGACATGACTTCGGTGTTTTGCACTAGCATCTTTTTTTTTTCTTCTCCTAACTTATTATTGTAGAACTATCAACTATGTTTTTATTCAAAACATGTATACCATAATATGTAAATTGCGTGGCTACTACTTTGCATTTAGTTTCTATGACTGAACGAGAAGTTATACATTTATCGAAGAAACAAGGAGAAAAAACTCCTGAAATATGAGTAAATTTCAGTTGGCAAATTTCATTCTGTTAAACGGTTCGATTTGTTAGATTGAGTTGGAGGCTTAAGTTTAGCACAGGTATATTTGCACTCGTCTATCCTTGAACAAAGTCATTTTTAAGACTACATTTAAACTATTTGCTCTTAAACAGACTGGTTGAATGTTTGAGAGATTCGCTTGAGAGATGATTACCGGTACTACAAAAAAATTCCATGTATATATTTATTTATTATATTTTATGCTAATTTATTTATTTTTCCACTATCTTTTTATATATATTTTTTACTTTAATTGTTATCTATTTTATTTATGCTTTTCATTAATTTATTTATATATTTTATTTATTTGTTACTAATATTTGTATTTATCGTTTTTATATTTTGTGCTGTATTTTTATTTACTTAAATTTTTATAGATTTTATATATGCATTTCATTTATTTATATTTTGTATTGAATATTACTGATAATTTGTTTTTGTTTTTTACTTTACTATATTTTAATTATTTTATTATTTATTTATTTACTTTCATTTATATGTATTTTATTTATGCATTTAATTTATTTATTAATATATTTAATTTATTTATTTATTACTTATTCCTGCTGATGTATTTATCTTTTTTCTTTTATATTCTTATTTATGTACTTTCATTTTTATTGATTTGATATATGCATTTCATTTATTTATATATTGTATTGAATATTACTTATAATTTGTATATTTTTTAAACTTTATTATATTTTAATTACTTTATTATTTATTTATATGTATTTTATTTCATTTATGCATTTAATTTATTTATTAATATATTTAATTTATTTTTTACTTATTTCTGCTAATGTATTTATCTTTTTTATTTTATCTCTTTTATTTATTTCCTTTCATTTTTATTTATTTTATGTATTTCATTTATTTATATATTGTATTTATTATTATTGCTAATTTGTAAATTTTTTCCACATCTTTTTTTACTTTATTATATTTTATTTAATTATTATTTATTTACATTTGTTTACTTATTTATTTGATTTACTTTTAAATTAATTAATTAATTAAACAATTATTTTCACCGTTAATTATTTACTTTCATAAAATCCCTCTTTCCATCTTTAAGATTAAAATTAGCCTTTTTTTTTTCCTTCTTCTTTTTTCTCACCCAGTCTGTTGTATCTCCTTCCTTCAATTTAAGACGTCCCAAATCAGCCCATGTTCCCACAATTGACCCATGTTTTATTTTCATGCAAATCACCATTGTTTACACAACAGCTTTGAGCGGCGGCTGAGACATGGTGTCCAGAGAGAGAGGATATGATGTCGTCTGCTGACAGGAAGTGTGATTGAGCCACAGATGGTTCATTCACAGCAGAGAAGGACTCAAACACAATCACACACACATTTTTAGTTATGATATTTGATTGATGCTTTCAGTCCTGGCAGACGTGAACTGAAAGGGCCATTTGTGTTCTAAGATTACACTGAGGAAACATGACATCACGTCCTGTCGTCTGAGGATGTTGTTTGCTCTATGACCACCCAGTGTGTGCATTTGAAGGGCAGTGTTGATGCTATTTATTCATCTGGCCAATTTCAATAGAATAAGTGTTTTTAAATCTTTTTATATAGTAAATAGTGTTTATTCAATTCAATTCATCTTTATTTTTATTGCGCTTTTACAATGTAGATTGTGTCAAAGCAGCTTAACATAGAAGATTATAGTCAATTGAAACAGTGTCAGTCCAGTTTTCAGAGTTGAAGTTCAGTTTAGTTCAGTTCAGTGTGGTTTAATTATCACTGCTGAAAGTCCAAACACTGAAGAGCAAATCCATCGATGCGCGATATTTATATTTATCTATTGTTATTATATAGAATGAGTATAATTATATTGTAAACGCAACAGTGCCACACACGTCTCATTTGTGTATACATTCATTCATTTATATTGTTATATTCATATTTATATCAAGCTGAAAAAAAATTTAGACAAAGCTGAAAAAAGAACAATGAGCTGTTGATATAGCTGACGAAATACAAATGGATATAGCTGAAGAAAATAAATAGAATACTACTACTACTACTAATAATAATAATAATAATAATATTTTAATTTAGCCTGAAATAAAAAAATAAGTAAACTAAATTTACTAGTCAACTAGTATTAAGTAAATAAAATGTAAATAAAAACCATAAAAGCAATAAAAACAACAACTAAATATTTATTAATTTATTTGTTTATATATTTTATTTATTTTTTACTTATTTTTGCTAATGCATATATCTTTTTTACTTTATTTTTTATTTATTTCCTTTCATTTTTATTTATGTATTTCATTTTTTTACTTTATTATATTTTATTTAATTACGTATTTCTTATTTATTTACTTTATTATTGTTTTATTTATTTATTTACTTATATGCTTAGCTTTTTTAATTAATTAATTATAACAAATTTAACACATTTATATAGTTATATTCATATTTATATAAAGCTGAAAAAAATTAGACATAGCTGAAAAAAGAAAAATGAGCTGTTGATATAGCTGAAGAAAATAAGTAGATGTAGTAATAATAATTAAATAATAATAATAAAAAATTTAAAATTTTGCCTGAAATAAAAAATAAGTAAACTAAAATTACTAGTAAACTAGTTTTAAGTAAATAAAAATCATAAAAGCAATAAAAATAACAACTAAATAATATCAACAAAATGTGTAGCAAGATAACTAAAATGTAAAGGAAATAAGGGCATCACGGTGGCGCAGTGGGTAGCACGATCGCCTGCAGCTGGAAGGGCATCCATTTCCTAATAACTAAATAATTTTGTCTTTGCCAGTTGGCTGACAGTGCAGAATATTTTTCTACTTACTTTGCAAGATACTTGCATTCAGCTTAAAGTGCAATTTAAAGGCTTAACTAGGCAAGTTAGGGTAATTAGGCAAGTCATTGTATAACCATGTTTTTTTCTGTAGACAATTGAAATTTTTTTTTTTTTTAATTAAAAAATGGTTTTATTACAGTCAAACTAAAAGAAATAAGACTTTCTCCTTGAATAAGAAAAAAATATAGGAAATACTGTGGAGAAATTCCTTACTCCTTATTCCTTACTAGAAATATTTGAAACATAATAAAAAGTTTCACAGGAGGGCTAATAATTTTGACTTCAACTGTATATAAAGCACATAAATAAATCGTACAAAATGAGATTGTCAGTAATGCAGAGTGATCTCAGGCGTGATTGATTTTCAGCATTGAGAGAAAGCGAGCAGCAGTCAGACTGACACTGTGGAGTTCAGCATCAGCTCAACACCTCCATTAAACCACATCAAACCCAGTTCTGAAAAACGTTCTGATTTTAAGAAAAAAAACGAATGCTTTTAGTTTACAAAAATTTACTGACGACAATATTTTGTCGTCAGTTTAAAAAAGGTTTAAAAAAAGTAATATAAGTAATTTGATAATTCTATTTAGTAATGTTTATTATTGAATCTAGGCATCACAGTGGCGCAGTGGGTAGGACGATTGCCTCACAGCAAGAAGGTCGCTGGTTCGAGCCTCGGCTGGGTCAGGCATTTCTGTGTGGAGTTTGCATGTTCTCCCCGTGTTCGCGTGGGTTTCCTCCGGGTGCTTCGGTTTCCCCCACAGTCCAAACACGTGTATAGCTGAATTGGGTAAGCTAAGTTGTCTATAGTGTATGTGTGTATGGATGTTTCCCAGTGATGGGTTGCAGCTGGAAGGGCATCCGCTGCGTAGAACATTTGCTGGATAAGTTGGCAGTTCATTCCGCTGTGGCGACCCCTGATTAATAAAGGGGTGAAAAGAAAATGAATGAATGATTGAATCTACTCTATTTATGTACTTACAGTGCAGTGTATGTGCAGCCAAAGTTGACGAACAGGTTGAATAGTTTTCAGCGCTGTTGACTGAAAACATTGTCTCAGGATTGTGTGTTAATGTAACAGATCAGCAGGTCCAAGACAGTCACATCCTAAAATAATAAAAGTGATGTCTTCATAAATAAGAAAGTACATATTTCAGATCTTTCTTCAACAGCTCATGTGACTAGTGGTTCTTTGTTTGTGTGTGTGTGCACATTTGTAGAAGTGTGTGTTCTTCCGTGTGCATGCGTCTGTGTGCACATTTGTGCAAGTGTGCATTTCAAAAGTGTGTGCATGTTTGCGTGCATGTGTGCGTGTGTGTGTGTGCACACGTTTGTAAAAGTGCATTTCTGCATTTCTAAAGTGTGTGCATGTTTGCGTGCATGTGTGTGTGTGTGCGTGTGCGTGTGTGCACACGTTTGTAAAAGTGCATTTCTGCATTTCAAAAGTGTGTCCATGTTTGCGTGCGTGTGTGTGCACGTTTGTAAAAGTGTGCATTTCTACATTTCAATAGTGTGTATGTACGTGTGTGTGCACATTTGTAAAAGTGCATTTTTGTATGTGTGTGTGTGTGTGTGTGCGTGCATTTGTGTGTGCACCTATGAGTGTATCTGCATTTCAAAATGTTTCATTTTGAAAATCATTCTGTATTTTTCAAAAATGTTGTAAATGCATTATGCAATTTTGAGTGTGTCTCACACAGGTGAGTGGGCTTGACAAACCACCTGTAGAAAACACTCTTTCATCTCTCTGACACTTTAACCGACACTTGCACCAGTTTTATACATTTGCACCAGAGATCAGAGAAAAAAAAAACACTCCCAACTCTAGCACTTGATTCTCTGAGCACAAACAGTTCCTTTGTATAATTAGCACTTCTTGTGTGTATTGCCTCTTCTTGGTGAATCACTGAATGCCTCCTCAATTGTAAGTCGCTTTGGACAAAAGCGTCTGCTAAATGTAAATGTATTTATTAAAAAATGGAAATGAAAATTGACTTCACATGCCTACCAAAACCAGGGTTATTGACTAAATTAAAAACGTAGTACCTCGGCTTAGTCCCTTATTTATCAGGAGTCACCACAGCGGAAAAAACCGCCAACTATTTCAGCATATTTTACGCAGCGGATGCCCTTTCAGCCGCAACCCAGTACTGGGAAACATCCATACACTTAACACCAATTTAGTTTATTCAATTCACCTATAGCGCATGTGTTTGGACTGTGGGGGAAACTGGAGCACCCGGAGGAAACCCACGCCAACACGGGGAGAACAGGCAAACTCCACACAGAAATGTCAACTGGCCAAGCCGGGACTCGAACCAGCAATCTTCTTGCTGTGCTAACCACTAAGCCACAGTGCCACTCAAAACATAATTTAAAGCCCTATAAAAGTTTTCAATAAAGAAAAAAAATGGTGTTAAAGAGAAAAAATATTATAAATAAAAATAAACGCAATTAAGATTGCATTTATCTAAAACTCAAAAATGTAATAAAACGTTAATAGGCCTGTTTTGATGGCCAATATGTTGTCACAGGAATAAATATAAAAAATTATATAATTAATAAAATATTATCTAAATAGATATTGGCAACTATTCATGAACTATCACTTCTCTTTTAGTGTCACTATTTTCAATACTTTGTTCAAGTGTCTTCCATCATCTTATTTATGCTGATATATATATATATATATATCAAATGGAATTGAACAGCGAAATAAATAAATATGTCAGAAAGTGATTCTGTGTGTCCCGGTTAAACCCCGTCTTCCACCTGGCGGGAGGAAAAGACAGTCAGTTGACTTGCTGAGATCGGGTGGGATTTGTAGAGCTGATCCTTTGTCTTATTGTGTTGTGTTGTGTTGATCTCTTCTAACAAAATCACATGACTTTTTTTAAATGTGCATACTGGAATTTTTTCGGTAAAAGTGTTTCCATCGTAGTTTATGTGCATTTATTCTTATTGAATAAAAAGTTTATCCTTATGCGCAAACATTTTTTTAATGCACATTTTCAAAATTTTATGCGCATCTTGCCGTTTCCATCAATAATTTTTTTGTAAGTACATCCAAAATGTGCATAAAAATAGGTGGATGGAAACAGCTATTGACATGAACGAAAACAGAATGATAGTATTAGGCATGGGACGATAACCGTTTAACCGTATAAAACAAAACAATGCTGGCGCCGGTACAACAACAAAAAAATGAAAATAAATAGGAAAAACGAACACACTAACTCACTTTCTAGTGTTGCTGTCAGCTTGGCTTCATTAGCGTTTCAACATTTAATTTGAGAAAACTCAAATGTCCACTACAAACCTGCCAATATATATGTATGATTATATGGTATATGTTTAATTCAAATTTCATTTTAGGGAATTATTACACAATAGTATTACTATTCTACAGTTTGATATTTTTCTTAGAGTAATAATAATAATAACGTATGATTAGTTATTTGATTACCACTTTTTTAATACATTTATATTCAACACAGAATCCAGAATAAAATATTTATGAAAAAAAAAAAAAACACATTTAGCAAAAACTCTTTTTCAATTTAATTTAATGTTGATTTAGACTTTGATACGTTACATCATGGCAACAAAAATAAAGGTAATTAATAAAATAAATACATTTTAAAAAGCTTAAAGTTTCTGAGTAGGTAATGACTGGAACTGATGGTAAAATAATAATAACAACATGTAATATAATATAATATAATATATAATATAATTAAATATAATAATTTAATATA
>CAIGQV010016192.1:1743309-1753652 GCA_903798115.1 Danio jaintianensis
ATATTTTTTTTTTTTTGTTTGTTTGTTTGTTTGTTTTTTGTCAAATAAATTTATTTTGTCATTGAATAAACTTACAGTAATCACAAGTTCAATATTAATATTTTTATATTTTATTTATTAATATTTCTAATATAAATATATTTTAATAATATCATTAATAATAATATAATATTATTACTTTTGAATTAAAAATTATTTGAATCAAATACAACTGGATGATAAATCAATAAATAAATAATAATACAAATCAAATTATGAACTTTATATGTATTAATATAATGCAAAAAGTATGTATATAGAAATATTTATTGTTTCAAAAATAAGTAAATTAGTATACATTTTGTCAATGGTTTCTACAAGCATCTGCCCCCTAGTGTTTGCAAAACGGCATAGCCAACAATAACAGTTTACAGTAAATTATATCCATTTTGTAATGCAACAAAAAAAAATTTTATTAAATAAAGCAGTACAACAAATTTATTAATATCAATTAAATTATGCTCATCATATATAATGTCCAGTCTCCTTCATAGAATGACTGGATTTTAAATAAATAAATGTGATAATAAATAAATAATCAATCTGAATCAATTCTTGTTACTTGCTTGTTGTGGCGAGGGGGCGGGGCCGGGAGCCGTGGGGAATCGAATCCCACGGAAGGAGCTCTGGACTATAAGAGGAGGAACGATGGCAGAGAACGCTGAGAGAGGTCCAGGCCTGGACACTTTATGCTTTATTTTCAGTTTGACGGCAGTCTCAGTGAGGAGCTGCCATCTGTTTGTTTTAATTTTTTTTTTAATGATTTAAAAAGTTCTTCGGTTCTCCGCCTCCTTCTTCCCGATGTCCAGGCGGCCGTCAAACATTATTACACTTGTCTTTTGAAATTAGAAGCTAAATGACTGTTGGAGTGCATTATTAAATCTTTATGAAATAACTGAATGCTTAATTAAAAAGATAACTTAATGAAGTCACAGGTCAACGCATGCACTTTTTTATGAGGATATACTGTATTTAACATTTGAAGTGGATCGAAAAATTGTTCAGAATTGTCTTAAGACAAGAATGGGTGTCGTTGAATAGTTTTAGGACTACTTTGAAAGGTTTTGATCCACTTGAAATGTTCAATAGTATTCCTTTCAGAAGCTGTTACTTTATTATTGTCTCCTAATACAAGTAAATCTTTTTTTTTGTCAATAAAAAAGGTGTAATACAGCACACTACATTGAAGACACAATTAAAAATGCTCAGGTTTCTCTTGATTTACAGTTCATAGTTATGTTTGAGTCAATATATACATTGTATAAGCTACCAGTTCTTCTATATTCCAGGCAAATTTTAATTTAATTTAATTTTATGTTCATTGAATAACAAAACATAAAAGTTGTGGTTTCAGATATGTTTATATGTGTCAACACACTACCAATGTTTAAGCATCAGTTGAGTAAACAATTATTTATTAATTATTAAAAATATTATTCACCCTCCTGTGAATTTTTTAAAAATATTTCCCAAATGATGTTTAACAGAGCAAGGAATGTTTCACAGTATTTTCGATAATAATTTTTCTTCTGGAGAAAGTCTTATTTCTTCTTGCTGTGAGGCGACAGTGCTAACCACTGAGCACCGTGTTGCCCCTTGTATTTATTTAATTTTTTTATAGTAATAGTCAAGATCAGGTCTTTGTTTTGAATAATAAATTGTCTTTCTCTTTCCTCTCCTCAGAGCTCAACATGGAGTACAATCCTTCAGATCATCCTCGCGCCAGCACCATCTTCCTCAGCAAGTCTCAGACTGACGGTGAGACACACACACACACACTCATGTTTTCAGAACGTTAATCAAAAACAAAACTACGCTCGGATCTGAGCCAAACCAATCAGGATGCGGCGGCACAGATGGCCCAAACATTCCCTCCTTTCAGTAATAGTTTGATTTAACAGCAAATACCCTGGGTAATGATGCTTTATTAACAGTCAAGCTCTTCCCAGTTTCCACTCAGGCTAAAGTTCTGAAATTTCTGCTTTCTTTATAAGCAATGTTTTCTGACTGTGGTCTATCAGACGTCTTGTGGTTTCCACCGACATTATAAAGGCACGATTCAGTGATACAAACACAATTAGCGGCATATGAACTGCAAAGTCAAGCACAAGAAAATGCCAGCCTTGTTTTATCCATGCTCTGATTTAATTTAGAAACCTTCTTGTTTTTCAGTTCTTTTGCCCAACAAGAAAGGTACGTTTGATCTCAGCGTGTTTGTTAGTCTGCTGCTGTGTCGTCTTCAAGCTTTTTTTCCAATGCAGAATGTCTCTTTTTTTTTCATTTTATTATGCTGCAAGCTGTTATTTGTTCAGGAATCCACTTTGCTAATTTTGTAGTTAGCTAACAGAAGTAGCTGACTGCTTCGCTAGATGCTTAACTGAGCAACAACGCTTTCCTTTTAATGTCATTTTAAAACATAACGGCAGTGTTTTCTGACGCCATTAAACTCGTTTGTGCTCAATTGAGCTCCATTAGGGGCTCTTGCATGTTGACATGTCAGTGAATCTGTCCCGTTTGTCTGGCTGTACAGATTTGTGTTCGCTCTGCTGTCGTCTGAAGGTCTCTAGTGCTCTAAAGTCATCATATGGATTCAGATGTAAAGTAGTGTTGTCATAAGTATCGAGTTCGGTACCTGTTGGTATTGAAATCTAAAAAACGGCCATTTCCCGCTAACATTTAAGCCATGTTAAGTGCATACTTAAACAGTTACAATTGGCCACTGTGTTTGTGTGCTCAACAGAAATAGAAGCGAGAAATGGACGTTTTAAAATGTCAGTATCGTTAGGTACTGAACTTGATACTTTTGACAACACTAATGTGTAGTCAAACTGCTTATATCTGAAAAGAAAGTGACTAGCCAGTTTGAGTTGTTTTTCTTGCCAAAATGTGTTCAAATACTGCAAAAACTAGTAAACTAAATTACATCTTAGTAAAAGGAAATAACTCCTCATGATTTACAGCTACTAGATAGGGATGTTAATCTGTAGGGACTTCATGATCGAATTCTGATTCTGTGCAAAATAAGGGTTGATGATATGAGCTAAAATTCATATAACAATATTTTCCACTGTCTAGATGATATCGATATTATATCGCGATACGATCATTGCAAGTCGCATTGCAAGACGCTTAATTGAGCAACGATGCTTTTCTTTTAATGTCATTTTAAAACATAACACCATTACTTGTTTATGCTTAATATAGCTCCATTAGGGGCTCATGTAGGGCTGCACCATACTGGGAAAATACTGGGAAAATATGCGATATTGTTATTGAGTATCGCGATGACGATATTTTTTATGATATATGATTTCCCTATAAAAATGTTTTGTTTGTTTTTTTGCTGTTTTTAAATGTAATGATATCTAAATAAACTTAAAAAAATACGTTTCACTTTTATTTTAATTCAGAAAAAAAAGGAGTAAACATTTAGTCTTCAAAGCACTATGAATGAGTTCAAACCTCAGCAGATATTCGGTCAAATTTAGATAAACAACCAATGCATAAAATAAATGATTACATTTATCACACATGTCTGCGATGCATATATTGCATATACTATTATTGCGATAACAGTAATTTGAGATATATTGTGCAGCTCTATTCTAAAGTCATATGGACAAAAATATATAGTCAAACTGCTTATATGTGAAGAGAGTTTTTTTCTTTCCTCCCAAAATGTGTTTTTAAAACCTTTTTTGTATTTGTTTGGCTGTGCAAGCTATAAGCTAAAATTTATATCACGGCATTTTCCACTATCCAGACAATATCGATATTATATCGTGGTATGATAATTGCAAGTCGCATTGCAAGACGGTTAATTGAGCAAAAGCGTTTTCCTTTTAATGTTAATTTAAAAAGTAAAAGCAGTGTTTTCTGATGCCATTAAACTCGTTTGTGCTCAATTTAGCTTTATTAAGGGCTCATGTAGGGCCGAACGATACTGTGAAAATATGCGATACTGTTATTGAGTATCGCGATAACGATATTTCTTACATATATTGCAATATATTGTCCAGCCCTATTCTAAAGTCATATGGACAAAAAATCTACAGTCAAACTGCTTATATGTAAAAAGAAAATTACTAGCTATTTTTTTTCTTACCAAAATGTGTAGTTTTTAAAAACGTTTTTCTTTATCTGTGCAAATTAGGGGTTGGCGAAATGAGGTAAAATTGATATCACAATATTTTCCACTGTCCAGACGATATCGTTATTATATCGCGGTATGACCGTTGCAAGACGCTTAATTAAGCAACAATGCTTTCCTTTTAATGTCATTTTAAAACATAAGTGTGGAACTTGTTTACACTGAATTTGTCTTACACTCGTTTGTCGTTACATGTGTTTGCTGTGCTGTCATCTGTACGTCTCCAGTGCTCTAAAGTCATCATATGGATTCAGATGTATAGTCAAACTGCTTATATCTGAAAGGAATCTGAGTTACGAGCCAGTCTTAAGAGTTATTTTCTTGCAAAATGTGTTGTTTAAAACTTGCGACAGAAATTTAATTAAGTAATAAGACGTAGAAAAAACTAAATAAATCAGTGCTTTGTCTTCACTGCATTGATTACGTACGCACTCATTATTTTTAAAGCTGCTAAAGTAATTTAGTACAGAGCAGTAAGATTGTATGATGTTCTTTAATAACACTGAAAGAGCGTCTGTCACCAAACCCAAATATGACACGCATCTCAATCGTTTACATTGACAGACTCCCAATTCAACACCATCAGTTGGCTATCTGTTAGGTGTGCCATGGTATTTTATATGCAAACAATCCTATCATTGGTTACTCTTTGTGTATCAGCCTACCTTTCAGTGTTGTCTCAAAGGCAAATGTTTATCTGTAAATAGGTAAGTAGGTGGTGTGCATTTGTGTGCTTCTGTGTGGTTGTAACACTAATACCAGAACCATTTCTGAAACTTTGGTTTAAAAAAAAGCTTTGTATGAATGTTACTATATGCTTACATGTGTATACACTAAACATTGTTGTGTAGAAACCAACAATGGCAAATAATTAGAGAGGTTTATAAAGCATTGACTGTGAGCAAATATCATTCGAAGGTCTAAATCATCTGCAAATATTACAGCAATGATAAAGTGAGTGAGCTATTCTGATAAATGTATTGAGTTAAACTGTAGTTGTTTGCTTTATGGTCACTTAAAAGCACAAAGTATACTTTATTATTATTATTTTGAATATGTATGCTAATATATACATCTAAGACATGCATGATTTAATTGATCATTTATAAACAGAGTTCTAGCATCACGGCTGAAAAAGAAATGCGTAGAAAAGGCTGAACTACAACAGTAAATTAATTTTAAGATATAGTAATTTTGCAGGAATCCCGCAGCTAATTGTATTCTCCCGCAACCCGCACATACACCACAACCTTATATAAGCATTCATTCATCAAATCTTGTCCTATGCCGCACTCGGTGTGTTGGGTCCCGGAAGTGCAGGTCTCTAATATGAAGCTTATTGGGCTAGGATGAATCTTTTTGTAATTCACGTCAAGGCTGTGTCTTCTACTGTGCATACACATAAACAAAGTATACTTTGGACTAGTGATGGGTTGTTCTTGAAAGATTCATTCATTTTGAACAAATCTTTTATGTGACTCGAAAACTATGAGTCCTCTCAGGGAGTGATTCGTTCATTCACTCATGCACACATTTGTGCAGGTGGGGTAGAAGATTAGTTCATTTTTCAAGTCCTCTATTGGGTTTGAGTGGTTCATTCATCACAAGAAAGATGGGAGAAGATTGATTGGGGCGGTGGTTCGTAGGTTGCTAGGTGTCCATCAACCTTTTTCTCTGAGGAACAAGCTGACAAAACATTGCTGTCACTCTTATACAAGTTTTATTTATCAAGAAAAACTACAAAGCACTGCAGTGTTTGGGTGTTCTGTGTTTGTCTGAGATAATTAGTCTACTGAAATGTGTATATTCCATACAAAGTATGAAGCTTATTGGTCAGTTCTTATGCAACTCGCGGTGTGCTCGCGGCATTCATTCAACTGGGTGCATCACGCTGGGCACCTCCATTGGAAATAACGAACTTGCGCGAACTCTAGAAAAGACGCGATATGCAAACGGGCCCTAAAAGGCCGCCGTCATTTTCGATCTTCATCAGTTGATCTTCTTGCACAGACATGGTGGATTCATCTGGTTTGTTGACAAATGGGTTGCAGATCCATTCCTTGGCAGTTCACAGGTCCTTCATTGGGTCTTTTCCCCTTAGCAAAGAAACTTTCCAAAGACGTCTGTTTCTTACTGGTTTTGCTGCTTGTGGGTTAGATTTTGGCACTCAAGTGACCGAGACGTTATTGAGAGAATACGGTCATTTTTCAAAATAAAAGATTTTTCTAAATAAAAGATCGCAGACGCAGATAATAAATAAAGCGGAAATAATTAATTATTCCTTGTGCAATTGATTGATCCAATGATTGATCCACGGACCGGTACCGGTCCACGGCCTGGTGGTTGAGGACCACTGTTATATGGGACTGTCTATGTGACGTGAACGAACTACTCAAATTTGAAGACATGTCAGAAGTGGTGAGCTGACCTAATCATAGACAAATGACCAGGTAAACAATGACTTATTTTCTCTTTCTTATAGCATTCTAGTTATAACTTAATTTTGTAGTGTGATCAACATTTGGGCTAGTTGTAGATGTGTTTGGAAGCAACTCCTAACATTTTAATAATATTTTGGCAAAATGAACGAAATGACTGGAAAAAAGATTTGTTAATCTCGATGAGCGAGACTCAAATGTTCGAGTCAGTAAAATGATTGGAACTTCCCATCACTACTTTGGACCAAAGTGGACCAGACTTAATGCTAACAGTCTAAAAGTCTCTCAATGTAAAACTAACCAGAGCTTTTGAATTTTAGAGAAGCATTTCAGAAAGTTTAATCACAGCAGATTGTGTTCTGTCTGCCCCTCAAATGAATGAAATGGTGACTAACAGTTTGCTAGATACTTCCGTCCTTATGTTACTGATGTTAATTGTGGCCCATGTGTTGTTGTCTACTACTAGTGTTGCTAATTATGTGTTTCTCTTTACAGTTCGGGAAAAACGGAAAAGTCTGTATGTCAACCATGTAAGTAACCGCAGCTTCAACGACTGGTAGTGTATTTCTCAAAGTGCTTGTGCCTACAATAAAGACATCACCCACAATATGAATCCAACAACACGCCACCACCATATGAGAATGCAGAAAGCTGAATTGCATGAGGCTTTTTGTTAGCATCAGTAACAGCTGTTCTTTTGTATTCTGATAGAACTTATTTAAAATGCACGGCTTGGTTTTCTTCATTTCATTAGCGCATGCTATTCATACCAAATGTGCAATGAATAGCTTCTGTTTTGTTCCCATTTTAATGTCTTTTATTGCTTTGCAAGTTAACACACATTGCGGAGTCAAAGGTAAATATTTGCTCATTGCTCTCTACTCTTTCCTTTCCTTAAACTGTTGTATCTGTTTTGACATTGATTTATTGATTTATTAAAGGATTCGCCTTGGAAATGAAAATTATGTCATCATGTACTCTCCCTCCACTTGATCCAAATCTGTTTGAGCTTTATTCTTCTTCTGTTTAACACCAAATCATATTTTCTTGAAGAATGTTAGAAACTGGTAGCCACTGGATCCCATTATTTTCTTTTTTTTCTACGGATGTCAATAGTCAGTTTCTATCCACCTACAGGGGTTACAAAAACGCCTGGTTTTAGACCACCATAATTCATTAGTATGGTGTAGGGCCTCCTTTGGCCATACAACATCAATTGGTATTGGGAATGCACAAGTCCTGCACAGTGGCCAGAGGGATTTTGAGCCGTTCTTCTTGCAGAATAGTGGCTAGGTCACTACGTGATGCTGGTGGAGGAAAACATTTCCTGACTTGTTCCTCCAAAACACCACAACATGGCTCAATAATATTTAGATCTGGTGATTGTGCAGGCCATGGGAGATGTTCAACTTCACTTTCATGTTCATTAAACCGCTCTGTCACCAGTCTTGCTGTGTGTATTGGTGCATTATCATCCTGATACACGGCACCGCCTTCAGGACACAATGTTTGACCCATTGGATGCACATGGTCCTCCAGAATGGTTTGGTGGTCCTTGGCAGTGATGCACCCATCTAGGTATTGGTCCTAGGGAATGCCATGATATTGCAGCCCATCACTGATCCACCCTCATGCTTCACTCTGGGCATGCAACAGTCTGGGTGGTACGCTTCTTTGGGGCCACACTGTAACTCTCCCGGATATGGGAAAGACAGTGAAGGTGAACTCACCAGAGAACAATACATGTTTCACATTGTCCACAGCCCAGTGTGTTAGATCAACATTACAGCTAAACTCTGCAGGAAGGTAGATCTCCAGGAACAGGGTTGGGCACCCCTGATCTAGAGTATTTAATTCTAAAAAAAAAAAAAAAAAAAAAAGGTTATAGATGCTGAAGTAATGAGAAAGGAACATTGTGCGGTTCAATATTTGCTTTTTTTTGTTATATTTGCTAGCCTAGAAAAAAATATATCTTGAAAGTCAAATGTCTCATGAGTTTATATTTCAAAGTTGATGAAGATAGCATGCAAAATGAGATTTCTGCTAAATGTTGTCTGAGACTACATCTGTGCCCTTCTCCCTTTGGTCTACATTCACAGTTTAGGTGTCTTTGTAAAGAAGACACTTTGGGCTTTGCTGTCCATCATCTAGAGTTTATAAGTTATTATAGTTACTTATAGAGTTATTATAGAGTCTGATGACAACTATTTTAGTCTTCTTTTTTAATGTAAAATAACAGACAGAATCGTATAGTATAATATAGTATGAGTGATTTATTTGAACACAAGAAGTACATTGTGTGAATTGATGAAAGTAACTAGTAGTTAAGGGCACTTAATATATATATTTTTTTATTATTATTTTACTTAATACTCAAATTTTTCTAATCTAACAAATTTTTTGCAGGGTATATGCATGAATCCTAAAGGTAATTTCAATACCTTTTTAAGACTTTTTAAAGACCTTCTCAGAATAT
This sequence comes from Danio jaintianensis, assembly GCA_903798115.1. Classification (NCBI taxonomy): domain Eukaryota; kingdom Metazoa; phylum Chordata; class Actinopteri; order Cypriniformes; family Danionidae; genus Danio; species Danio jaintianensis. The sequence continues at coordinate 1,752,413 of CAIGQV010016192.1, forward strand.
TTTAAGACCTCATCGCCACTTCAAGTTCTAATCAGTATCAAACCTTTAACTTAATAAACAGTTGCTAATAAACAGTAGTTAATAAACAGTTGTAGTTAAATAAATCATTGGAGCACAACCATGCAACAGAACTCAGATAAGCTCGGAAGAAACAAAGCTTGAAAGAATAAATTACGCGGTTGTTTTCAGCGACAGGCTTCAGCCACTGTTTAAAGTCGTCTTTCTACAACCAAGAGTACGCAAACTTACATTCTCCCATTTTGCTGTCTGTTTCGCTCTATGGTTTCGCTACATGTGGAGAGTGTCACATCACCTTCCCGCGTTTGTCGCAAATTATGTAACATCACCCGGACGGAGGAGCTTGGCCGGACGCGCCCCAGCCCGAACCAATCGTGTGGATCGAGCATGTCGTTGTTAATATTAGGAGGAAAATAAATATGTTTATGTTCACTTTGGACAACGCTCGAACAAAATTTAAGACCTCGTAAAAACGCGATTTAAGCTGTTTTAATATCTTTTATGGGCCTTAATTTTCTCATAATTGATTTATCCACTTTTAATACTTTTTAAGACCCCGTGGACACCCTGTTTTGGGTCTCCATCTGCCAAAAGCCACCACATGTTCTTTTGTGTTTGGTCATATTTAGCTTACGTAATTTATTATATGAGAAAAAAGGCCCACAGTGGCTTCTACTATTGCTGCAAATATTGCTGCAAATTCCATTTTTCGTTTTGATATTTGGCACCAATTTATCAGGAAGTGACGATTTTGTTCTCTTTGACTCATTGGATGGAAACGGTGCTTTATTCGCAAAGATATTCCAGTTTTGCACATAAGTTTGAATGCAATTAAAGCTAATTGCTACCAGTCTCCAACTTTTTTTCCCCCCAATTATCTTCTTTTATATACAAAAAAAGGAATTCAAACATGTTTACAACAAGTGGAGGATGGAACTGATGACAGAGCTTTCATTTTTGGGGGAACTATCCCTTTAATGTGGCTTATCCGTTTGATATTTTGCTATAAATTTGTTAGCAAGTTGCATAATACTTTAGTGTGTTGTTTGTTGTACTGGGTAGGGATTCTTACTAACACAGACACACACACATACTCATTAAGATAGTCACTCTGGTATAAATGAGATGATAATGGCTTGTTTCGGGCTGCAGGTGGCCTAATTTGCAGTCTGTTTGCTGAATCTGTGTGTGTGTGTGTGTGTGTGTGTGTGTGTGTGTGTGT
>CAIGQV010016192.1:1754052-1775376 GCA_903798115.1 Danio jaintianensis
TTTGTGTGTGTGTGTGTGTGTGTGTGTGTGTGTGTGTGTGTGTGTGTATGAGAGTGACTGATGTTTAGTTTGTAATTTTGTGTGTGTCCTTCTTTTAGCAACATCCGTCTGGTCCAATGAGACGCAAGTACAGCTCATGTTCGACGATCTTCCTGGACGACAGCACCGTCAGCCAACCCAACCTCAAATACACCATCAAATGGTACTAGAAGCCTCCATCTAACAGCAATAGAGCTGCGTTTCTTTTGTTTACAAAGTTGAAAATGGCTTTTTTTAGGCAGAGGAAAGAGGTTTTGATTTGCAGAACAAGAAATTAGGGCTCGCAACTTTCCTAAGCACTCTTTATATATACTAACGTCTACACATCTGAGCTAATTTAGTGAGGAAGCGAGTTGTCTGATTTTTATCCATGATTCAAATATGTGATTATTATTATTATTCCATATAATCAGTTTTACTGGTCACGCTCAACACTTATGGATATAATATACTTTTACTCTATTTAATTTGGTTTTAAGATGGAGCCAGTAAGAAGTTAATATTTTAGTTGACTGTTTTGTGGCCAAAAATAAGTGAAAAGCCGCCAATATTATCTGTTTTTCTGTCTGAATCAGGATTGTTATAGTTAAACAAGACAAACAGACACACACAACCATGCTATTTTGAAAAAAAAAATAAATAAAAGATTTTAAGTATAATGAAGCAAAGATTAAAAAAAAGGCAAGTTTAAGGAAATAACTAAAGCTAAAAAGTAAAAATAAATAAATCCTAATAAAAATAAATAAATAAATAATTATAATAAAATAAATAAATAAATAATAAAATAAATAATCATAATATAAATAAATAAATTATTATAATAAAATAAATAAATAAATAATAAAATAAATAATCATAATATAAATAAATAAATAAATTATTATATTAAAATAACTAAATAAATAATAAAACAAATAATCATAATATAAATAAATAAATAAATAATCATAATAAAAATAAATAAATAATTATAATAAAAATAATAAATAAATAAATAAATGAATCATAAAATAAATAAATAGATAAATAATAAAATAAATAATCATAATATAAATAAATAAATGAATCCTAATAAAAATAAATAAATAAATTATTATAATAAAATAAATAAATAAATAATCATAATATAAATAAATAAATAAATAATCATAATAAAAATAAATAAATAATCATAATATAAATTAATAAATAATCGTAATAAAAAGAAATAAATAATTATACTAAAAATAATAAATAAATAAATCATAAAATAAATAAATAGATAAATAATAAAAATAATAATAATAATATAAATAATAAATAATTATAATATAAATAAATAATCAATTAAAAATAAATAAATAAACTATTCATAACACCACAATAGTATTTTAGTGACACTAAATAACACTGGTCTGGAATAAATAACATTTTAGATGATAATAATAAATGCTAACATCAATGAATAGTGCCAGTATTGTATTGTAAAGTATGGATAAATGTGAAATATTACATATAATAGTGTTTTCAAAGAATCGATAGTGATAATAGTGTTTTAAAAGAATCCTCTACGTGACAATATTTATTTAATCATGTTAAATGTTATCAGACTGCTATACAATACAACACACATCAACATTTTCCTCAGGTGTACTCGCTAGTGTTCTCTCTGTGCAACAGTGCCCTCTGGTTACATGCATGCATGAATTAATGTCATATTATCATATCTGTACTTTACATTTTTTTATAAGCTTACCTACAATACCTGTATATTGCAGAACGTTCTTATTAACATGATAACAACATTGATTAAAAAAGAAGATATTATTATTATTATTGATACCAGCATATAAGAAAACAACAAATATATATATATTTTGTAAATTAGGTTTTTTGCTATTAAATTCATTCATTTTCTTTTCGGCTTAGTCCCTTTATTAATCAGGGGTCGCCACAGCGGAATGAACCGCCAACTTATCCAGCATATGTTTTACGCAGCGGATCCCCTTCCAGCTGCAACCCATCACTGGGAAACACCCATACACTCATTCACACACATACACTACGGACAATTTTAGCTTACCCAATTCACCTGTAGCGCATGTCTTTGGACTGTGGGGGAAACCGGAGCACGGGGAGAACATGCAAACTCCACACAGAAATGCCAACTGACCCAGCCAAGGCTCGAACCAGCGACCTTCTTGCTGTGAGGCGACAGCGCTACCCACTGCGCCACCCTAAATTCAGATTTACTGCGATTTAAATGTTTTTAATTATTATTATTTATTTTAAGTTGTCAGTCAGTTCTTCTGATTGGTCAACATGTACAGAATGCTCTTTTATGTGCACTTTACGGTGATCAAAAATGTTCAGTTCAGTCCTAATGTAATATACAGCTTTACATAAATGCTGCAGGTTTAATGTTGCATCTTTATTTATTGATACATTGTCAACGTTTCACTATTATTTTGTTGTGTTCGCAGTGTCGCCCTCGCAATATACTACCACATAAAGAACAGGTATGTTTGACATGACTCTCATCAGATCAGTGTGAGAGCCAAGAGAAGTGCATGTGTGTGTGTGTGTGTGTGTGTGTTTGAATGGTTCCACACAGTATGGATGGCTCTGCAGAATGGTTTTGTTTTTCAGAAATGGATTGATGAAGTCCTGCAGTGTGTGTCGCTCTTGACAAAAACACACTGGAGGTTTTTAATTTTTTTTTACCAAGAGAGATCCTAATTCACTGGTCCACATGTGCTGCGGTGCACTGTGGGAGAGATTGATTGTCTGGTCTGCTAGTTCAGAGATGTGTGACAGACCTGTTTAGGAAACTGTCTATCAGTATGTTTTATACAATGGATTGATTGTATGAGCTTTATTTGATTGGCTCTTGTCCGTGCGGTTTCAGAAGGATGATCTTACATTGGTAAAATCCTGCTTTTTCTGTCTGACTGCCTAGCTGTCTGTCTGTCTCTCTGTCTATAATCCATTTATCTGTCTGTCTATCTATAATCTATCTGTCTGTCTATCTGTTTGTCTATATATGCCTATCTGTATGTATATATCTGTCTGTATGTATATATCTGTCTCTGTCTATCTTGTCTGTCTCTTTGCCTTTATATCTGTCTGTGCGTGTGTGTGTCTATATATATTGATCTGTCTGTTTGTCTATATATATCTGTCTCTCTTGTCTGTCTGACTATCTGTCTGTCTATCTATCCTTGTCTGTCTGTCTGCCTGCCTATATATCTATCTGTCTGTCTGTCTGTCTATCCATAACCCATCTGTCTATCTATGTCTATCTGTATGTATATATGCCTGTCTATCCGTTTGTCTGTGTATCTGTCTGTCTCTAAATATGTCTCTGTCTGTTTATCTGTCAGACAGACTATATATCTGTCTGTCTGCCTGTCTATCTTTCTCTCTCTCTGTCTGTCTCTCTGTATCTGTCTGTTTTTTTCTTCTGAATATTAATTATATGTCTATATCCTGTCTTTATTAATTTTTTTGTTTTTGCATCTGTGTGTCTGCCTCTTTCCATTCATCTAGCCATTTTTGTGCATGTTCATCCGTCGTTCCATCACCATGTCTGTGTTTATCCATTTACGTCCACTCATCTGTCTGTCTGTCTGATATCTACATAGCAGTGTACTTTTTTCTGCATCTTTCTGTCTATCTTTCTCTCAAACCCCTAACACCATATAAACCCTTAATGCTTGATAACCTTCAAACTTTAAAGCTGTTTAAAAGAAACTTTCAGGACAAGGTTTTGGCAACATTGAAAGTCTATCACAACAGACGTTTCTTTCCTGGTTCTTTAATGCATCATAAGTATACAGCTTAGACTAAAAGTCTTGCTTAATCTAACATCAATTTACTCTTCTTTCAGAAATGTGGACGGGCGAATGTTGTTAGACATTTTTGATGAAAAGCTTCATCCACTTTCAGTAAGTTTATTATTATTATTATTTCTGCAGCTTATATACAATTACTCTGCCTGTCAAAAGTTTGGGATCGGAAATTATTTATTTTCATCAAAAATTATAATTAAATGTATTATTTGATCAAAAATACAGTAATAAACTGTAAAATTCTGATATGTTATTACAATTTAAAATAACTATTTTCTTATTGAATATATTTTGAAATGTTATTTATTCCTGGTATTTAATGAAGCATTTTCAGCCTCATTACTGAATTTATTATTCGGCATCTTTAATGAATTTATTATTAAGTATTATTACATATAATTGATTTTTGTTTTTTTTTAGCATCATTACTGAATTTATTATTCAGCATCATTACTAAACAGTATCTTTGTCACATGATTCCTCGGAAATTATTAATAGGATTATCGGCAGCTTAAGAAACATTAATAGTTATTATTATTAGTGTGGAAACTGATACAGTACTATTCAAAAGCACCATTGCCTTTTATTAATATCATATACTTGCATTCATCAAGGACACATTAAATTGCTCAATTGTTAGAGTGAAACGAAATACATTTGTATTGTTGACAAAAAAGATGTGTGTGTATGTATATATAATTATTATTTATTTTTTTAATAAATACTATTTTTTAAGTCTTTTTTTTAGCAAATAATCATAAAAGGTTAAATTGATCAGTTTCCACATAAATAGGAAGCAGGCAAATAACTTTTTCATCACTGATAATTATAAGAAGCATTATTAATAATTATACAAAAATAAGCAAATTATAATGATTTCTGAATGATCATGTGACAAGTCTAATTATGCTGAAATGTCAGTTGTAAATCACAAAAAATTATATATATATACACAATTTGAAACTACATTCAATAACCAAATGAACAATTGTCTTGAATTGTAATAATATTTAACAATTATTATTGTATTTTTGATCAAATAAATGCAGCCTTGGTGAACAGAAGAAGCATCTTAAGACAACAGTAGAAACCATTTCAGAGCTTTCTAATAGTTTCCATTACAAATAACATTAAAAACCTTAAAAGACCATCAAATTATAGCCATCAAATCCTTCTAATGTGTTTTGGGATATATTCAATTAGATTTATTGGGTTTTAAAATGCCACCAGTAGAGACCAATAGGGACCGTTAGAGATTCTAATGAAACCAATATAATTATCACAAAATCAATGTTTTCTATAGTAAATCTTGCTTTGATTCCTACAGAAATCGGAGGTGCCGTCAGACTACGACAAGCATGACCCGGAGCAGAAACAGATCTACAGATTCGTCCGAACGCTCTTCAGTGCTGCTCAGCTAACGGCCGAGTGTGCCATAGTTACTCTGGTGAGTAAGTGAACAGTCATGTGACTTCACAGCGGCCCAATAAGACTTCAGCTGTCGTGTTTTGGGATTGGCTGGCAGCACAAGTTAAAACAGGGTTAGATTTACCATCATTCAGGTGAAAATGGTTGTCATATTTACCGCTTTATTAGCAAGCGTTAAGCCCAGCAGCTGTCCTGTTTGTCTGTTCCTCTTCTGTGCTAAAATCCTTCTTTTGAAGACTCATCCCTTCTCAATTTCCTCAGTAAATACCTTTATGAGGTGTCATTAAAGCAGGCGCAGACACACAAGCGGCTGTGAATGCTTTAGTTGGGATTAATGGGAAGTATGGAGGCTGTAGTCTGTGGTTAGTCTGTAGTTCATATAAAACTGAACATTTTGTCATCATTTACATCATTTCATGTGTTCCAGAGCTGTTTGAGTTTATTTTTTCCTGTTGAAAACATTAGGACAGGATTCCCACGGTCATGGAATATTAAAGAGCTCTATTACAGACATTGAAAACCCAATAGATTTGTTTTTGTCCAAGTTATGTAATATCAGGGAATATTTGTTTTGTCATTTTACATTTTACTTTCTTCCCGTTTATTAAAATGTATTTTTTCTGTACCATATTTTTTAGTTTTTTTTATGATATTTCACATGTTTTGCGTGTTGTTATAGTTAGGCTATTTTTCACTGCCGTTTTATTCCTTGTCCTTCTAGGCGTGGTTTCCTCGCAATATTGAAAATGGTATCAAATATCGATATTTGTATTGGTATCGTATCGAAGTTCGAAATTCCAGTATCGTGACAACACTAGTCGCTCCTAAAATTTGCACCAAAAACACAACATGTACTGCATGTAGCAGTCTGGGTGGTACGCTTCTTTAGGGCTTCTCCACACCGTAACTCTCCCAGATGTGGGAAAGACAGTAAAGGTGAACTCAACAGAGAATAAATACATGGCACCACAACAGCTGCCTTTTTTTCTATTCATGATAGGTCATGGAAATTTAGTTTTTAAGTCAGAGAATTTAACATTTGGCTTAGAGTAGGAAACCTAAAAGAAGTTAAAATATATAAATCTGTAACCATTGACTTCCATAGTATTTGTTTTCCTTACTATGGAAGTCAGTGGTTACAGGTTTCTAACATTCTTCAAGATATCTTCTTTTGTGTTCAACAATAATATAAAACTCATAAACGTTTGAAACCACTTGAGTGGCATGGTGCCTCAGTGGTTAGCACTGTTGCCTCACAGCAAGAAAGTGGCTGGTTTGAGTCCCGGCTGGGCCAGTAGGCATTTCTGTGTGAAGTTTGCATGTTCTCCCCGTGTTGGCGTGGGTTTTCTCCGGGTGCTCCGGTTTCCCCCACAGTCCAAAGACATGCGCTATAGGTGAATTGGGTAAACAAAATTGGGTGTAATGTATAAGTGTGTGTGCGAATGTGAGCATTTTTGGGTGTTTCCTAGTACTGGGTTGTGGCTGGAAGGGCATCCACTGTGTAAAAAATATGCTGGAATAGTTGGTGGTTCATTCTGCTGTGTCGACCCCTGATAAATAAGGAACTAAGCCTAAGGAAAATGAATGAATGAATGTCTGCATAAGTTACATATCAAAGTATCCTGTTATGTCTACAAACTAAATATGATCACTAGCAAAGTCATGGTTGCCTATGTACTAAAAATAAATATAAATATTTAGTGACCTTTCTTTTAAACGTTCATTTAATGCTAACATTTGAGTGTTTTTGAGCAGGTTCCTAAACACAGCTGATTGGTAGTTTTGCTACTTACAATACAATATATTACATTTTTAATTACTGAAATAATTTTTTTTTAAAAAGTTATTTAAAATTTGTTTTATTGGAACAAAATGTTTACCATGATTTACAGATGTCACTCACTGTAATGCATTAAGTGTATCAATAGTTTATGCAGCAAAAAAATTTTGTCAGGCATTGTAAGGAACAAAATTATAATTTGAAGAATTATTCAAAATACTCTATTTAAGGATCACAGCCCAAATTATTAAGTGGATACATTTAAACTCATGTTAAGACCAGCTAGCAAAAGGTCTCTACATGGCTGAAAGTTAATGAAAGATAATGTCATCATTATTACTGTAGTGCCAATGACTTCAGATGCACACACTCCTAAACATCAAATGAAGCACTAATTGTGGTAAATCACTTTCCTTATCAGTCTTCCTAGAGGTTTCTTGGCCAAAAAGAGGACAAGACTAAATACGTTTCGACTAATAAAAGTGTAGGGTCAGCGTAGTTGTTTTGTGTGCTTTTGACTGACATTATAGACTTCTCAGATTGACAGATTGTGTGTGTCTTTGATGCTAAATGTAGATGGAGACAGATTGAGCCTGTTCCTTGACCTGTAGGGGGACAACAGGTGCTGAGATGCTGCTGAAATCTGATTGGCTGCTGCTGGCGCTTTAGTGAAGGGAAACTATGAGTCACTACATGCCGTGATCTTCATGGGTGGCCTTATAATTGGACGAATACACAATTAAAACATTTCCATTTATATAGCGTATGAATGGAAATATATTTATTTTTGAAAATTTGAAATATTTTATAGTTTAAAAAAAAATCTCATTTGGTCTTACTGGCACAAATTCATCCTAATTATCTATTATAGTAGTTATATTTAGCCTTGACTACAAAATAGCTAAAAAATCATATTAAAATGTTTCATTAAAAACAAAAATTTAAACTAAAACATTGAAAATTAGAACGGTTTCCTTGTGGACTAACTTTAACTTTAAAAAAAATGTTTTATATTTTAAGTAAAATCAATAGGTAAACAGAAATTAAATAAATAAAAAAATGCACCAATCAAAATTACTAGTGGTGTAACGGATCACAAATCTCATCAGACCATTTTTCGGATCAGCAAAACAGGGAGGAGTCAATGGCATTTGCTTTTCCTTTATACAAAAATATTACTGCAAAAACCATTGGTTTTAACAAACAGAACTTAGAACCTGTAATTTTGATAAACATAAAAATCAAGAAAAAAAACTGCTGAAAAAAAGGAAAATATTCAATATGAAAAATGATATTTGCTACTGTTGCTGATAATGATAAATATAGAAATCTAACATCTTTTACAAAATATTATATTTATTTTCAATTATTGATTCAACAATTCACACGTAAAAACTTCATGTTTCATTATAGGTGTATCATTTTTGAAAACCTATTCAGTGACAAACAACCATCAAAATTATGTCGCCACCTGTTGGTTACACAATGTAAAATTCACCAGAGTCAAGTTCCATTAAACAGAGATTTTAATCTTTACCATAAACATCAGTGTTTATATCTGAACTATAAACTGTTCTCCCAGTACTTCTGTGTTATTTGACTGTTTGTAACTAACGGAAAAAGTGTAAAAACTGAATCTCTCTCGATCAAACGCAGATTTGAATGCTGTGCTTAAAAGGATTAACAAATATGTGTACATCATTATCATTTATCAATCATGTTGTGCGGGTGCGAATTGAGATCACGATCGTTTAATTGTGCAGCTTTACATTGAATGCATTAATGCAGGCTAAACAAACAGTGACAGAAAACACCTTTAATTAATAGCCTAAGAAAGCATTTAAGTAGGTCCCACCACAACTTTTTCCGTCATCATTATATTTTACAGGGAAGCCAAAATGCTTTCATACATGTGATTTGAATGATGCGGGAGGCGATCTCTCTGCAATTGTTATAAATGTTGGATTAACCTACGAATTCCAAAAAAGTTATTAATCTGCGGGTCATGTGCGTTCCGAACTGTGGGTTGTGATCCGTACACCCCTAAAAATGACTAAAACATATACAGTGGTCCCTCACTATAACGCGGTTCACCATTTGCGGCCTTGCAGTTTCACAGATTTTTTTTTTTGTGCAATTTGACATGCTTTTTTTTTTTTTTTACAGCACATTGTGTTCTGCGTCCTGATTGGCTGTAGACCATTGTCAATCAATCTCCTCCGTGTCTCCTGTACAGTACAGAATGCGTTCAGCTTGCCAAATTAACATAAACCTTTGATCACTAGCAGTGTGAGTTTCAACAAGGATGCAAAAAGAGTTAACTGTAAAGAGTAACTGTCCCCAGCAAGACCATCGTAAAGGGGGTCGCACACCAGATGCGCCGCACCACGCAGCGCCATGCATTTTAGAATTGTAAACATAAGTTTATATCAGGGTACGCACACCGGCGCCACAAGTCAGCGGCTGTCTGCGGTCCCCAGCTACAACTCAGGACACTGTTCATATTTCTGCCGCGCCACCTGAATAATTCTATTTTAAATAACATGCGAATGTGCGCGTCCGGTGTGTGTTACTTCCAACTGTCATGTGCGCGGCGCATCCGCTGTACGATCCCCTTAAGGATGGAGTCTGCTGTAGCTTTGTGCATCAGTGACTGCAGGAAAAAGAACATTACGCTGGATGCCAACACAAAAGCTAAAAAGCTTCATGAACCTTTTGCTGACAGCGATGAATGTTTGCACCAGACAACAGGTTTTGACCTTTGGTTTCATTCTATAATACTGGACCTATTTTTCTACGAAAGTTTGAACTTTGAGAGTTTTAAACAAGAGAGAAAATTGTGAAAATGTTAACGCCTGTCTGAGAAAAGTGTATAAAGTGTGTAGTGAGGTGTTTTACAGCCTTAAAACATCTATAATAATTGTAAAAAATAAAGCAGACTACTTCGCGGATTTCACCTATTGCGGGTTATTTTTAGAACGTTACTCCCACGATAAACGAGGGACCACTGTATTTTTTAAAAATTGCTGCAAAAAATAAATAAATAAATACAGTCACGATTGCTTGGTATTTCACCCTGCTAATTCAGTTCTTATTCAGCTGAGTCAAAAACATGTTAAGTTTTCATATCTCCAGGTTACTGTTTTGTAGAAGGTGCTGACCGCTGTCCCGAGAGTGTTTTTGTGGCTTGTGATTTATGAATGGTGGGTGTGTAATTTGTGCTTTAGCTGGCACTACCTGACGTTCATCTCGATCAGCGTGCAGGAGGTTAGATATATACAAAAACATGCTCTCATAAGCACATATTTAATGCACTGCTGCCCACGGGCCGTGCAGTACAACCAATTAAACCTGCAATTTCTTCTGACACTTTCTACAAACAAAATTGGCTTGTTATTAGATTTCTTTCCCACTGTGGGCAAACATTGTTTGCCATTGTTTTCTCTTGAGTGTGTAAATGTGTTTATTGCTTCTAAATATCTTGTGTCTGTCATAAATCATGTGTTTTCAATTCATAAGGATGTCTTTGTTTGCCTATATACGTCAGAAGTGATATTAAATGCTAAAGACACCCTTGGCTACAACATACTGTCATACACCACGTCAACAGAACACTGACTTACAATTCAACCACTGACTCAGTAAGCAATGTCTGTAGATTTCCTCAAGTGCACAAAGATGCATTATTGATGTTATGCAGGCAACCATGACTAGCTTGTACATATAGCAGGATACTTTGTGTAACTTATACAGACGTGAATTATACAATTTCAAAATATTGTGTGATGATAAGAAGAGGTGCTAAAACTGTTTGTAAATACATAGCAGCAGATTGTAACTATCTAAAATATGATTGAATATGATAGTAAATGAGGGCTTAGCAAGGGGCCTAACAGAGAGCCTTGTGGCACTTCATAACTAAACACTGATAGATTTGCTGGAATACAGAATTTAAGACTTGTAATGAGGCTTACAAAATATAGTTATGTTGTGCTACAGTGGTAAAGCGATGGTATCAAATGGTAGACAAGCCTTTAATGTTAGTTTACAGTCTGATCAGTATGACCGAATGGATAGAACTCAAGCTGTTTGAACTCATCATCTTGAAAACAAAGTTAATGTTGAAAAAAGTAATTCTGCTTCCGCAATACAGAATGATCATATTGAATGTAACTGATTTGCATGTAATATTTGCATTGTGCTTTTCACTGTACAGATTGTGTCAGAGCAGCTTTATAGGTCATGACATTTGGACCCAGTGAACAGGAATCTTGCGTCTCTGTGTCAAGACGATATCTTCAAAAACCTAAAAAAATATATTTCTCATCCTGAGACCATCATAATCTCATGTTTTTTAATACTATTTTCAAGAATCAGCATCTATAATGACAACAGCTGGGGGCCTAACACAGAGCCTTGTGGCACTCCATATTTCGCCATTGTTCAGTTTGCTAATTTATTGTGATCTGAATAAACCTATTGAATGGCCTTGGATATAAATAAAATTTTCTAATCTATGTTAAAATTATACATTCATTCATTTTCCTTCGGCTTAGTCACTTTATTTATCAGAGGTCGCCACAGCGGAATTAACCGCCAACTTATGCAGCATATGTTTTACACAGCGGATGCCCTTCCAGATGCAACCCAGTACTGGGAAACACCCATACACACTCATTCACACACATACACTACGGACAATTTGGTTTATTCAATTCACCTATACCGTATGTCTTTGGACTGTGGGGGAAACCGGAGCACCTGGAGGAAACCCACGCCAAGGGGAGAACATGCAAACTCCACACAGAAATGCCAACTGACCCAGCGGGGACTCGAACCAGTGACCCTCTTGCTGTGAGACGACAATGCCAACCACTGAGCCACCCTAAAATTAAACATTATTACATTAAATATATTACATTTTATGTATTTCCAAAGGCAGCACTAAGGTCTAGAGTCAAATGCAGCATCGACTGTATGTTAGAAACAAGTTATTTGTAAATATATTTGCAATCAGTTTGAAATGTGATTGAAATTCTTCAAAATCTTTATATTTTACAAGAAACATGTTAGTGCCTTGAAATCTGAATGGTTTTAAGTTACCAGTTAAGTGTCAGGTGTTTGTGTTGGTGGGCTGAGCATGTGTTTGTTTGTGTTCCAGCATATGGTTCCCTGACCTGAGTGTCAGTCTTGTAGTAATTATATATTTGCAGTGACTCTACCATAACCTTGCTCCAAAAACAGAAATGCAAGGGTCAGACACCAGAAATCCAAAAGCAAACATTGGTTTCATTACAGCTGACTTGATGTCAAGCCAAGTTATGTAATGGCCATTAGTTAAACCTCATTGTTCTTTAATTAATAATTCTTATGATAATAATTGGGTCTTTCTTTGGGAATAAATATCGTAATGCACTTCCTCTCTTTTTTCATAGGTGTACCTGGAGAGATTATTAACGTACGCAGAGATTGATATTTGTCCTGCTAACTGGAAGAGGATCATTTTGGGTGCCATCCTGTTGGCATCAAAGGTGTGGGATGATCAGGCTGTGTGGAACGTGGACTATTGCCAGATCCTCAAAGACATCACTGTGGAAGACATGTGAGTGTGTGTTTGCTTTCAAAGTAGCAGACTTTCAGTATCAGAATAAATCAAGTGTTGATAGTCAAACAATGCATTGGCAAAGCAACTAGATATGCCATGCTTATACAAACCTTAATGGATACAAGAAACTTTTTTATCAGACATATGCATAAACTACGATGAAAGCACATTTACAGAATAAATTCCTCAACGCACAATTAAAAAAACCAACATACGACTGGATAATCAGACTAACCAGCAGAAAAAAAATTAATTGCACACCATTTTAGATGTTGTTTTATCATTGTGAAACACCTGAGCCGAAGTATTTCTTCACAATGATTTGGTATAATTACCTTGCAGAACTGTCTTACAAAATGTTGTTCCCACACATCAGGCATTCGAATCCAAGATAACATGACAGCGTTTGTTATTGAGTTTCATCTCTGCGCTCTGAGATGAAACTAATTTATTAGGAAGTACAAAAAGAGCCATAGAGATTCCCTCAGTTGCAGGAGCTTTCATTATTATTAGTATTATTAATAATTCGTTTAACCCCTGTGGTCCCTCTGGCATGGAAGACATCCACACTAACAAGGATGCTAAAGACTAGCCTCAATTGACCATTGGATTTGCACTTCTTGAGATTAGAGTTTCCTCCGGGTGCTCCAGTTTCCCCCACAGTCCAAAGACAAGCACCGTATGTGGCTACCCCTGATAAATAAGGGACTAAGCTGAAGAAAAATGAATGAATGAATGAATGAGATTAGGGGAGTGCAATTTTCTCTCCAATTTTTTGGAACGTCCATCAACTCCATCCGGGTCACGGCACTAATTTAACCACTTTGTTTCAACTTGCCTTTCTCTGAGCAGGATTCAAACCCATGTATCTGGCTTGGAAGATGGACATATTAACATGGACACTAAAGATTGTAGCCTCTTGAGATTAGCTTTTACTAGCTAGCCTCCATTGCACTTAAAACCCATCCGGGTCACGGCACCAATTTAACCCCTCCAAGGCTGCACAATAAATCGAAATGCAATTGAAATCACGATTTAGCAGATGCTGCAATTGTCATGCACATCTTGTCAGGGAAGCTCGGCTCTGTGATCAGTTGTAAATCTCCTCAGAGGGCGCTCCTTTGCAAATATGCAAAGAAAAGATCCAAATCAAACAGAGTATTTAACTGCTTTTATTTTTCCCCTTGACATTCTTAGAAAACTAAATCCTATAGAGCTTAAAGTACTGTATATAATAATCCTAACAGACAAGTACTATGAAATTGACCTGACATAAATATCCCTACTTAACATGCATGTTTTCACGTCTAGCCTTTTAACTCCTGCTGAGTACAGTTATTTTAAAGGCCATCCTGACTGTAGATTCAGTGACGAATGTTCATATTGTCCTCAAGTCATACTGCAAACAGTGTTGGAGGACTAGAGAGTGGGTGTTTGTTGTCTTTGTGTTGTCAGAGGCTTCACTGTTAGCTATCTTTAGCTGGTTGGTTGGAATAATTATGTGGTTGGAAGGAAGACTTGGTAGTGGTGAGCAATTTGGGGTTTGCATAAGATGTTTAGTATGAATAAAAAAATAAGATGAGAGGTTTGGTTTGGTTTTATTGTGGGTTATAAAATGAAATGACTGGGTTTTTTTATTGAAAGCTGCGGTTAACACTTTACTCCAATGGGGTGTTCATAAGACTGTCATAAAACATTTATAATCATGAGGTGACATGTCATGTTATGCCATTTTAAATGCAAAGAAGACATTGTTTGAGATATGACAACTTGACAAACAAATACATCATAACCTGTCTTTATCATGACCACTTGACATTATCAAGACAACATAACTTGTTGTCATAAACATGACAATTGTGCCATGAATATGTTACTGATAACTTTTAGAATAAACTAGTAGAATAAAATGAATGTCATTTAAATATCTCTGTGAAAGTTTCAAAACTTTGTCAAATAAGTTTATAACAGCGTCATTGATATGTAATGACAAGTTAAATCTGTACTACTCCAGTTGAGCTCAACAAGTTGATGTTAATAACAGTTGAGAACAAAAATGACACTTTTATAAAATTCATGACACAATTATAATGGCCTCATGACAATCATGTTTATGACAGATTTATGACAAGCTATGTTGACTTAGTACACAATGTCACCTTTGCATTGAAAATGACATAACTGAGCGAATAACAGTTGTCATAAGCATGCATAAAATCTAATTCATATCCTTGTCATGGACACTCAAGGACGTGTAAAGATGACCAAAAAATACAACCATGTCTTCTCCAGATAAACATTGCTTAAAGTATTTCCCTTCAAAATGGCTGTGAGCTGATCGAATTATGAAGTCACCATTGTAGTCAATAGGTACTGCTATTTAACTTTTGTCAACTCATTAAATTTTATTTTAAACATTCTTTATTGACCGTTTACTAATCTTAAACTTATATAAATGGGAAAATACATCATTTGGACATCTTTGTTTAGTCAGATTTTTATACTTTATATTTTATTTTAATTTATATTCAATTAATTTTTTCATTTTAATTTATTTTATTTAAATATTTATTTTAATTTAATTTTTTTTCAGATAATTTTTTTTATTATTGAATGTATTCTATGGGCGTCACGGTGGCGCAGTGGGTAGTACGATCGCCTCACAGCAAGAAGGTCGCTGGTTCGAGCCCCGGCTGGGTCAGTTGGCATTTCTTTGTGGAGTTTGCATGTTCTCCCCGTGTTCACGTGGGTTTCCTCTGGATGCTCCGGTTTCCCCCACAAGTCCAAAGGCATGTGGTATAGGTGAATTGGGTAAGATTAAAATTGTCCGTAGTGTGTGAATGAGTGTGTATGGATGTTTCCCAGTGATGGTTTGCAGCTGGAAGGGCATCCGCTGCGTAAAACATATGCTGGATAAGTTGGCGGTTCATCCCGCTGTGGCCACCCCAGATTAATAAAGGGACTAAACTGAAAAGAAAATGAATGAATGAATGTATTTTATTTAATATTTAAATTTATTTAATTATATGTTTTTTATATATATACAACTTAATTTTCATGATAATAAAGGTGTCATGACAGTCTTATGAACACCCTCTTCAATCAGAAATCGTGAATAAACTGTTAAAGATTTTCTTTTCACCCACCGACAAATGTCAACAGGGTTCATACACATTTTTACTACTAAAATTCCATGACTTTTCCACGATTTTTCCAAGACTTTCAAGTAAATTTTCATGACCTAATGTTTCATGCAAGTCTACATATGCGTGGTAAAAAACAATACATGTTCAAATTTATTACAGCATATCGTAAAACACGCAACAATCTATTTAGTTTCAGCTTATATTTATATTTTATTATTTTTTATATTTATCTATGTAAAATTGATTTAGATAATGCTTACATGCACTAATAATGTGAGAGTATGTGATTGGCCAAGAACAGAAAGGTAGTAAAGACAACTAACCTATATTCAAGTATACAGATATCTGTTTTCCATGACTTTTTCACAACTTTGTGGGTTTTTCTGATTTTCCAAAACTTTTCCAGGCCTGGAAAATGCCATGTCAAAATTCTTTTCCAGGTTTTCCATGACCGTATGAACCCTGTGTCAAAAGGAGCATACGCAAACAAACTAATTTAGTTTTTCCTCTCCCACCAGGAACGAGTTGGAGCGGCAGTTTCTGGAGTTGCTGCAGTTCAATATTAACGTCCCATCGAGTGTCTACGCCAAGTACTATTTTGACTTGCGTTCGCTCTCGGAGGCGAACAACCTCAGCTTTCCCCTGGAACCTCTCAGCAGAGATAAAGCCCAGAAACTGGAGGTATGGGGTCGATACCACACCGGATCATTAACACGCGTTAGATACTTTGTGCTGTTTATCTCAGATTGTCACTCAAGATCTCATCCGCATCCCCAGTGTGCTACAATTTCTAGGGCTTGAAGAAAAAGCTCAATTATCTTGGCAGATTGCGATACTGGAAAGTGTTCCAGGAAGTTACAAGTAATACAGCCATGAAAGCTTGCTTTGTTGAAACTTTCACAAATAAGGAAATCGTGACATCGTCCAATTGGTTCGGTAGCAGCAGGGCCAAATAATTACCTCGTCCGAATCCCCACGTGTGTCTTTTGCCAGAATTCAGCCTCAGTGCTGCCCAATTATAGCCTTGAGAAGACCAGGCCTCTAATGATGTTAGTTAGTTCAGTTGTGTTTGTGTCTCTGTGTGCAGTTGTTTTGTTTTTTTTGCTGGTGTAATAGCCCACCAGCCCATCTAGTGTCAGTGATCTGTGGGTGGATGGCTCAAATCAGTCAGTCAGATGTTTGTGGTCCAGTTCTTCCATACGGCACCGGTGCTCTTTATACACTCCCACACACAATCAGCTGTCGTCTTAAAAAAACTGACACAAGTTGGATCTTGTCTCTTTTTCCCACTTATTGTCGGAGGTGATGGTACTTTTCTACGCCAGATCAAAGTGCATCAAGTATGGACGTAATTAGCTAAATTCAGCTACCCTCAGAAGTCAGAAGATGATGGTAATAATCTAGAAACAGGAAAGGGCCAAGTACAGAGCCCTTAGAAACACCTTGAGTAATTACATTGGATGGTTTGTATTTCAGTATACCATATTTAATATAAAAATACCATATTATGAAAATATACTAAAATATGCACTATATTTACGCTTTTAAAATGATTTAAATTCAGACCCCAATCAGTCCAAGTATAATTATTTTATTGTGATTTCCTGACCTGTCTTTTAAAACGCTTTATGAATTTTTTTTCTTTTTTAAATATTTCCCAAATGATGTTTAACAGAGCAAGGAAATTTTCACAGTATGTCTGATAATATTTTTTCTTCTGGAGAAAGTCTTATTTGTTTTATTTCAGCTAGAATAAAAGCAGTTTTTAATATATTTTTTTTTATTTAAGGTCAAAATTATTAGCCCCTTTAAGCTATATATTTTTTCGATAGTCTACAGAACAAACCATCGTTATACAATAACTTGCCTAATTACCCTATCCTGCCTAGTTAACCTAATTAACCTAGTTAAACTCTTAAATGTCATTTTAAGCTGTATAGAAGTGTCTTGAAAAATATCTAGTGAAATATTATTTACTGTCATCATGGCAAAGATAAAATAAATCAGTTATTAAAAAATGAGTTATTAAAACTATTATGTTTAGAAATGTGTTGAAAAAATCGTCTCTCTGTTAAACAGAAATTGGGGAAATAAATAAACGAGGGCTAATAATTCAGGGGGGCTAATAATTCTGACTTCAACTGTATATATATATATATATATATATATATATATATATATATATTTTTTTTTTCTTCTTCCTAAATTGTAAGGTATTACAATGTATAGCATTACTATTGCTATTTCCTTTATTATTATTTTTTAAATGCAAAATAAATAATGTTGAAAAGTTCATGATAAACTAATATACACTTCAAATCAAATGTTTTGGGTCCGTAAAATGTATGTATTTTATTCAAATCTATTAAATTAAACCAAACCTAATTTAGGTTGAAAAGTGACATTTAAATCCATTTATAACGTTATTAATTAAATTATATCAGTTTGTTTTATATTAATAAAATAATATCACATTTGTTAACGTTTACGAAGGATCATGTGACTCAGTGACTAATGATAAATCAGGTTTGCAAAGGAAATGTATTAGATTAAAAATTAAAAGTTCATATTTGACATTATTACTGTTTTTAGGTAATTGAGGAACAAACAATATTTATATACACGTACACCTATTTAACAACACAAATAATTAACGTTTAAATTTGTAAGTAATATAGCTACACATATAATATTGTATATAATATACTGTACATACATTTGTCAAAATTATATATTCGTATTTTTTGATTCCTTTATGTCTTTGTCCTGTCACCGTCATTCTGTTGCACTGTGGAAACTTCTGTCATGAAAACATAGCTGGCAATAAAGCTCTTTCTGATTCTGATATATATTTACTTTTATGATTCAAATTAAATAACCTTTTCTAAACATACATCATCTTTCAATTAAAAAAAATATATGTTTGTAATCTAATTTTCCTATGTTTCTTACAGGCAATCTCCAGGCTTTGTGACGACAAATATAAAGACTTGAGAAAAGCAGCCAAGAAACGCTCAGTGAGTGCAGATAACCTGTCAGTAGTCAGATGGTCACCGGCCATCATATCCTAATAACAGTGGACATTGAAGACTTTGACGAGACACACACACTTGTGCTCAGCACCTCCACAAGACTCTTAAGCCAGAGGTTTCTGTGTCCCTGCTGGTCAGATGGCTGCTGTAAATACAACACACACACACACACACACACAAAGATCACTTTCCAACCTGTGGCTTAGAGGACAGAGGGAGACAAAAACGAGTGAGAAACCCCCCAAAAAGACGCCTCTGACTGGAACAGCATTCCTACAGCTCTGTCTCATTACATGTTTGCCATTCTAGGTGAGGATGTTTTCGCAAACATGTTTCTTGATCTTATATGGTTAGAAAGAAATTCACCTGGACACTCAAGGATGTGTCAAGATGGCCAAAAAAACAACCACCACCATGTCTTCTCGAGATAAACATTCCTTAAAAGTATTTCCCTCCAAAATGGCTGTGAGCTGATGGAATTATCACCAATGTAGACATACATACTGTTATTTGTCGTTTTGTTATATATATATTTTTTATTTAAAACATGCTTCGTGACGGTTTACTAATCTTTAGCGATACAATTAGGAAAGTACATAATTTGGACGTCTTTGTTTAGTCTGATTTATTTAATTAAATTTAATTTTTAACTTTTTTTTTTTTTTTGCCCGTTTAATTAATTTTATTTTATATATTTTATTTTTATAAAATTTTTTACTTAAAATAAAGTAAAAAAAAAAAAAAAAAAAAAGATAAAAATACAATATAAAATTAAATTAATTAAAAATAAAATTATTTATTTATTTTAAATTAAATTTTTATTTTTTATTTTAATTACATTTGCTATTTTAATTTTTTATTTATTTTATTTGATTAACCCTTTTTTTATTTTAAACCACTTGATGGCATTTTTTCACAGATTAGTCTTATTATCTAAGAAATATGGAAGTTGGCTTTGTATACACAATGTGTTTCAATGTGACGTTCCTTTTGAACCTTACGTTTTGATAACTGGAAGCCATGTAAAGTGAGTTTCGGTTGAAAATGTACAATGTGGAAATAGACTGAAGTTGGAAGTTTTAATACTGAAATAGAACACTTCTTGCTGCAGAACCAACAATGACATTCCTTTCTCAATGACCATGAACATCTGTAATCTCCACATTCTCAACACTCTTTTATTATTTAATATCTGCCTCGTCCTTCACTTCAACAAACGACTGATAAACTCATGCTGTCACTTATTTGCCAATTCAAAGCAATACATGCACTGTGCTTTATTCCAGAAAGTATGTGTTAGGAAGATTGCAGCTGAAATATAGAAAGGTTCATGGGATACTTGTGACTTTTTATTTCACAATTGTAAGTTTACATCTCACTATTTTGAGTTGGAAACTTTCAATTGCAAGTTTACATCTCACCATTTTGATTTGGAAAGTTTCAATTGTGAGTTTACATTGATCTATTTTGAATTATCGTCAGTGTGCGGCTTATATCTTAAATTCAACTTGCAATTGATATGATTTAAATTTCGAGCTGCAAGACATAAAGAAACAATTGTTATATTTTGTCTAGTAAACCCAAGTTTAAATCTCAATTTAAAGCCCCCAATTGTGAGTTTACAACTTAAATTTACACTTACATGTTTCAAAACTTGCAGTTGCGAGCAATTAAATCAGAATAGCAGGATTGCCAGTGCAGTTTTAAGTAAAAGTGCTTTTTAGAAATGTTTGTGGGAAAAAAAGTTGAAATTGCGAGACGTCAATTCAGAATTTGAAGGGGGAAAAAAAGTGAGTTTTGCTTTTTGGCTGACAGTTCTGCCCTTTTTAGAATTGAAAGTTTGCAGTTTGTGGAGTTTTAAGTTCTAAACTTGCAACTGTGAGATACACAACTAATCTCGCAATTCAGATTTTTTTTTCAGAAAATTGTCACTTTTATCCATTTCAAGTTTGCAGGCTCTCAACTTTATTTCTTACAACTGACAGTTTGAGCTCAAAATTGCAAGATGCTAATTTTATTATTTGAAAACGTACAAAACAAAAACTTTTTTCTTCAAAATCTGAAATTACATCTCACAATTCTGACTTTTTTCCCTCAGAAGTTGCATTTTTACTAGAAACGGCAATTCTAAATATTACTCACAATAGCAGGTTTATGATTTTAAAAATCTAATAAAAAAAAAAAAAAATTCAACTCACGATTTCACAATTGTGACTTTTTTGCAGATATGTTTCTTATCATTTTGACTTTATTTATTAGCAAACATTAGTTTCTCACTTCAATTTTGAAGATACTTGCGATCTGGAAAATGTCAAAATTGCAGAATTGTCTTGCATTTACTAAATATAAACTTGCAATTATAATTTATAGTATTGCCAAAAGTATTGAGTTCGGTACCAATCGGTATTGGAATTTTAAAAATGGCCATTTCCTGCTAACATTTGAGTTAAAAACAGCAAGATGG
>CAIGQV010016192.1:1778642-1795308 GCA_903798115.1 Danio jaintianensis
TATCTATCTATCTATCTATCGTGTACTCTAGTGAAGCGACAAGTACATGCTAACAACTATTAGCATCATTAAATCATGACAGCAGTGTGTAAAAATGCTATAGATGTTATAAATGTAAAGCGTAAACATCACTAGCTTGCTTTAACTTAAGTTAGCTAGTATTAACATTTTAACATGTTTAAATATGTTTGCAGCATTGACAGTTAGCAATGTATTCAAATGTTAGCAATGTGCTAGAACATGTTAGGAGTTTTAAACTATCTATCTAACTAAAGTGTGCTCCAGTGGAGCGACAAGGACATGCTAACAACTGTTAGCATCATTAAATCATGATAGAAAAAACAGTGGCTAACATTTTAGCTCATTACTAGCTAGCTAATGTTGTTAACATTTTGAACTCAATGCTATTGTATCTATCAAAGTGGTGTGTGTGTGTATGTGTGTGTGTTAAATATTTATGCTAAGCTATAGTAGCCAATATGGGGAGTTATTCATTGTGATTTCTCTTGAAACCTGCCAAATACTGCCATTTTATTTAAAAAGTTCAATGACACACATCCAAAAATATCGCGATAGCTATACCAGCAACCTAGAGCATATGATATGTGCATTTACAACCTAAGTCTTCGGCTTTGCACCTCTAAATGTGTCCCAAGTGAACTACTCCACTGCTTGCTACCTTGAAATGGCCTTTATTTGAGCAGAGCCGGTTTGCTAATCCAATTACAGAGATAGAGAGGCGAGAAAGATTGAACAATTGAAATATTTTAGACTGTATTAATAGCCATCTGGGACATATTGCATCATCTGTTCTGAAATGTCAATCGCAACAAAATGTAGAAAGTGTCTTGAGAAGAACTAATTTGGTTAGGCTTGCAAACCCTTTATGACTTGCATGGTCTCTTCCACGCAGGCATAAAATTAAACTGTTCTCCACCTACTCGCTTTTAAAAACAGGATGCAATTTGCTGTACTCCTAGTGTGATCATTCACTATAAATACATTCCAAAAAAATAAATAAACAACATCCCCATTTGACTTCTCAAGACAGATTAATAATAATACTTAAGCGGAATCCAAGAGTGTCTGATGCAAAACAGCCTTTAATGACTCTTGTAAATGAATAACATTAACTTTTTTAGCAAAATCATGCCAAAATTAAGTGTTTTGAGCTTGTTTCGGAAGTTCGAAACCATGGTTATATTACAGGTGGGTGTGGTATGGGTGTGGATTTCCCAGTGTTGGGTTGCGGCTGGAAGGGCATCCGCTGCATAAAACATATGCTGGATAAATTGGCGGTTCATTCCGTTGTGGCGACCCCAGATTAATAAAGGGACTAAGCCGAAAAGAAAATGAATGAATGAGTACTGGAAAAGTTATGGAATTTTAGTAGTTAAAATACATATGAACCCTGATATTCATAAACACTACTTTCAACAGTGTCTGCAATGGGATTTTGACTAATACTGGATTGCAAATTGCACATTTCAAACTTTATTTTTTACAACTGAATGAAAAAGGAAAACTTTTTTTAGTCCACTACAACTTCTGTCAATGCGCATCTATTAAAAGAGGTTATCCAATGAGTGTTCACTACCAAACAGTTGCCATATTATAATTGCGATCCCATAAATCTCCATTCATTAGAACACAAGTCCTTCAAACCCTCTGTCCAGATGTCTCTCGTTCAGAGGTCATTTAGAGTGAGCTAAAAGCTTCTAGTGATTCCAGCATGATCTTCTCTGATCCCGCGGCTCTCAGTCATGTCAAACACCTCAAGGACAGAGCTAAAGAGGGGATTCTTTTTAATAAAGTAATAATAGTAGATCAACCAAGCTAACAAAAGCCAAGCTAAAGGGATCTTATACAGTTTGTTTAACATTTTAAAGAGATAGTAAAAAAGATAATTCCAAAAAAATCATTCCCTCTCGCTTATTACAAAACTTTGAGGGGTTTTTTCACTTCAAAAAATTATTCTTTTAGAGGTTTTGTCCTGTTACCAGTCCAAAGTATCTAAAAACTAATCAAGAAGCATTTTCCAGACAAATAAAAATTATTGTCTTATTTTATATAATAAGGTATATAATAAGTCAAAACTTTGAATATAGTTTAGTAATATAGTAACAAATAGTAATAAAATACTCCGCAAGTAAAAGTTTTAGTAAATATCCTATTGTTTTCAACAGAAAAGAGAAACTAAAATAGGTTTGAAACAATAAATAAGTAAATGATGACAGAATTAGATTTTTTTGGGGTTAACTATCACTTTAGTGAAACCAAATCAACACTCAAAGTCCTCCAAGACCTCAGGAGTGACCTCCATCATACATGTGAGTTCAATATGGGTTATTTGATGCCTGATCCTAATAGCTATTCTCCTGTAAGGACAAACAGAGCCCAAATATCACAGCATGGCCTGCGTGCCGACATGCCTTTGGTGGGTAAGAATAGCCCCACAATGGAGCTCACATCTCTCGTCTTCTGTTGTCTGAGAACAGTTGTTGTCAGGACAGAGTAAGAGGTAAGATGGAAAACCAAGTTGGTGGTTACATGCGAGTCTTGCCTTTGCGGAATTCACCCAACCTGGTATATATATAGGACCCGAGTAGAATTATCTGTGCTTGTAAATGGGTTTTATTTTTAATGCTTGTTTAGACTGATTTTAATAGAGCATAGACTCTTATTCTTATGTGGAATTAAGTATTGTCCGGCAAGATATCCTGTGCTGGAGCTTCAGGGATTGGAGGCCTAAACTGCTGAAATGGCCAAACAGGCTACATCAGAAATGATCTTCATAACGCTGAACCACAACATCACCCTCACAGGTATGTGTATGCTTTTAGTATTATTTTTTTTAAAAAGCATTTATACAGTAACTCATGGGCATGTAAAGAGGTCTAAATGTTATTCTATGCAATTGCATTTTTTAATGCATTTGCAAAGTTACAAAAACAATATTTATAATTATATGTATATTATACTGAAATGACAAGTGTTAGACTCATGCTAATTGTTCAACATTGTTGGATGTGGCTAGTAAGTGTTATAAACTGCTAGGCCAATTATTATTATATTATAATTTAAAAACTTTTATTTATTTAGTTAGTTAGTTAGTTTTGCACACTCTGAATTGGCCAAATACTTTTTCAGGTCATTGTGTGGTTGTTATATTTGAAGATTTGAAGTTATTTGACAATATAGAGTTGTTAAAAAGTTTTGACAGCTAATGTATAATGCAAAACTATAATTCCAAAATGATAATTGATTTTATTTTATTTAAAAAATATATATAATAATAATTGTCACGGAAAAGCTGACTTTTTACAAAGAGATAAAATCTCTTAAAGGGATAGCTCATTCAAAAATGAAAATTCTGCCATAGTTTACTCATCATTCACTTGTTTAAAACCTTTATGGTTTTCTTTATTTTGTTGAACACATGTATGAAACCTGTAACCATTTGCTTCCATGGTACTTGTTTTTCCTACTATGGAAGTCAATTGTTACAGGTTTCTTCAATATATATATATATATATATTTTTTTTTTTTTTTTTGTGTGTGTGTTCAACATAAAAGAAGAAACTCATAAATGTTTGGAACCACTTGAGGATGAGTAAATATTGATTGCATGTTTATTTTTGTGTGAGCTGTCCCTTTAAGCAAAAGTAATTCTGTAAAAAGTAGCTATGCAAGTCATAATATCAGAAACAATGTCTACTGAATATCAAAGATAATGTTATTAAAATAATACTGAAATTATATTCTATTCTCACAAGAACACCAGAGTACTTTGTTTAATTTAGAAACATTTAGCCAAGTTTTAGACCAATTTGATTAAATTTATTCCTAAGTTGTCAAACTGAATAAGCATCAACTAAATGTGTCCTTTTGCTCTTTAGGGAAAGCATGGCTCATCCTGGTGGTATTTCTAAGGATCCTGGTGTTGCTGTTTGCTGGTTATCCACTCTACCAGGATGAGCAGGAACGATTTGTGTGTAACACCATTCAGCCCGGTTGTGCCAATGTGTGCTACGACATGTTTGCCCCTCTTTCCCTTTTCCGCTTCTGGCTTGTTCAACTTACCACTCTGTGCCTCCCCTACATGATGTTCGTCATCTACGTGATCCACAAAGTGAGTTCTGGCCTAGCTACCGATACCGGAACTTCAGAGTCCATAAAAGCAGACTCCATCTACAAGATCCATCAAGAATCGTTCAGGAAAGCATCTCTTTGTAAGACCGTCGTGAAGGCTGAGAAGGGACGGGTGCAGTACTTTACAGGAGCCTACATCTTGCATCTTCTGCTTCGGATAATGGTAGAAGCTGGATTTGGAGCTGCCCATTATTACTTGTTCGGCTTTCACATCCCCAGACGCTTCATGTGTCAGCAGGCACCTTGCACAACAGTGGTGGACTGCTACATCTCTAGACCCACTGAGAAAACCGTCATGTTGAACTTCATGTTGGGGGCAGCCGCTTTGTCCTTGCTTTTAAACATCTGCGACCTGATTTGTACCATCAAGCATTCGGTGAAGCAAAAAAACAAAAGAAAGATGCTAGTGCAAAAGATGTACGCAGAGGAGCAGTACTATGTGTCAGGGAATGGAAATCAAGGTGTGGACGCTAGCATCCCTCCAAATCAAGATGTTATGAGTCCGGGAGCGTTTCGCAAAAGAGGGACCAGAAACTCAAGTGGCGATGAAGCTGCTTCTGTGCTTTTGGATGATGATCCTCCGCCATCCTCACCTCAAGAAGGAATGCCTACAATTTCTGGAATGCCTGGTTGCAGAAACAATGATGACAGCAGCAGCTACCAACACACCCAAGAAGAGGGGATGGTAAGAGAGGGCAGTGAAGTGGCACTGTGCCCCAGTGAGCCCTTGGGAACCCCTAGATCCATCCGAGTAAGCAAACGTAGTCGGCTGAAACCTCCACCACCTCCTCGAAGGGATAAACTAGCTGTGCAAGGTGCAATTGATGGCTCTGGAGCGACGGCATTGTGTACCAGAAGAGTAGGGCAATATACTCTGGTAGAAATGACCACTGGTGAAGACATAACAACTTGCGGTGGAGATGGGAAAGAGAAAAGGTCAGAGTGGGTCTGACTGTTACTTAAGAACACACTCTACGTGAGTTTAGCGAAATTAAGTTTGGATGCACATGCAAGTAATTTTGATTGAAACTTGAATGGAATAGACTGACCTGAATGGAATAAATTGCTTTGGGAAACAAGGTGGAATTAGATGTGTTATTTGAAGTCAACATCATGGATAAATGCCAATCCACAGACCAGCTATACGCTCATCATTAGGCAATGTACTCTGATAGAAATTACCACTGGTGAAGACATACCAACTTGGGAGATATGAAGGAAAAAAGGTCATAGTGGGTTTGAATGTTACTTTATAAAACTGAATTTGTCTACTTGCTACATTTTTATTATGTGTATTCCTATAATGTAAATCCTGAAATGAGTTTTGAAATGCATGCAAGTTGCAAAGAAAGTTGACTGAAACTTGAATGGAACAGAACGACCTGAATGGAATAGATTGCTTGGAGAAACAAGATTTTGTATTAGCCATCAACCTCAATGGTCAAATGCCAATCCACGGATCAACAACGCCCATCGAAAGGGCAATTTACTCTTGCAGAAATGACCAATGGTGAAGACGCACCAACTTGCAGTAGAGATGGGAAGGAGAAAAGGTCAGAGTGGGTTTGGATGTTACTTCAGAAAACTATGTGTTTGGCTACTAGATACATCTTTTATCATGTATATTCCTACAACGTAAATCCTGATGTGAGTTTTGAAATGCATGCAAGTTACAAAAAAAAGCTGACCAACTAAAATGAAACTGATGGAATGGAATATATTGCTTGAAGAAACAAGGTGAAACGAACGGTATTATTAGATGTCAACGTCATGGATAAATGCCAATCCATGGATCAGAAGGGCAATGTACTCTGGTAGCAATGACAACTGGTGAAGACATACTAACTTGTGGTGGAAATGGTAAGGTGAAAAGCTCAGAGAAATCTATACATATGAATTTTGGCTACTGGCTACATTTTTTACCATGTATTTTCCTACAACACAAGTCTTGAAGTAACTTTTTGAAATGCAAAAGAAGTTGACTGAACCTTGAATGGAACAGCCTGACCTGAATGGAATAAATTGCTTGGGGAAACAAGGTAGGATGAGAGGTATTATTAGAAGATGTCAACGTCATGGATAGATGCCAATCCATGGATCAACTACACCCATCAGCATCCACCTGCCTTTCATGTTTGTGTTAGTGCATTCCCTCATTCTTTCACCAACCAGACGGGCCTTGACCCGCCTTGACCCCACAACAATCAAGGGACACCGAAGGCCACTCTAAAAACAGGCCTGCTGCAAACACCCAAGCTCCCAAAGGTCGAAAAACTAACACTGACATAGTTTTTGGTTCAACTGTGGGCAGCCACCAAACAAGAACAACCCTGAGGGTATGAAGGTACTTCCCGCGTTAAAATCCCTTCCAAAATCCTCTTGTCTGCAAAATCTCTGGGACTGTCAAGTCTCGGTCAGCAGCAGCCCATCATAAAGCAATTACTGCTCAGACTGCTTTTGTATCTGTGGAGGGAGCTTGTAACTCTATTCAAGGACCCACTGGGCTTCAGTTTGAAGCTTTAGAACAAACACTTAAAATAGAGCACCATAATCTGCTGTAACACGAGAACAAGACGATGCGTGGCTTTCAGACTCTCAGAAGTGGGCCGCAACATGCAGATGATTGGACAGTGTTTGTTAGCTTTGGACAGTCACCTCGACTGCAGCCCTCCTGTCCTCACAATGTCAGTCATGTGTCTCATTAAGCACACCAGGGACATCTGGGATAGCCTATTTATGATGTTCCGTTATACATCACAGATGATGATTTGTAGTTGTTGCTGCACGGTATCTTCAGTCTAATGTCAAATGGTTTGCACGTTAATGACTTTGGCTCTGTTTTTGTTTTATTACCTTACTAAATCACACTCTCCCTTAAAAGGGCAGTGGTATTTCATGTATTGCACATCATCTTGAAACCGAAGACTATTAAAAAAGGTACACTACTTGAAGTACACTCAATTTCACCACAGCTTGATTTGATGCAGTGTGATGAATACTGATTAAAGTGGAAGATTACCATATCCAAGATGACTACGCCTCACAAGTTTGAGCTCATGTGATTGCAGACATGCAGAGCAGCATATTATCTGTATAAAATGTTTAGGATTGCATATTGCAGTCTGTTGGGGCAGTTGTGGCCTAATGGGTTAGTGAGTTGGAATTGTTACTCAAAGGTTGCTGGATTAATTTGCTGGTCCCGGCAGGAATTGAAGATGTAGGGAGTGAATGAACCCAACTCTCCCCATCTTCAATATGCAGCTGAGGTGCCCCTGAGCAAGGCACCCAATTTCTCCCTAAACGCTGGAACCAAAAGCACTGCCCTGGGTGTGTCTTTGTGTGTGTGATCTCACTCCTCACTCAAAATGTGTGTGCGTGCACTTGGATGGGTTAAAAGTAGAAAACCAATTTCACGTATGTATGGCTAAAACCATACTTGACAAGGTATGGCATACAGCAATATGTGTTACAGTGTTTCGCATCAGTCTCTTATATAATGTTTCTATTTCAGGTTAGTTTTTCTAACAAGCTGATGAGATGAACTAGATGTTTTTGATTAGAAAGGCTCTAAAAATGGTTTGTCCTTCTGTACCAATGTTGGGAAACACAGAGTATCAGCCAGGTGCACTATCCTAATATAAATGATAAACCATACTGCCCTCTAGTGGACTGATAAACATACAACTCAAAGGAATAGTTTAGTTTTCATTCTGAAAAAACAGCCATTGACGTCCATAGTATTTTTTTGTTTCTATTATGGATATCAATGGTTCTTTTTTCCAACATTCTTCAGAATACCATTGTTATTGTTATTAACCAATATTATTTTCAGTTGCATCAGAAAAGGAAAATTAGTCAAAGTTTAAAACCACTTGAGTGTGAGTAAATGCTGAGTAAATGTTCATGTTTGGGTTAAGTCTGAGGATTGACAGTTATTTGCTGCATCATACACGTTGTGTTGTTGAAACCAAGGTTATTTTAGTAAACTAAAACTAAGACTAAAACTATTGGTCAAAAAACATTTTTGTTAACTGAAATAAAATAAATATAATTCACAATAAATAAAAAATATATAAAAATTATATATATACAGGGCTTGACATTAACACCCGCCAAATGCAGGTAGATTTAAGCTGTGGCGGGTTAGACAGACACCCCCATTAGCCACTTTGGCCAGTTAATAATTTTTTAATTGCCAGAGCTGCCTCGTTCCTAAAGATTAGAATTTTAGTTTAAGACCGTTTGTCAATATGCATGCAAATGTGCTCTTAGAATCGAGAAGCAGCACGATTGATAACAAAAGAAAGCAGGTGAATACCGAATGAGAGGATGATCAGGCGCACGGTGAGACATAGGCGATCCTCGCTCACTGACGTTGTGATTGGAAAAAAGCGGTGCTCGTGCGCCCACAGTCTTGCTGCTTTCAAGAGATCTCCAGACTTTTTGGAAGCAGCAGCTGTTGCAGCGTTCGCTTTTACTATTCTTTGAACAGATTATTACTGGGCCTAACGCTAACCGTGGGATCATCCTTTTACTATCGCACACACAATGTTTTTCACCTGCTTTCTTTTGCTTGCAGTTATTTTTGTTAATATGGTTTAATTATCATCCTTTACAGTAACATTGCTTTAATAGGAGATAACTCTTCATTTATCTATAGTTACCTGATGATGGGACCTTTAGCCTGGACAAACTACTGTGTATAGTTTTAGATAAATGAGAATAATTTTTTTAAATGTCAATTGTTTTTTTAAGAACATTTTTGTTGAATAAAAAGTGTATACAGCTATATTTCGCTTGCTTTGACATTATTTAAAATTTGTGGCAAGGAAATAATTAGTTTGGTGTGGCCAGAGAAAAAATTGGTAAATCCTTAGTGTTGAGCCCTAAAAAGTCATGTGAAATAAAAACAAAAAAAATAAATTAACGAGAAGGCATGTGGACATAACACAACATTTAAAAATTACTAATTTTTAGCATGCCAAAGTCAAATTTATGCATATAAAATATATTTTCCCAACAACAAAAGTGTGGCTAGTGAAAATGGCTACTAGTGACTACTAGCCACAGTGGCTGGTGATACATACATACACACACACACACACACTACCGGTCAAAAGTTTGGGGTCAGTATAATTTTAAAATGTTTTAAAATAAGCTTATTGTATTTATTTTATCAAAAATACAGTATAAATTGTAAAATTGTGAAATGTTATTGCACTATAAAATAACTGTTCAAAAGTAGTTTATAATTTAATTTAATCATTTATTCCAGTGATTTTAAAGATGAATTTTCAGCTTCATTACTGCAGTCTTCAGAGCAACATGATCCTTCAGAAACCCCTCTAATATTAAATATTATTATTATTATTACTATTAACGGTAATAGCCATAAAAGCAATAATGACTGGAGTAATCATTTCATTTGAAACTACATAAAATAAGACAGCAGTTATTCAAAATTGTAATAAATTTTTAACAATTTAACTTTTTTTTTTTTACATTCCGCCTTGATGAACAATATTTTTTTTTTTTTAAACATGAAAAAAAAAACTGACCCCAAACTTTTGACCGGTGTGTGTGTATATATATATATATATATATATATATATATATTTTTTTTTTTTTCAGTAGATCAGATAGCATTTGAAGCTGTTATATATGGTCATGTTACAACGTGTCCCATCCAAAGGAGCATGTTGTCACATTTCGCTTACATTCTTTTGGGGTAAATAATGAGATAAGTATACACTGCAATAATAACACATAACCACATATTTATACTAAACACGTGTGCAATTAAATTGTAAGTATACTATAAACTCCAGAACTCATGTGGGACTTACATAAACTGAAGAAGTGTTAAAAAGGTTTATGCTCAGTCAGCAGTCTTACTCGAAACAAACACACACTTGGGATAGACATGTCCATGTCACATGTAACTAAATATTTTAAAATAACTAGATAAAAATCCCTTTAAAAAATTTATAGTAAAATTGTAGCATCCTTTGTTTTATTTACTATGGTTAGATGTGGCTAACCACAAATTAACCATGGTTTTGCAATACTAACCATAGTTTAACCATGTCATTTGTAGTAAAACTGGTTTTACAAACAAACAAACAAACATGGCTACTACATTTTACTTCAGTAAAACTATGGGTTTACTTGATGAAGCAGCCAGGTGGTTCAATCAAACCCAACACTACTTATATGTAGGCTAATACTAAAACTACTCTGTGATTCTCAACATGATAAAATCTGATTTACCTTTGCTGCATCGGATTGGTTATCGTATAAAGCTGTTTCAGTCGATTTGTGGGGCAGTCAAGAAGGCTAAAATTTTAAGAAAGAAAGAACTGGACACTTACCTGTCACCTGAGTGCAGTACTGAGACTCACTGCCCTCTGCTGGCAATATTTGTTACTGCACTTATCTGTCTTCACTGATTTTTTTATTTTTATTAAAAGGGTTAAGTTGAATATCGCGGGGTCTCTAATTGGTCAAGTACAGCAAATATTAATAAATAATCTCTTGTTTTTACCCATTCATTGTGTATTATCAATTAAATCATCATTCGAGTACCTCAGACTCATTAATTTATTGTCCTGGCCACCGAAGGAGCGCGAAAATAACTGTCACGTGGTACGAGTGTATTTTCTCATCGCTGTTGAACAAAAACAAATCCGACATGCTATTACTCGAAGGGGATTTCATAGATATCACGGGTTCCTAAATGTCATTATTATGTCAGATAACCGGCTTTGCATCGACTGTAAATATGTGCCATTTGCTTATATCATCATAACTCATCTTGTGATTGAACCTAGGACTTTGGATTTCTAGGCAAAGCCATACTGAATTAAAGTTTAGCCCAGTTACTAACAATGAACGTGAGAAAGAATAGTTTTTAAGAAAAATAGCTGAATATACTTCACTTATACAGCTTTTTCAACGCTTAGATAAATATGCTACACTTAACTGTTCTGTAAATTAGGCTAGTTACACATTCCATTGGGAAAAGGATGTTTTTTCCATCTAAATGGGATTTCAGACGTGTATCTGTTAAACAAGAAATCATTTAATAAACATTTCCTTACCTGCTTTCACGCAGAAAACACTTAGGCTGATATAATTGTGCAGACATTTAAATATCTGTGGCTGCTTAATTACAGCTACAACCTAACAAAGTGCAAACAACCTAAGAAATCATCTGATAATGTGTAGTTAACTTAAATCATTCAAGTTAAACTTAACAAACTGGCCGCTAGATGGAGATATACTACAACAAAATAAGTGGATATAAGCCTTTTGTTTGTTAAAACATGAATATGAATACAATCTAAAATTACTTTCAAATGTATTGTTGTTCACTTTCTTAATGTACTATTTTTTGTGAATGAAACTTTTTAAGTGGCTTCGATTATCTACTCTATAAAAAATTTTATAACATCAAATGGATAGTTCACCCACAGCTGAAAATGTACTCTCTATTTACTCATACTTACTCAAGTGGTTCCAAGTCTTCTTGAGTTTTTTTCTTCTTCTGTTGAACACTAAAGTAGATAGTTTGAAGAAAGCTGGCTGCAACCATTGACTTCCACAGTAGGGAAAACAATTATGCAAGTCAATGGTTACAGGTTTTCAGCATTCTTCATAATATCTTCTTTTGTGTTCAACAAGAAAAAAGACAAACAGTGTGTGATGACACAGTCTAATGTTTTGGGTGAACTATTCCTTTAAAGTGTTTGTTTGAAATAAGAATAGGTGATACAACTCTAAAGCTCAATTTGAAAACACAACGTGCTTATAAAATGGTTAAACTAACCTTACTCAATACTCATAGAAAAGTATCACTATTGAGAAATAGAAAAGCACACGATTGTATCAGATAGTTGTATCAGAGTCCATCAAAGCAATTACACAAATTTAGTTACGTTGAGTGTGAAATGAGATGAGAGTGGTTTACTGATTATGAAACAAGTTAAGTTGTTCAAAAACTGTTCATACTGAGAAAGTTGCCACATATATATGTACAAATTTAAATTGCTGTATAACACAAAAGTACCCAGTTTAATTTGCAACAATTCCTGTCAATCTTTGTCTAAGAAACTGCACTGAAGTTTCACAAAAAGGGTCTGTGGATTGCGTAAGGGACCACCTGTAGGTTTCCATTCACTGTCCCCGCGAGTGTAACTACTATTAATACCACAGCTGAAATTCAAAAAGGGCGTTTTGATAGTGCTTAAAAAAATCAAACTGTCACAGGTTCTCTTTAACAAAACATGGCTGGGGCCCCGAGCTTCAAACAATTTCTATAACGTCGATCAAAGGACAGCAGTCTCAAATTAGACCTTAAAAAACCTGCCGCATCAGTCTAAAGGTTCTATCTACATGGCACCTTTATTCTAGACTTTAAAAGAAAGATCAAAGTTTCCAAGATGAAAAGGGCCCGTTTCCTGCATTTAAACCCCATTCCCCAGCCCTCTTTTGGTAAATTAAGTAGCAAGCAAGTGAAGGGTTCAACAATTATGGAGATTCTCCAACACAAGGCCCTTGTCTCTAATTAGGCCTCAGATAGCTAAAAGAGTTTCTCTCAACAGAACCCACAAAAGCATCTTTACGAAACATCTTCAATGGGAATGACCACAAAGAGCCGATGGATGGGGAGCATTCATTACCAGAGTCTTCCTGGACCCACGAAAGCAGCAGTTGGAGAAATTCAGATTCCTCAAAAAGTTTTTATTGTCAAAATAAAAGTCATATTTGCTTTTTGTGTGGCATCTACACTATGTACAAATTTACAATAAATTTTATAAATCATCTTTTATACACCATTTACAAGTTCGTATAAATACATTTAGCAAAAAGAAAGGGAAAAAAAAGAGAGAAAACAACCCGTATATAATAACAATAAGAATTGGGCACTAAGACGTTAAGGCTTATTCAAACCATCTTTGATTGTTCAGACAATTCAAAACTTGTCTTTCAACAACGTGTAAAAGTAAATGAGACAAAAATAAAAATGCTGCAAGTTGGGGACATGTGTTACTCCACTAGGAACAATGTAATGCCCGAATTCTCCTTAAGAATGACTGATTGCATGTCATGTCCATATCAATAGAATGGAATTAGCTAAACGTAATTGTTTCTGCATCGCCGCATTGTTTCAACCAGTTCGTCGCCTAATAGAAACCATCAACAAGTTCATTTGTATGCAAATGTCTGAAAGACCAAGACACCCCCAACAATTAATAGGGTTTTCTGGTTTCAGACCTGGGACAAAGGCATCTGCTTGGGGCACGACACAGAGCTGGCGGTACCGGACCTCCACGTTAATCCCGTGCTCACGTCACTGTACATGGAGCCACCGGAGCCCTTGCTGCCCCAACAGCAGCGCGTGCAGAAACTCCTCCAGGACTCCAGGGTCTTACCGGACCAGGTCCAAACTCCAGAAGTGATGCCCACCAGAAGGCACATGAAGTATTTGAGCATGAAGACGGCATAGTCCGGCCTCTTGATCTCCTGCTCCAGTAAACACGAGCAGTTATGAGTGATCTCCCAACTCTGTCTGTTGTGCTGCTCGTAGAAATAACACGCCACGATGATGGTGGCGGGAACCGTGTAGAGCACCGTGAAAATCCCAATTCGGATCATCAGCTTCTCCAGCTTGTCCGTTTTAGTGCCCCCCTGCTTAATGACACTCCTGATCCGAAAAAGCGACACAAATCCAGCCAAAAGAAACATGGTGCCTATGAATAGGTAGATGACCAGGGGCGCCAGCACGAAGCCCCGCAGGTTGTCCAAGTTCTGGTTGCCGACGTAGCAGATCCCGGCGACCGGGTCTCCGTCCACCGAGCTGAGCGCGAGGACGGCTATAGACTTCATGGACGGGATGAGCCAAGCCGCCAGGTGAAAGTACTGAGAGTAGCCCGCGATGGCCTCGTTGCCCCACTTCATGCCCGCCGCGAGGAACCAGGTGAGTGAGAGAATGACCCACCATATGGAGCTGGCCATCCCGAAGAAGTAGATGAGCAGAAACACAACGGTGCACAACGCGGGGCCGGTGGTCTCGTAGTGAATGTGCTCCACGTCGTACTCCCGATTGCACGCCACTTTTTCGTGCCCGGCGATTAATCGCACAACATATCCGATCGACACAAACATATAACACGCCGAGAGGAAAATAATAGGGCGCTCTGGGTATTTAAACCGCTCCATGTCGATTAAGAAGGTGGCGACTGTGGCGAAGGTGGATATGAAGCACAACACGGACCAAAGTCCGATCCAGAAAGCCGTGAAAGTCCGCTCGTCCTGCGTGAAATACGGGTTGTGACAGGGCATGGCGCAGTTCGGGATTTGACCCGTCTTGACGCGGTTGTAGAGCGGGTGTCGGTCGCTGTTCACCGCCACCATCGGCGCGCGACACTGGCAGCCCGGCTCGCAGGGTTTATTCGCCTTGGGTCCGACGCCTGGCCGCCCGCTTTTCTTTTTGTGCGGATTAATGGCTTTGCTGGGGTAGTTGGTGGGTTTGGACAGCACCGGCGACACCGTTGTGGAGTCGGTTCGGTTGTAGTCCATGCACAGCGTGTCTGGGGCTCCTTGCACGGGCAGCAAATCGCACCTCATCCGATCCGGCCAAGGGAAGCCGTACTGCCGCATGAGCGGGGCGCAGCCCGCCTTGGCTCTCTCGCAGACGCTCCGGCACGGCGGCAGGGGTTTCTTATAGTCCTCCAGGCATATCGGGGTGTACATGCTGCACAAGAAGAACTTGAGATCCGGGGAGCACTGGATCTCCACCAGAGGCCAGAACTGGTGCACCTCCAAGCCGGCTTCATCCTGCGTGTCGTGGTTGAACTGGTTGGGCATGTAGGTGTAGTTATAACCAATGCCCTTGCACAGCGGAACGGCGATCTCCTGACAGGTGATCTCCTTAGCTGTGGTGCCGCTCGATCGGGGCAGCAGAGCCAGCGCGAGGAACAGGTAAATCCCCAACAGGTAGCACTCCATCCTGTCAACACAAGCAACGCGGCGCTGGGAACAGTTCAGTTCAGATGTTGCAGAGCAGACCCATCTCCGCTTCACTTGTTTGGCACAGAGTCACGGTTGGGTTGCATACCGAGAATAAATAGCCCTCGGGCGGGCGCAGGCAAAATGGCTGAGGGAATAAATGCAGCCGTCTCGTATTTCCTCTCCTTATTCCCGCTCCGGCGATGTGTTAAAAAAATAAAGCCGCGTTTCGCTATTCAAAACTTCTCTGTCAACAAGAAAACTCCCGGTGTAAACGCGTTTTCTACATTCGTGGTGTTCGCGGTAGGCTTTCTCATACAAATCAGTGCTGTGGAGTAGGACGCACTGAGTATAAAAGACAGTCGAGCTGACACGCCCACCACGAGCAACTGGCCAATCGAGAGGCTGCGGGGCGGGCCACGGAGTCCTGTCAATCACTTTTGCTGAAGGTATACAGTTGCAGAATGCTGTTTCTGAAGGGGAAAACAAATTAGATCAAAGATACACGTTTATGCCTGAAGCAAGCAGATCACACCTAAAACACATGATCTATTCTAGACGAGTCGGTAAAGGAAATTACCATTCATATTTAAGTGCTAATGTGTGGTTTTATGTTGTTTGATTTCTTTGTTTGTTTGATAGCTTTTATAAGTGCTTTATTGAGGTGAAACTGGATGCAAAAATAATTTCTGAAAGATGTCAGACCAATATTAGAGTCTTTATATATGATTTTACTCTTGAATTTTCCATTTAATTACACACAGGTTATAAATAATATGAAGATTAATATGGAATTTCTTTTTTATTTATTTAACTTAAACTGAAATGAGACAAATTGATTTATTTTAATGCACATCTGTATGTTTTGAAGTCTGTTATATTTCAACCAGTGTCTTTAAACATTCTAATTGTTGAAATATATGAATAAAATGCTTATACACGTTTTTACTTATTTTTCCTAAAATTCATTTTTAACTTTTTTATTATTATTATTATTATTATTATTATTATTATTATTATTATTATGAATAATATTGTTATTATTATTATTATTATTATTATTATTATTATTATTATTATTGCACTTAAACAAACCTGTCTTCATGCCATCTATATATTTATTCTATATACAAGTATTGTTATTATTAATATTATTGTTATTATTATTATTATTATTATTATTATTATTATTATTATTATTATTATTATAAGTATTGTTATTATTAGATATGATAATATATGATAATAATAATAATAATAATATTATTATTATTCTAAGTGTTATTATTATTATTATTATTATTATTATTATTATTATTATTATCATTATTATTATTATTATAGACACATTGCACATTTTAAATTTATTGCATTGCACTTAAAAACAAACCTATCTTCATGCCATCTGTATATTTCACATTTTTCATAATTGTTATTATTATTATTATTATTATTATTAGTAGTAGTAGTAGTAGTAGTAGTAGTAGTAGTAGTAGTAGTAGTA
>CAIGQV010016192.1:1795318-1821699 GCA_903798115.1 Danio jaintianensis
TAGTAGTAGTAGTAGTAGTAGTAGTAGTAGTAGTAGTAGTAGTAGTAGTGGTGGTGTGTTTTTTGTATTTAAAAAAATATATTATTTAGGCTGTAAAATGATTTATGTATACATTCATCCACCCATTTCATGCTAAAAAATTGCACATTTTATAATATCTAAAAGCTGCGAATAGCTTATAAGTTATTCATAAATAACTTTAATTAATGTAGTTTAAAAGTTTAACATGCATTACTTGTATGCCACCCTGCTTGTAAACAACCCATATTCATATTTCCATTTTTTTCTTCTTCTTCTTTGAGTTTTTGAACCACAACTTTATCAGAAAATATCCGCGGCTCATTATCCCAGCCTATTATTTTAAGAAACTCTGCACAGACACACGTATAAACTACAGCAAGAGTCCATCTCATTGGGCCCCCTAATGTATTGGGGTTAATTTGTGAATGATAGGACCTGGCGGGGGGTCGTCCCGCTGGCAGAGCCCGGAGTTGATGTTTTAATGGAGGTGTGGATGTGCCGAGCTCCTGCAGAGGATGTAATTACTGCAAACTCAAGAACAAGCAAAGCAGTTTGTTAAACAGTGGCGGTGGACAAGCAACCCCTTCCCCCAAACTCATTACCACAGGCCGTCTTAAAGGAAAGAAACGCAGAGTAACAGTAAAATTAAAGAGCGCTAAACAAATGATTAAAGCGCTCTTCTCGGATACATCCATGTTCAATGGCTGTTTTTAAAAAAGGATCTCTTTGAACTATTGTTCAGACCCACATGTTCATCACGAGGAATTACATTTAACTCAGTTTAATATGGATCCACCTTCTTTTCTACGTATGAATAATGCATTTTAAAGGGGATCTATTATGCCACTTTTTACAAGATGTAAAATAAGTCTCTGATGTGCCTAGGGTGTGTATGTGAAGTTTCAACTCAAGGTATCACACAAATTATTTTGTATAAATCTTTGAAACCGACCTGTTTAGGCTTGATGTGCCGTTTTGGTGACTGTCACTTTAAATTCAAATGAGATTGTGCTTTTTTCAAAAGAGGGCGGAGCTACATATGCCTGTGTGTCAGCATAGTGGCAGATTCAAAACTGGACTAATGTTATTTCTGTGAAAAACTGAAAGTGTCAATAGAAGTGGCTCAGAAGAAGACTTTGTTTACTTGTGCATCCTAAAACTGCACATGTATAATGCCTCTTAGTCACTGACATGTGAAAACTCTAATGGCGGACGGCTGCTTTTCACTCAGGGCTGTTTATGCTAATGAGGGAGAGATAGCCAATAATGGGCAGGGCTTTCCCCCTCTGATGACATGTACAAATGGAAAATGTCAATCAAAGTGTTTCTGCAGGCTGTTTTTATCTAGTGTGATTATAAAAAAACAGAATTAATTACTTTTTACCATTAGAGGCTGGATAAACTGTTTCCACACAACGCCTTTTTAAACCCCTTAAATTTATGGGTTTCATTTCCGGGTTATAAGCGGAATAAGCGGTTTGTGCTCCAAACAATCAATATTCTTTTTGAAAACTGAGTGAGTGGCATGTTTAGCTTATAGTGATTTATTATTATCAGACATGAAGAAAATAATGTATTTTAACGTCAAATCAGTATCACAAGCATACCTGTGGCTAAAAGCTCTTTTCAGCTCACTGTGTTTTGTTCCTCCACATTATTTTCTTTGTATTCCCTAGAGTACAGTTATTCTCTACTGAGCAATTTTGAGTGTGCCTCACACAGGTGAGTGGGCTTGACAAACCACCTGTAGAAAACACACAGTTTCATCTCTCTGACATTTTAACCAACACTTGCACCAGTTTTGCACATTTGCTCCAGACACTATCTTACAAACACTGCATATCTCAATAAATAAATAAATAAATAAAGTGTGCTTCAAACAGGTGAGTGGGCATGACAAACCACCTGTAGAAACATTCTTCTCTCTATAAAAAAACCGTCCTTACATTCCTTTCAATAAAAGATTTTTCAAAATAAAAGATCGTTCAGCCTCAGATAATAAAAAAAAAACGGAAAACCTGTCGTGCTGGTTTGTTTTTCCTCTCTTTCTTTTTTATTTTTATTTTTCAGGAGAATAAGGCCCAGTTCCAATTCTATTTTTGTACCCCTTCCCCTTGGCCCTTGAAACAGAGTGTGAAGGGGAAGGGCTTCAAAATTTACCCCTAAGAAATGGGACAGCACTACAACACCAGCACACGTCATCATATGTCATCGCGATCTCTTACTTCATATGAGATTGACGATGACTACTGCTGTAGTTATTCCAGATGTATTAGTTTTTGGTATTTATCTTCAGGAAATCACTGACGGCAACGCTATCATGTGATCATAATGATATAATGTGGCAATAAGCTCGTAAATGTACTGCACATATACACCGTGGCCATATTCATCTATGTAACACACGAAAACAACATTAACATTATACCAGACACTGTAAAACGGTCATTCCCAGCCACTAGACTTTTCTGACAGGGTATTCGAGTGTCCTTGAGTGACAGAATGCTATGGGATTACTATACAGGATTATTAGGGATTATTGATAGCGAAATTTAGCAGGGTTTTTTTTTGCGTTTTTTTTTTTTTAAAAGCATGATGGTAAAACACGAACGCTGTTATGAATGTATTAAAACATATGCTATAGCCCTACGCCTTCAAGCTAAAGAGAATTGGGACACCCCTACCCCTTTGCCGCGTAAAGGGGCTAAGAGGTAGAATTGGGATTGGGCCTAAATATTGCTACTTCCTCAGAAACTGGAGCGGAATACGAACGTCACTCAACATTTTATTTATGTTTATTTTTTATTGTGATAATCAAAAATACACAAAAAATATTTACAATTTAACAAAAGCTATCATGGGGTAACAGAAAAAGTTTAACAACAAAATGACTTCCATCACAAACATGCAATGACATAATCATGTCGCACTGGTTTGTTTTTCCTCTCTTTCTTTTTCATATTTATTTTTCAGGAGAATAACTATCCTTGTTTGTCCACTTCCTGGGAAACTTGAGCAGAAAATGATAATAATAATAATAATAATAATAATAATAATAAATTGTTTGTGCAAGCTGAGAAACCACTTCATCTCATTTTTTATCCCTCCATAGTAACTAAATCCTGAAGCCGATGCCGTTGGGAGAAGTTTTAGTTTGTATTTACTAAAATAACTGTGGTCCATTCAGCATTATTATTTTTTTAATAAGATATGCATAAATGCGCATAAAAATATTTACAATTTAACAAAAGCTACTCTCATAATTTGCGCAAAGCATCACGGGGTAACAGAAAAAGTTCAACAACAAAATGCCTGTTAAGTTCCGTATTGATTATAAAATATTGCTTCTTACCTATAAAGCTTTAAATAATCTAGCACCTGTTTATCTAA
Source organism: Danio jaintianensis (assembly GCA_903798115.1). Taxonomy (NCBI): domain Eukaryota; kingdom Metazoa; phylum Chordata; class Actinopteri; order Cypriniformes; family Danionidae; genus Danio; species Danio jaintianensis. The sequence continues at coordinate 1,798,730 of CAIGQV010016192.1, forward strand.
CCAACCTTCTGTCTCGCTACAATCCAACCCGCTCTTTAAGATCTCAAAACTCAGGGCTTCTGGTAGTACCTAGAATAGCAAAGTCGAGTAAAGGTGGTCGAGCCTTTTCATTTATGGCTCCTAAACTCTGGAATAGCCTTCCTGATAATGTCAGAGGCTCAGACACACTCTCTCAGTTCAACACTAGATTAAAGACCTATCTTTTTAGCAAAGCATACACTCAATGCATTGCATAATGGTATGATGCATGAATGTGCTCCACGCAGGTTTTTGCATCTCGTTTATATACACTATGAACAGCAGCTACGCTAATTATTCTCTTTATTCTCTATTTCCACCTGGGGATACTCATCCTGAGGCCCCCAGAGACTATGCAGTGCCACTAATGCAATCCAAGACCTGTGTAGAGAGGATCCCAAGGTTTCCATAATCCCAGTCCAGGCCGTATCCTGAGGAGCTGCTGTGGTGGTCATGGAGGAGTGGAGAGCATGAGACTGATTACAGTGAGACCCCAGTGACAGACGAGTCTTCACTGACGTCCAGCGTTCACCAGCCTCCGGCGCCTAGACTGCAGCTCTGCACAAGACGTTTGGCCATAGGAGAAATGGTCGTGCCCAACTGAGCCTGGTTTCTCTCGAGGTTTTTTTTCCTTCACTTTCGCAAATTGGTGAAGTTCGTTCTTCGCCGCTGTCGCCACTGGCTTGCATGGTTCGGGACCTGTAGAGCTGCGCATCGATGGATTTGCTCTTCAGTGTTTGGACTCTCAGCAGTGAAAATTTAAACCACACTGAACTGAACTGAACTGACCTTAAACTCTAAAAACTGAACGGACATCATTCCAATTCACTATAATCTTCTATGTGAAGCTGCTTTGACACAATCTACATTGTAAAAGCGCTATAGAAATAAAGATGAATTGAATTGAATTGAATTGAAAATGACTTCCATCACAAACATGCAATGACATAATAGGACGCAACGCAAACGAAAACCTGTCGCGCTGGTTTGTTTTTCCTCTCCGATATCTGGATAATTATTTGACTTTCTTTCTTTAGGGATTTGCGAACAGGTGTGCTCTGAGGCTTGTGGCGAATGCAGGCAGATGAAAAGTAGAATCACTTTGGCTGATTATGTCCATTATTCCCCCCGGCCGTATTGATTAACAGGCCGATAGAGCAGACTCTGGTCTCCAGCAGTTGGAGCGTAACCTTTTACCCACGGCTCATTCTCAGCTCCGGCCGGGCTTGGGTTACACGGTGCCCGGGCATTCCAGAGTACAAATGGAATTAGTGCATCTGTTGGAAAGTTAATTTTCAAATCACCATTGAATAAGTCTTTAGAAAGCATCGCTGAAATGATGGCCGGCCAGAATAACACGCCTGCGCTCGTGTGTCAGAGAAGAAAGGAGGATTCTTTTGTGTGTTTGTTTTTATGTGGATTATGAAGCTTTAGATGAGAGTTAAATTTCTGCACTCACTCAAAGAAATGACATTTGCTGCTTGTTCAAACTACTTATTTAAAATTAGATGAAACAACACAATTCCTGCAGGGTTTTTTTGGGGACAACTTAATTGTTTTATGTTTAATTGTGTGGACCCCAGAAATTTTTACAGTGCTGAAAAAATACAAATGATTAATTGGATTTACTAAAGTTTTTTAAGGTAAGTGGTTGCATTAGGCTGAATTTAAACAAACAAATTAAGTTTAGTAATGTTCAACTTCATTTGTTTGTTTAAATTCAGCCTGTATAAATAGTTTGCAACCAGTTACCTTAAAAAAATTTAGTAAATCCAATGAATTATTAATATTTATTTTTTTTCAGTGTGAGTTTTGGGGTAGCTGTCTGAGAAGAATACGGTGTTGAGATTGACGTTTGTGGGGTTTTTTTGCAGTTTTTTTTACGCTGTATGTTTATTAAATGGTTTTTAGATTATATTTACTAAATCTGACAGTGTTACTGGCTGTATATTTATAATATGTTTAAAAAAATAAACATTAAATATCTAAATCACAGACTAAGCACGAATTACTTGTATCAAAGGGATAGTTCACAAAAAAAAAAAAAAAACATTTTCCTTACTATTTACTTAGTAATTTATTTCTTCTGTTGAACAAAAAAAAAAGATATTTGTAAGAATGTTGGAAAAAAAGAAGCCATTGACATCCATAGTAGGAGAGAAAAATATGAAAGTCAGTGACATTTTTCAACATTATTAAGTATGTTAAGTTATTATTATTATTATTATTATTATTTTTATGTTAAATCTGGTATCTTAATCTCATCATAACTAATTAAAATGGGTATTTATTTTTCAATTAATTAAATCAAATAATTAAATAATTTATTTGTTGTTTTTTTGCTTGCTTGTTTTTTTTGTTTATAAAGCATTCTTCTTATTATTATTATTATTCAATAATAAACTCTTTAAAATGAAAGTCCCTTGCGTTTTTTTGTCCAATAAATGATGTAATTTTGGATCTATGAAAATCTCTCTTTATTTATTTATTTTTATTTAAAAATAGGTCGCTGGTTCGAGCCTCGGCTGGGTCAGTTGGCGTTTCTGGGTGAAGTTTGCATGTTCTCCCCGTGTTGGCGTGGGTTTCCTCCGGGTGCTCCGGTTTCCAAAGACATGTGGTACAGTGGAATTGGGTAGGCTAAATTGTCCGTAGTGAATGTGAGTGTGTATGGATGTTTCCCAGTGATGGGTTGCAGCTGGAAGGGCATCTGGTGCGTAAAACATATACTGGATAAGTTGGCGGTTCATTCCGCTGTGGCGACCCCAGATTAATAAAGGGACTAAGCCGAAAAGAAAATGAATGAATGAATTATTATTATTATTATTATTATTATTAAATACAAATGTGATCTTCATTTGTATTAAACATGCAGCATTCATTTCACTGTTAAATTTAATAATAATTTTAATTATTTATTGTTTGTTTGCTTGTTTATAAAGCATTATTCCTCTTATTATTCAATAATAAAATTATTTTTAAAAAAAATTGTTTTTTAAAAATCATTAAAATTGTCCCGGGCTGCACGGTGGCGCAGTGAGTAGCACGTTCGCCTCACAGCAAGAAGGTCGCTGGTTCGAGCCTCGGCTGGGTCAGTTGGCGTTTCTGTGTGGAGTTTGCATGTTCTCCCCGTGTTCGCGTGGGTTTCCCCCGGGTGCGCCGGTTTCCCACACAAGTCCAAAGACATGCGCTATAGGTGAATTGGGTAAGCTAAATTGTCAATAGTGTCAATGTGTGTCAATGAGTGTGTATGGATGTTTCCCAGTGATGGGTTGCAGCTGGAAGGGCATCTGGTGCGTAAAACATATGCTGGATAAGTTGGCGGTTCATTCCGCTGTGGCGACCCCAGATTAATAAAGGGACTAAGCCGAAAAGAAAATGAATGAATGAATGAATAAAATTGTCCCTTAGTTTTTTATTAAATAAATAAAATAAATAAATAAATAAACATTAATTATGTAATGTTGGATCTATGAAAATGTCTATATATTATTATTATTATTATTATTATTTATTTATTGTTAGCTTATTTTTCTTATTGTTATTTAATAATAAAATCCTTAAAAATCATTAAAATCGTCCCATATGTTTTTGTCCAACAAATAAACCACAGCGGAATGAACCGCCAACTTATCCAGCATATGTTTTATGCAGCGGATGCCCTTCCAGCTGCAACCCATCACTGGGAAACACCCATACACACTCATTCACACACATACACTACGGACAATTGAGCTCACCCAATTCACCTATACCACGTCTTTGGACTTGTGGGGGAAACCGGAGCATCTATGAAAATGTTTACATATATTTTTCTTTTATTATTATTATTATTATTATTATTATTATTATCATATACAAATGTGATTGTGACTTATATTGAACCTGCAATATTCCTTTCAATGTTGCAGTTATTCCAGTTTTCACTTTAACAGCAACTGCTCATGTAATCTTGTTTCTACTAATTAGCTCTCAATATAGTAATCCTAATGACATTGAGCATGTTAATGAAACACTGTCTGTGTGTGTAATCCATTAGCATAGTATGTATGGAGTGAGCACACAGTGTGACGACATCTGCAGGAATCTTATCATTGCTGTTTACATTTCATTAAGGCTTTCAAGCCAGACCAACAGAGCAGAATGTGGATTTGCCCAGAAACACACAGTTTACTACACTTTACCACACTCCCGAAATCTGTCCGGGTTGTAAAAAGAGAGAGTTAGATATTCGGCAGAGAGTCAGCCATTAATGTGGACAGGTAATGATTCACTGTGAGCTCAGATTTATGGCTGGCGCTGCAGTTATTGAGTGACAGAGAGCATGTGAAAACTCTTCTTCAGGGCTGCTTGTTGTTATTTTTTACCTGATTTACCTGAGGTCAAGAGGAGATGCTGTTGAAACAATTTAGCTGTCTGTATCTGTCAGTCAGAGCGCTGGTGAACACACAATTTCTCCTTTAGCAGTGTTTAGCAACATTAAACTTTGCTGTGGGCAAATTCTGGACCATTTAGCACTTGAAATGCTACAAGCTAAATTTCGTCCCAGAATGCATTTGGGACATTCTCAGTGAAAGAAAATGAATCTAAAATGACAGACAAATAGATACTGATAATATAAATACAATATACAACTGTCAGGTAATATTATTTTAAAATAAATGTCAATGTTATAGAGTATCACACATGGCAAGCATAGCAACATAGCTAATACCAGGCTCTGAAAACGTTTACCCCATGATTAAAAAAAAAAACTTTTTCTGTAACAATGAAGTATATATATATATATATATATATATATATATATATATATATATACAGTTGAAATCAGAATTATTCGCCCCCCTTTGAATTCTTTTTCTTTTTTAAATATTTCCCAAATGATGTTTAACAGAGCAAGGAAATTTTCACAGTATGTCTGATAATATTTTTTCTTCTGGAGAAAGTCTTATTTGTTTTATTTCAGCTAGAATAAAAGCAGTTTTTAATTGTTTAATAACCATTTTAAGGTAAAAATTATTAGCCCCTTTAAGCTATATATTTTTTTGATAGTCTACAGAACAAATCACTGTTATATAACTTGCCTAATTACCCTATCCTGCCTAGTTAACCTAATTAACATAGTTAAGCCTTTAAATGTCATTTTAAGCTGTATAGAAGTGTCTTGAAAAATATCTAGTGAAATATTATTTACTGTCATCATGGCAAAGATAAAATAAATCAGTTATTAGAAATGAGTTATTAAAACTATTATATTTAGAAATGTGTTGAAAAAAATCTTCTCTCCGTTAAACAGAAATTGGGGAAAAAAATAAACAGGGGTGCTAATAATTCAGGGGTTTTAATAATTCTGACTTCAACTGTATATATATATATATATATAAATAAATATAAACAAACAATTTCTTCTTTAACAGTGTTTAGCAACATTAAACTTTGCTGGTGGCAAATTCTGGACCATTTAGCACTGGAAATGCTACAAGCTAAATTTAGTCCCAGAATGCATTTGGGACATTCTCAGAGAAAGAATATGAATCTAAAATTACAGACAAATGGATATCGATAATATAGATGTAATATATAAATATCAGGTAATATTATTATAAAATAAAAGTGAATGTTATTAGAGTATCGCATATGGTTAGCGTAGCAACATGCTAACATCAGGCTCTGAAAAGGTTTACTTCATGTTTTTACAATCTTTTTTTGTAAAAATTAAGTATATGTATATTAAAAAACACACAATTTCTCCTTTAGCAGTATTTAGCAACATTAAACTTTGCTGTTGGCAAATTCTGGAACATTTAGCACAGGAAATGCTACTTGAAATACAAGCTAAATTTAGTCCCAGAATGCGCATTTGGGACATTCTCAGTGAAAGAAATTTAATCTAAAATGACAGACAAATGGATATCGATAATATAGATGTAATATATAAATACCAGATAATATTATTATAAAATAAAATTCAATGTTATTAGAGTATCGCACATGGTTAGCGTATCAACATGCTAACACCAGGCTCTGAAAATGTTTACTTCTTGTTTTGTTTTTTTTACTATTTTTAGTAAAAAAATGAAGTTAAAAAGATACTCCAAAAATGTATTAACATAACTCTGAATGTAACTGTACTATAAAATACTGCCAATTTCAAATTAGCATTTTAAAAGATTGTAAATAATAGCACAGTCATTGATTAACTCAGTTACCTTAGTAACTAAAACGGACAAACTGTTAAATTTACCCTGTGTTAATGCACATTTTTAAGTATCAGATGAAAAAAAGAGTGTTGGAAATGTTAAATGTTGAATATGAATTCCCTTAAATGGATAGTTCACCCAAAAATGAAAATTCTATCATCTTATTATACACAAAAGAAGCCATTTTGAAGAAAGCTCCTGTAACCATTGACTTCCATAGCATTTGTTTTTCCTACTATGGAAGTCAATGGTTACTGGCTTTCAGCATTTTTTAAAATATCTTATTTTGTGTTCAAGAGAAAAAGGAAACTCATAAAGGTTTGAAATCACTTGTGGGTGAGGAAATAATGTGTCAGTTTTCATTTCTGAGTGAACTATCCCTTTAATTCACACACAGAAAAGTTTTTAACACTTGCTTGAGGTGGTTTTGGACTTAAGTGAAAAAGCGTAAATGTGAATAATGGGAACTCATTTGCTGAATAAACTCTCTGACGTAGTGAACTTTACACCCACGATGGAGTCGAATCAGGTGACTCCATCATGCTCACGTTACTTACTGCTGGTTACTATAGGTTACCAATACTACAGTAAGTCACAACTTGATGGAGATAACCTACCTAATTTGTCTTTTTTTGCAAAATTTAAAAAGACTCACTTCATGTTCCGACTTCTTTCCATTTTCAAACAGAGCTGCCATGTTGTTTGACTGCAGCTAAATCAATTAAGAGTGTGTTTTAGGAGTTGTTTTGGGGATGTTTGCTCTTCTCCTTTGCTCAGTCCTCCACATTTCAGCGGAAGGAGGTTGGGGGATGGAGGATCTCCCCCTCCCCCGTGCCCATCAGCACGTGTTTTCTTTGGGTCTGGCAGATAATCAGCTTCAGGTGGGGCTGAAGCTCTCGGGTCCCCTGAGGTGCTGCTGGGTGTCCCTTCACCTCCAGCTCATTACCTTGACAAACAGGGCCGGTCCTGCTAATCAGTGCACCGCTGAGAGCACAAAACACTCCACGTTCTCTATAGATCCGCTCGCAGCGGCTGTGTGCTCCCATCAGCAGGTTATTACTTAACACAGAGAGCGCATCGGCGGAAAAACACGCAGCATGGAGCGACAACTGACAGTGTTTTGACGTGAAGTCAAGGATGTATGTAACCTCTTGTTGCAGCTGATAACGTTAAGTCGTATTATGCTGTGATTTTCTTTTCAGGTGTTGTTAGCTACTACACTCAAAACATTACTTTTGCTGCTTACGTTTTTTTGAGGGACAACTTAATTGTTTTATGTGTAATCCACTTAAATTTGTAAAAACAATGAAGTTAACTTAACAGATTTGTGTTCAACATGAAGGAATTGTGTCAAACCCAGCATTTCTTAAAGTGTACATGGCCTATACTATGATAGAGAGTTCATTCATTCATTCATTCATTCATTTTTTTTTTCGGCTTAGTCCCTTTATTAATCTGAAGGAATTCAATTAAACATGAAGGAATTGTGTGGAACCCAACATTTTTTACAGTGTAATAAAAGAAAATCTAATTATTTTTTTTTTCCAGTGATTAACATATACAGTCTCATTATTATATTTAATGAGACTGTATTGACCTTATACTGCATTGCAGAAGTACACTCATTTCTGTGATTGCTTTAAATTTTCAGATTAATTTGCCTATAGGGAAATGACTAATAATAAACAGAAGTAAACGGTCAAACTACACTCTCAGAAATAAAGGTACGCGAGCTGTCACTGGGGTGGTACCTTTTCAAAAGGTACAAATTTGTACCTAAAAGGTCCATATTAATACCTCAAGGGTACATACTAGTACCTAAAAAGTACAAAAGTGTTCCTCTTAAAAAAATTGGTACTAATATATACTTTTGAGGTACCAATATGGACCCTTTAAGTACAAATGTGTACCTTTTGAAAAGGTACCACCCCAGTGACAGCTCGCGTACCTTTATTTCTGAGAGTGTACTTACTCCACTGTAAAAAAAAAATAATAATAATTATCTACTACAATAAAAATGAGGCAACAGATTACAAGCAATAGTATTTATTAAATTCAACAACTACGGATTGAGTTTGAATGACTTAAATTTGCTTATTAAAAATGAGTGACTGCTAAACAGTACTTCAAAAAATTAAGTACATTTTAAACAAAAACGTTGGGTTCATTGGACAAAAAACCCCACAAATGTTAATTAAAACTACTTAATGTTTTTTTTTTTTAAATGTTGATTTAACAAATTTGTGAAGCCTGTTCAGCAGCTGTAAAAAAATAATACCTTATAACTACTCAATAAAATTGAGGCAACAGATTACAAGCAATATTATGAATTAAATTCAACAAGTACAGATTGAGTTAGAATTAATTAAATTAGCTCAAATTTGTGGAGCCTGTTCAGAAGCAATGGAGCCACAAAAAAGATTCTCATCTTATAATCTCATAATAGACAATATGTTGTTATACTCCACAAACAAATGTTTTTATGACAATATATTTAAAAAATTTAATTAAAAAAGAATAAAAAGCAAGTTTGCAAAATCAAGCAGTACACTGCAAAAAATGCGGGTTTCCCACAATCCCTTCATGTCATCCCAACGCTAATGGATTAAGTTAACTTAATGGTTTTTACAATTTTAAGTTGATGGAACATAAAACAATTAATCTGTCTAAAAAAAAAACCCTCAAGAATCATGTTGTTTCAGCTCATTTTAAATAACTAGTTTGAATGAGCTGCAAAAATATTGTTTTGAGTGTATAACGAGCTGCTTTTTATGGCTAAAAATCAATGGAAGCGAATGGGACTAACTCTCAAGCCAATAAGGTTCCAATGGTTGCACCCGCTTGCATGTGAAAGAATAAGGTCAATAGAAGGTTTGTAGTTATGTCGAGATTAGGTCGATACTCTGATGGCATGGATTGCATGGTTAATGTAAGAATATATTGTTTTGCCTATTTATGCTGTCTAAACCATGGGGGAAAATGTGGAAGCTGCTAAATCTTATAGAGAAGGACTTAATAAGCAGGAAAGGCAATATTTTGGCAAACTGAATTAAAAAGGTGGTAAAAGATATGCGCAATCAGTTATATTAGATATTAGATTATATAAGATATTAGCCTGATACTTCACTTGATGAAAAATGATAAGAATGAACATGAATGTTATCAAGATTCTGGCCATGGAAATTCTGCTTCAGTTTGGCCAACCACAAGCTTCTAATTTCTCATCTCTGGTATGATGCGTTTGTTCATTTAATGGTACTCGTGTGTCCCACTGAGTGAAACAAGATGAAGGGTCTTGACAAAATCCAAGCACAAGTGGTCACAAGAGACACGTTAACAACTTTGCGTTCCAGCTGACCACTTGTGATCAGAGTGCTAAAATTGCAAGTTATCCTCAGTTGGATCACAGTCTTTCTGTCTGTCTTCATTTTAGGACAGTTGGCGAAATGCTAAGCTAAGGAGGAAGACACTTGGAGGGACAGACGGAGGGAAAAGGAGGAGAGACATGCGCATAAGTTCAAGAAACGTCCGGAAAGCTGGAAGCAGATGTATAATAAGACGACCTAGGAGAGCGCAGCGCATTGCAGGCGTATTTGTTTCCTTGCTTCACTCTGTCAAACCTTTCCTGCTCTGTGGGCAAGAAACCTCCAGCAAATCCACCCCGGGCCGCCTCTAATGCTCATTAGCAAGAAGATTAAGACATGTTTATTTACACGCTACAAGAATGAGTGGGTAAACAGGGTGGGGGGCTTATTTATTAATTTACCCTTAACGTTGAGTGCACTTGACAGGCTGGATAAGAGGGAATTGATGTGAGTGTGTGTTTGAAGTCTGCATGTGGATCTGCCGAGAGTTGGGATGGCGTGCGACTGCAGGGAGATTGAAGCAAAGCAACGTTTTTGACATCAAGATTGCAAGGGGGGGTCAAGATACAAGATAGGCTCGTCCCTGGGAGAACTGCAATCGCCCACGACCTTTCACATTTCACCCAAGAGATGAAGCCATCTTTGGATTCCTGCTTCCTATTTTTTTTTTCTACACCCACATTGTCTCAAGTGGAGGCTTGTTGATGGATCTGGCATGCTTTGAATAATACATGTCCTGGATAATGACTAGCACAAAGACCTGTTCGACTGTTGTTGATACCACGGTCTCGCTCTCATCTTTTGCTAATTGCCAGTAGTTGCGTCTTACAGTACTGATGGGATAAGGCAACATTTTCTCACTCCCGACTTGACACGTATTGAGTCAGTCAGGATCCCTTCTCGTCACTCTTTGACGCTCAGGCTACCCCTATGGCATCATTTTATCGTTGTTTTATAATGACAAACTTTTGGCGTCGATATGCTGATGGGAAATGCATCTGCAATTTTATTGTTATTACTAAATGACATGTTGTTTGATATTTTTGGTCTTACTGGAGACAAAGACCCATTTATTTAGTTAAATTGTGTTTAGTTACCTAGAATGTTTACTCTATTCTTCTTGCAGTTAAACAGACCAGCATTTTGGTGAAGTTGATGAAATAGCATGTTGTAAATCCAGCAGCTCTTATTTCTCAGACTAACTCTTATTTCTCAGACGGTCATCATCCTTCATAGATCAACGAATATAATCATTATTAAGATTCACCCCTATGCCATCATTTTATCATCATTTTAAATGACAAACGTTTGGCGTCGATATGCTAATGTGAAATGCATCTGAAATTTTATCGTTATTACTAAATGACACGTTGGGTGATATTTTTGGTCTTACTGGAGACAATTTTTTTATTTTATTTTGTTAAAATGTGTTTAGTTTGCTAGAACGTTTACTCTATTCTTCTCGCAGTTAAACAGACACTTATTTGCATGTATTTTTGGAGTTGATGAAATGACATGTAAATCCAGCAGCTCTCATCTCTCAGACTAACATGGCGGTCATCATCCTTCATAGATCAACTAATATGATCATTATTAAGATTCACCCCTACGCCATCATTTTATCATCATTTTAAATGACAAACTTTTGGCATCGATAATGTAATGCAAAATGCATCTGCAATTTTAGCGTTATGATTAAATGACACATTGGGTAACACTTCTGACCTTATTGGAGTATGAGATTTTGTTAAGGAAAGAGTCAAAACTATTTTACTTGCAATTCACTAATAACAGACACTGTAAAAAATTGCTGTAAAATTTACAGTACTACTGGCAATTTGGTAAAACTACAGCACAGTTGCAATTGTTAATTTACAGTGTGCTTGTAATTTTTGCCAGTAATACTGTAAAAACTGCCAGTAATACTGTACATTTTACAAGCGCACTGTAAATTAATAATTACAATTGTGCTGTAAAACTACAGCACAGTTGTAATTGATAATTTACAGTTCAAATGTAATTTTTGCCAGTAATACTGTAAATTTTACAGCAATGTTTTACAGTGCACTTACGAGCATGCAAACCCCCTTCTAGCACTAAACCCAACCATTCGTCAATCTAAAACACAGGATATTGCAGGCAGATACAACTACTGTAACAATTTATTCACAATATGTAAATATTCCAAGTCTTCAGAGGCCGCGCAAGTTGTTTCTGGAAGGAATTGACATGATCGGCATCTCCATTCGCAACATTCAGATGTCTGTGATCCATTCAAAATTTGCAGCCACAAAAATATTTTACACAATTTTTGGTTGTTGAATGCTAATTGCTAATGTGCTGGAGCTTTTTTTTTGAGCCGGATCGTTTTTTAGCAATAAAATCCTCATAAATTACTTCAATATAAAGACATTGTATGGCTTCACAGGACTTGGAATGCAACACGACTTGTTTGTACTGCTTTTTTATGGTTGATTTAGCAATAAATACACGTGACTCCACTTTTATTTGACTGCTGCTTATTTATGTTGTTCAGAAGTGGGGTTAGGTGTGAGGTTAGGTGCTCCAACTCTTTCTGAAAGTATTCATGTTTATAAAATGATTCATATTTTACAAACACTCGTGAACCATTTAATGGAATGCATAATACGAATGGCCAAAAGCATTGGAAGACCCCACTCATCATAAAATGATGTTAAAGGGGTACCAGGAGAATCACAAAGCGACGAGAAGGATTCCTGACCGAGTGTGATGGATAAGGAAATAAATGTTACATATTTACTCTACATTATTGCTGAGGGTTACTGAGTAAAGGTGTGAAAGGAGAAATAAAAGTTGCCAGGGTGGAGAAAGTTTACAACTGTAGGTGTCTTTATTGACCTTTGAACAGCAGCGAGTCATAAATATTGACCTTCAGCTTGAGTAAGCGTGACAGTCATGCATTGCTAAGCTTTGGCTGATTGGCTCAGTTTTCAGCAAAGCAGGCTATTTCAAAATTATTAAACAGAACGTGAGGAATGCCTCAAAACACTGAATAAAATCACTGAGTTACAACAGAGATGTATAACTCAAATTATTGCTTTCTACTGTATATTTTGGGAAAAATAAATTGAATATTAAGTAGATATCAACTTCAGACTTCAAAGATTTTCAAATATTGTATCTTGGACAGATATTGTCCTATATCCCAGTGGTCCTCAACCTTTTTATCACTGGGGACCGGCCAAAGCTTGACAATTTTACTGCGGATCGGGGGGTTGGTGGCGTTGGTTTCATAGGTTGCTAGGCGACCATTAACCGTTTTCTCAGAGGATGACAAGCTGACAAAACATTGCTGTCACTCTGATACAAGTTTTAATTATGGAGAAAATTACAAAGCACTGCAGTGTTTGGGTGTTCTGTGTTTGTCTGAGATAATTAGTCTACCGAAATGTGTATATTCAGCCGATTCGAATGTTATCAGTCGATTGAATGGGCGTTATCAGTGGTTTATCAGCTGATAGATATGGGCCAGTAGGGGCCTACTGCGCCTACTGGTAGGCTCAGAAGGCTGTTATCAACCATGCACATGGTTAATCTGCTGTTAATCTGCGTAAATCCCGCAGAGGCCGCTCCGATTGACCTGCCCTCCTCCTTCCCTAAACCCAACGGTCATTATTTTTTTCAAAAGCACCGATAAACCTGCCCTCCTCCTTCCCTACACCCAACCGTCTGCCGACGTACACGGTGAGCCACTGGAGAAACTGATAACAGCTCAAAATCCATTCATATGGAGGTAAGTGTGTATACCGCCACGCAGCGTTCGTTTTAAAGACAAAATGCAAAATGAGCCTATGCTGATTATTTATTAAATTATATTATTTCCCATTAATTGTATTTTATTAACGTCTACCCCAACCCTAACCGTCACAGTAATGTAAAAACAGATCTGGATCTGAACTGTTCTCTATTAGTATAGCTGATAAATTATGTGTATGGTTGATAACTGCCTTCTGAGCCTACCAGTAGGCGCAGTAGGCCCCTACTGACCCATATCTATCAGCTGATAAACCACTGATAACGCCCATTCAATCGACTGATAACATTCGAAGCGGGTGTGTATATTCCATACAAGCTGAAGCTGATCGGTCAGTTCTTGTCACTTGACTCGTGGTGCGCTTGCGGCATTCATTCAACTGTGTGCATCTGGAAGTCGCGCGCAAGCCAATCTCCTCCATTGGAAATAATGAACTTGCGCAAACTCTGGAAAAGACGCAATATGCAAACGTCATTTGTGATCTCCATCAGTTGATTTTTTTTGCACAGACATGGTGGATTTACCTGATTTGTTAAAAAATGGGTTGCAGATCTATTCCTTGGCAGTTCGCGGGTCCTTCACTGGGCCTTTTCCCCTTAGCAAAGAAACTTTACAAAGACGTCTGTTTCTTACTCATTTAGCTGCTTGTGGGTTAAATTTGGGCTCACAAATGACCAAGATGTACGTGAGAGAATACGGTCATTATTCAAAATCAAATCAAAAAGATTTTTCAAAATAAAAGATTATTCAGACTCTGATAATAAATAAAACAGAAATAATTAATGATTTCTTGTGTGGCCTGGTACCAATTGATAAATGGACCAGTGGTTGAGGACCACTGCTATATCCTAACAAAATATACACCAATGGAAAGCATATTTCACATGCTTTCATGTTAAGTATAAATCACAATTTCCAAAAACTCAGACTTAAGACTGGTTTTGCAGTCCAGGGTCACATCTTTTTTAGAAGATTTCTGTAATTAAATTATTATTGTTTTGTCTGTAGAGCAGTTTAATATTCTAAAGAACCCGTTTACACAACAAAGAACCTTTACTCCAATAGAAAGATACCATGGATGTTAACAATAGATGCTAACAAAGAACTTTTTTTTTGGTGTTGGTAAAGATGTAATATTAGAACTGGAAGTGGAGTCTCTATTGTCCTTCATTTCTCAAGAAACTGCACCTGCACTAACGCCTGAGTAACTCTTTAACTAAACTGAACTCTGCCATGATGCAGACATTTAGCAGGACATTTTCTGCATGTGTAATAATAATAATAATAATTCCTTACTGTGGAGGGGTAAGCATGATCGAACACCCAATGAGGGGGGAGAGCATGCTCAGAGCCCGGCGGCTAGTCAGCGGGCCAATCAGAAATAATAAATAACACCTGTTTATTTTAGTGATTGGACCGGAGAGACACCCTTCTTAAGGAGAAGAGAGGGAGCAGCCGGGAGAGAGGAGAGAACACACACACACACTGCTACACGTGTGGTGTGGATATAACAGAGAAATAAAATTGATTACTTACCTGTATCGCCGACCCTGTCACAACAACGAACTTTACTACACTTACATTTATATAGCGCTTTTCTATACACTCAAAGCACTTTACACATTGGGGGGAATCTCCTCATCCACCACCACTGTGCAGCATCCACCTGGATGACGCGACGGCAGCCATATTGCGCCAGACCGCACACCACACACCAGCTGATTGGTGGAGAGGAGACAGAGTGATGAAGCCAATTATGATATGGGGATGGTTAGGAGGCCATGATGGACAGAGGGCAAATTTGGCCAGGATGCCGGGGTTAAACCCCTACTCTTTTTCGAAGGACATCCTGGGATTTTTAATGACCACAGAGAGTCAGGACCTCGGTTTAACGTCTCATCCGAAAGACGGCACTCACTGAGCAGTATAGAGTCCCCATCAATATACTGGGGCGTTAGGTCTCACTAACACCACTTCCGGCAGCAACCTAGCTTTCCCATGTGGTCTCCCATCCAGGTACTGACCGGGCGCAGCCCTGCTTAGCTTCAGTGGGCGACCGTGTGAGAGTTGCAGAGAGCTAGCTGCCGGCTGTAGGATCATATATGTATATATTCCAAATTTATGTTGCAAACCTATATTTTTATGTTTTTATTTGTGACATGGACCACAAAACCAGTCTTATGTTGCACGGTTATATTTATTTGCAATAGCCAAAAACACATTTTTTTAATATTACTTGAATAGTACTTGAATTTCACTGTGTTGTCTAACATACAAATTATTGTGACGTATATGCAATTATAATTCATTTGTAGTTTTTAACATTTTATTTAAATATCAGTTAACACTTTTTAAAGGTACTCAATGACAATTTCATCATCACTAATGTGTTATGACACCATAGTTGACCATAAATGTTTGTCAGTATACATTCAGCATAATTTAACCATATTTCAAAGACAACAAAAGTATTGATGAAATTGTGAAATATAAAGATGTACAGAAGTGTGCCAAAACACAACTATTTGCATTTAATATTAATATAAACATTTGTACTAAATATTAATCTAAAATGTTTTGATTTACAACTTTTTTTTACAGATTGAAATATAATTTATTAGTATCATATGTTGATGTTATCATGTTCCAGAGCTAAAAAAAAAGCTAAAAAAATAATAATAATAATAAATGCAATTCATTAATTAATTAAAAGATAATAAATGAATAAATAAATAAATTCATTCATTAATTAAAAGATAATAAATAAATACATATTTTAAAATATAATAAATAAATAAGTAAATAAACCAAACAAATCAATAAAATTAATTAATTAATTAAAAGATAATAAATGAATAAATATATAAATAAAATGCATTCATTAATTAAATTATAATAAATAAATAATTTAAAATGTGATAAATAAATAAGCAAATAAATAAACCAATAAATATAATTCATTCATTAATTAAAAGATAAACAAATAAATAATTTAAAATATAATAAATAAAGTAAATAAACCAAACAAATAAATAAAATTCAATAATTAATTAAAAGATAATAAATAAATAAATAAATAAATAAATAAATAAAAAAGATAACAAATAAATAAAATGAATTAATTAATTAAAAGATAATAAATAAACAAACAAATAAATAAAATTCATTATTTAATTAAAAGATAGTAGAATGAATAAAATTAATTCATTAATTTAAAGATAATAAATAAAAAAATTAATAATTTAATATAAAACAAATAAATAAATAAACCAAACAAATAAATAAAATGCATTAATTAATTAAAGATAATAAATAAATAAATAAAAAGATAATAAATAAACATGTAAATAAATAAATAAATAAATAAATAAATAAATTAATTAATTAATTAATAAAAATATAATAAATAAATAAATAAATAAATAAATAAATAAATAAATAAGTAAGTAAATAAATAAAATATGAGGATGCAAAATGATAGAATTGTCTTTTTTTGTGAACTATTTATCTCCCTTTATGAATTTAAAAGTCCATATGGATGCATATAATATAATATTAGAGGTTTGCTTCCCCCCTTATATCCATGAAAGTTTTACCCCATAATTTGAACCATGAATACAGCACAGGGGAACCCATAACCCACCCCGTCTCCAGTTTTTCCAGCCAATTTCAGCATCTTCCAGATCATGCAAGATTAATGAAAAAGTACAAAACCCACACCGACAGACAAGAACATGCCAGATTAAAGCAGACTCCTTCAATTCCACCCCGTTGTAATTTGGCAGATGATAATTAGGCCATTTCAATTTGCATAACGACAGGAGGTGTTTATGTTTTGTGTGCCGTTGGCTAAATTAGGTTAGCGGATGACAGTGGCTTCCTTTTGAGGCTTTTAATATGGTGTGATTTCATCAAACAAGAGCAGAGAAAGTACTAAATGACTCGTTTAAGACAATAGATCTTATCTGTTCAGAGATACGATGCAGTTTCAACAGTCACACGTCATATCTTGGTGTACTTATTGACTTGAACTAAGGGCAAGATTGTCTATTTGAAGCAACGATAAGCCCTTTTATTGTAGCTTTAGCATTGGCTTTGGTTGTGGGGAGGAAAGAAATATCAAATCAAACCCTCTAACTGGTTATTTTACCTCAGGAAAGATATTTAATAGATCCAATAATAGTGGAGTGTTGGGTATACCCTAATATACGCACTGTCCAAATCCAGTTTTAGAGCATCTGTGTCACTAATACAACCATAAAATACACATTTGTCTTCTAAATGCGATCGGTTCTCCGTGTTTAAGTCCAGAGCAAATGAACATTGCACTGGTTACACAACCCTTCCTTTTCATTTGTGTGCTGAACCTATGATTAAATCATATATGCATACATATAAAGAGTATTTTGCTTTGCCATGATCAACAGGGTGCATATCAGTGACGTGCGGTGAGGTTTGTGGCTGGTGAGGCATGACTCTTTTAAAGTCAGATTTACAAACATATCCACCCAATATATTTGCCAACTACCGATTGTGTTTCATATCTCACATCAGCATTCTTTCCATACACATAGCAGGTACATATTGGGCCAAGGAAGAATGTAAAATGTATAGCGATTAAATATGCCTCCAAAAAACACCAAGCTGGATTCTACAGACAACTATAACAAGCAACACACACAGCACCACGGCGGATGCACTCGCTCTCGCTCATTCACACTCACACAGCACCACGGCGGATGCACGCGCTCTCTCTCATTCACACACAGAGGATTTGAAAACTGGTCTTACCTTTACTTGTAAATGAAGTCTTGAAAATGACTTGAATTGCTTTGAAATGATGGAGTTATCTTCTGTTCCGTCCGTTGAAGCAAATCTTTTAGCTCAGGCATTGGTCGTTCATTATTTATTCACGTTTTGATTGAAAGTCCAATTTTGAGAAATGTTTGAGCTGAGATATTACATATAATAAAAATGTCTACAATTTATAAAAACATTTTAATAAAGCATTACATTGGTAGCATATACTGAGTAAAAGGCACGCGCTCAAGTCAGTTTGTGAGGGATTGCACAATCTGACGTGAGGCACAGCTCGGGCTGCCTCACCTAGCTTCCTATGCTGTAATTGAACAGGAAATACACAAAATAAAGCGATTTTGAAAATAAAAATGATTAAAATCATTTGAATCATACAGAAATTGCATTTATATCACAGATCAGTGGATAAATATTTAAATATTTAATATAACTATACATCTCATGATGGCAGGTGAGGATGATTACAGGGGAGGCACTTCCTCACCGCCGTCCCCTGACCGCACGTCCCTGAAATATATGCACCCGATATATTTGCCATCTACCGATTGTGTTTCATATCTCATATCAGCATTCTTTATAATGTGTACATAGCAGGTACATATTGGGTCAAGGAACAATGTAAAATGTATAGCGGTTCAGTATGCCTCCCAAAAAACATCAAGCTGGATGCAACAGACAACTATAACAAGCGACATAGCACCACGGCGGATGCGCTCTCGTTCTCTCTCTCTCTCTCTCTCTCACACACACACAGGATTCAAACACTGGTCTTACCTTTACTTGTAAATGACGTCCAAACGCCTCTCCTTCTGAACACAGTTTGCAAGGGATTGCGCAATCTGACGTGAGGCACAGCTCTGGCTGCCTCACCTCGATTCCTACGCTGTAATTGAACAGGAAATACACAAAATACATTTGACTATAAAAAGGATTGAAATTATTTGAATCAAAAAATTGCATTTAAAGCACAGATCAGTGTACAAATAATTATTTTATCATTAGTATACATCTCATGATGGTAGGTCAGAATGTGCCTCCCCTGGCCGCACGTCCCTGGTGTATATATAAGCCTCAATCTTGACCGTGGAACTGGAAAGTGGTTTATTTATGTTTTAATTTTTTACAATGAAAGAGAAGGGTAAAATGTCTCAACTTCAAATCAATAATGCAAATAGGTAATGATGAATTTAATCTTGCCGATAACCACACGAGTTAACCACTGAAAAAGTGGCAGTATGTAGTTGGGTTTGGTGAGCCCATGTTAACTTTGAATACCACAAAAAAGTGACCAATTATAGGTGTGAAATTGAAAAACAGCCATATTCCAAACATGTTCTGTCTGTGTGTGTGTGTGTGTGTGTGTGTGTGTGTGTGTTTCTGATTAAATGTCCCCACAAGTATAGCAATAGACCATTTCAATGTGGTGATGTCATTGGCCCATGAACATTTCCTATTTGTTGTCAAATTATTTCATAACTGTAAAAAAGTGAGAATTTAATCATAACTCAACGTTAAAACAGCTATCATATGTGGACCTTTTTGGATTCTAGGAAACTATGGAAATTAAAAATGTAAAACAGGAAATATGTTAGTACTATTGTTATAGTTTACATCCCTCAAAATGGTCTATACCTGTAAATGTTGACCTTGTGGGGATATTTTGTTTGGTCCTTATGAGGAAAAATGCTCAAAGATCACACGGAATGAAGTATTTTGAAGATGTTAAATGCTGATTATTTCCTGTGAGAGTAACAGTTATACTTTGGTTTAAGTGCCAAATCTCACTATTAAGTAGAAGCTTATTACCTGCCTGTTATTAAAGTATTGGTGGTTGATTTGTACTTATAAAGTACATATTCTGTATGATTCCAAACCTAAATACTACATTAATAACTATTAATAAGCAGCAAAATAGGAGTTAATTGAGCTAAAAGTCATAAATAAAAGTTTGTTAATAGTGGGAATTGTACCTTAAAGGTATTATGTAAAAATGACTTTTATAAGGGGTTTAAACGCAGACGCAGTGTGAATATAACCAGCCTCTAATAGTAAAATTTTATTAATTCATTTTTTTGTATTCGCACTTCATAAAAACAGTCTGCAGAAACACTTTGATTGACATTCTCCCTCTGTACGTGTCATCAGAGGGGGAAAGCCCCGCCCATTAGTAACCATCTCTCCCTAATTAGCATAGACAGCCCTGAGTGAGAAGCAGTCGTCCACCATTAGAGTTTTTGCACTCTACCTGTTGAAGATAATGTTAGTGACTAAGAAAAGAGGAATGGGAGCACAATCTCACTCTGATTTAAAGCGACAGTCACCAAAACAACACAATTTGGATCCAAACTTAAAAGGGGCAGTTTTTTAAAGAGTTCTAAAAAATTATCGGGGTGGCACGGTGGCTCAGTCGTTAGCACTGTCACCTCACAGCAAGAAGGTCGCTGGTTCGAGTGTTCCCGTGTTGGTGTGGGTTTCCTCCAGGGGCTTCGGTTTCCCCCACAGTCCAAAGACATGCGCAATAGGTGAATTGGATGAACTAAATTGGCCGTAGTGAATGAGTGCGTGTGCGAATGTGAGAGTGTATGAGTGTATCCCAGTAAAGGGTTGCGGCTGGAAGGGCATCCGCTGCGTAAAACATATGCTGGAAAACTGTGTTGGGCTGTCTTCGACGCTCCTCAAATGGTTCAGATCTTACCTTGAAGAGAGAGGTTACTATGTCCTCTAATGGTTTAGCTGTGCCTTTACTGAATGAGCACTGTGCTACATCCGACAGATCGCACTATTATGTATTTCTTTTCTTTTTCATTCTTTTAAAACCTGTTTTAACACACTTTAATCTGTTTAACCTGTTTTTGTATTATTAGTTTTTTTATATATATACTTGTCTCTTTTATTCCTGTTTATGTATCTGATTGGGATGGAAAAACTGTCTGTCTTTACGCTGTTTTCATCTGTTTTTAAATTATTCGTTTTTATCTTATTTATACTTGTTTATGTAAAGCACTTTGAATTGCCACTGTGTATGAAATGTGCTATATAAATAAACTTGCCTTGCCTGTATATATTTTTTCAATTTCTGTTTAATGGAAAGAAGATTTTTTTCAACACATTTCTAAACATAATAGTTTTAATAACTAATTTCTTTCATTTTTGCCATGATGACAGTACATAGTATTTGACCACATATTTTTCAAGATACTAGTATTCAGCAGCTTAAAGTGAAATTTAAAGGCTTAACTAGGTTAATTAGGCAAGTCATTGTATAATGATGGTTTGTTCTGTAGACAATCGGAAAAAAAATTGCTAATAATATTGACATTAAAATGGCTTTAAAAAAAATTAAACTGCTTTTATTCTAGCCGGAATAGAACAAATAAGACTTTCTCCAGAAGAAAAAATATCATAGCAAATACTGTGAAAAATTCCTTGCTCTCTTAAACATCATTTGGGAAACATTTGAAAAAGAAAAAATAATTCACAGGAGGGCGAATAATTCTGACCTTCACTTGTATATATATGATAAGCCAGTATTCCATTTCACATTGGACTTAATGAGATTTGCTCAGACAGGAACAGGTATGATCTGAAACGAGAAGTGTTCCAATCACAAAAAAGTAATGTAGACTTGCAGTACTCAGGCTAAAGTTGAGGTTTAAAACCGAGGCCCCGCGAGCCGTAAGCGCAGCAATAGAAAGCTGATTGACAGCGAACACGGCGGATCCACCCGGGGGCCCCTGACCCGCTCCATGTGTGAGAGCCTGAAACCTGATGATGGCCAAATCCAGTGTGGAATGACTGCAGGCAGTGACCTGCACTAGAGGGGGTCAGCGAGAAACAAAGAGCATTCAGGTACAGAGCGAGACGTTCCCCGCTCTGATAAGAAGAGGCTAATGTACAAGAGTTTGCATTGTTAGCACTGAGGACAAAGATGAATGAAGCAGAAGGGCTTTTTTTTCCCCTGCTGTGGAAAAAGGGTGACGGAGGTGATTGACAGGTGCGTAAACACTCTAAATCTGAATAGACATTCCAGAAATTGCTAACAGTATTGAAAATATGCCATACGCGGCAGCAATAATCCTCTTTTGTGTCTACAAAAGCTAACGCTAATTCACTTCTCATTCACAATGCCCAACAATTCACCTTTTCACTAAGTAGGATTGCATTTTTTTTCAGACCAACACACGTAGTTTGGTCTCTTGGTCTCTCTCTCTCTAATTAAATTAAATTAATTTTATTTGATTTTATTCTATTTGCATTTAATTGTATTGTATTTAATTATTTATTTTAATGGTATTTAATTAAATTAATTTAATTGTTTTATTTATTTTAATGGTATTTATTTTAATTGTATTTAATTTAATTATTTATTTTGATGGTATTTAATTTAATTTATTTATTTTAATGGTATTTAATCTAGATTAAAATTTAATTTAATTATTTATTTTGATGGTATTTAATTTAATTGTATTTAATTGTATTTAATTATTTATTTTAATGGTATTTATTTAATTTAATTTATTTATTTTAATGATATTTAATTTAATTATTTATTTTAATGATATTTAATTGAATTATTTATTTTAATGGTATTTAATTTAATTTATTTTAATAATTTATTTTAATGGTATTTAATTTAATTTATTTTAATGGTATTTAATTGTATTTAATTATTTTAATGGTATTTAATTTAATTATTTATGTTAATGGTATTTAATTTAATTATTTATTACAATGGTATTTAATTTAATTTAATTATTTATTTTAATGGTATTTAAT
>CAIGQV010016192.1:1821709-1846334 GCA_903798115.1 Danio jaintianensis
ATTTAATTATTTATTTTAATGGTATTTAATTTAATTATTTATGTTAATGGTATTTAATTTAATTATTTATTTTAATGGTATTTAATTTAATTAAACAATTTATTTTAATGGTATTTTATATAATTGTATTTAATTATTTTAACGGTATTTAATTTAATTTAATTCAAAAGAGCTTTATTGGCATGACTTGTCAAGTATTGCCAAAGCACTGCAGATTACATAAACAATGAATAAAATCATAAAGTGATTACACAATGCATATATATATACATAGAGGAAAAAAAACACAATTAGAATTCTGATAAATACATTAACTGTGACTAATTAAAGCACGGTTAATAGTGAAATCGGATAATCGTTGCATCCCTAGTCCAGAGACTGTTTTGTACACCATGATTTTAAATAAAATGCACTTTAATGTGTGATATGACTAAAAAGTGGTCATAAACGAATATTTTCTCAATTCAAATGAGTAGCGGCTTGGACCCGGAAACAGTATTCCATACGGCACGACTTAGCAAGCGGATTCCGATAGTCCCCCTTAGACTTTCTGTAAGAGCTGAAGAGAGCTGTAAGTAACTTTGCAATTATCCAACTCACCATTAGCCATTACCCAATTAGCTAATAATGTTAATGTTCATTAAAAACTGTATCAATGTTAGCAACTAACATTATTAGAATAATGTTTTTGGAGCATTCTTGTAATGTTTATAGAAAACCTTATTTGAACTACTTTAGTCTTGGAACATCTTTGGGATATTAGTTGTTGATAGGAAAATACTCCAAGAGAACATTATAAGAACGTTTTGAATAGCATTATTATAACCAAAAAATAACGTTAATGCATAATCAAAAAACTGGATGGTTTGAATGTACCAACAACATGAAAAAATAATTAACCCTAAACTAACTGCAAATTATTCCCAAAATCAGAGCATAATAATTTTAAGGCAATGGGTTTACTCACTTTTTTAGGTAAAGCAAACTAATCGTATTTTTTACAGCATATGTTCTCGAAAATGTAATTCATACCTAATCTCTACCCCTAAACCCAACCCTAACTGTAAATTATTCCCAAAATCACTGGAATAATTTTAAGGCAATGGGTTTACTCACTTTTTAAAGTTAAGTCAAGTAATCACTTTAAAAGCAATGGGTTTACTCATTTTTTTTAAGTGAAGTCAACTAATCGCTTTAAAATCAATAGGTTTACTCACTTTTTTAAAAGTTAAGTCAACTAATCGCTTTAAAAGCAATGGGTTTACTCATTTTTTTTAAGTAAAGTCAACTAATCGCTTTAAAATCAATGGGTTTACTCATTTTTTTTTAAGTACAGTCAACTAATCGCTTTAAAATCAATGGGTTTACTAACTTTAAGTAAAGTCAACTAATCGCTTTAAAATCAATGAGTTTACTCACTTTTTTAAGTCAACTAATCACTTCAAAACAAATGGGTTTACTCATTTTTTTAAGCAAAGCAAACAAGTCACTTTTTACAGTGTCGTTAAAACAACATCTTTCAAAAGTGAAACTGCACATGATGATTATGACATTGTTAGCTAGGAAAAAATTGTTCGAGTAAGAGCGACGCAAATTGTGGTGAGCATTTGAATGGACAGATGAGCTGGGATTTGTGTGTAGTAGTTTGTTTTGTGCTCTGAGTGTAGTCAAAGAAACCCCCGGATTACTATACACATATCCAGTTACACAAAAGAAACAGATTAGCTTTTTTTCCAGTGTGAGTCATATGGTTCCCGGAGAACCGTTTTCAAGTTTCTAATTTCTAATAGCTGATTTCTTTTATCTTTGCCATGATGACAGTATATAATATTTTACTAGACTTGTATTCAGCTTAAAGTGCCATTTAAACGCTTAACTAGGTTAATTAGGTTAATTTGGCAAGTCATTGTATAACAGTGGTTTGTTCTGTAGACAATCGAAAAAAAAAATGCTTAAGGCAGCTAATAATATTGAACTTAAAATGTTTTTAAAAAAAATTAAAAGCTGCTTTTATTTTAGCCGAAATAAAACAAATAAGACTTTCTCCAGAATAAAAAATATTATAGGAAATACTGTGAAAAATTCCTTGCTCTGTTAAACATCATTTGGGAAATATTAGAAAAATAAAAATAATAAAATAATTTTGACTTCAACTGTACATTGAGTAATGAGTCTGTAAAGGTGTAGGCTGTGGTTTCAGGCAGAAACACAGCTGATGCCAGCACGAAAATATCAGTCCTCAAACATCAGTGAAGCGAGGAACGCTCACGTGCTGTGATGCTAGTCAAGCTTGTCCGTTTAATGGGGGTCAGACTGATAAAGTTCACGCTGCTGTTTAGGAGTGATTATGTTGTTCAGTTCTTATGAGTGACACGTTATCATTTCGGCTGCGGTTTAGGAAGTCTTTCCTTTTTATAAACAAGATGTTTTAATGATTGACTGAGCTGACAGTGAAGGTATTTCTCGCTGAATATCTTGAATTCTTTGTTCTCTTCGTCAGAATAATCAGGGTCGATGAGTCTCTCGGGTTTTATGGAAAGGTAGTTTGCTCATTTTTCAGGATTTAGGTAAACTGAATTTAAATGGATACGTTTATATTGGAACCATGTACTAAAAATGCCCCTTATTTTATATAACAATAACAATTTTGGAGGAATAAAAAGATATCAGGGCTCCACGGTGGCGCAGTGGGTAGCACGTTCGCCTCACAGCAAGAAGGTCGCTGGTTCGAGCCTCGGCTGGGTCAGTTGGCGTTTCTGTGTGGAGTTTGCATGTTCTCCCTGTGTTCGTGTGGGTTTCCTCCGGGTGCTCCGGTTTCCCCCACAAGTCCAAAGACATGTGGTATAGGTGAATTGGGTAGGCTAAATTGTCCGTATAGTGTATGAGTGTGTATGGATGTTTCCCAGTGATGGGTTGCAGCTGGAAGGGCATCCGCTGCGTAAAACATATGCTGGATAAGTTGGCGGTTCATTCCGCTGTGGCGACCCCAGATTAATAAAGGGACTAAGCCGAAAAGAAAATGAATGAATGAATAAAAAGATATCAGGTTTATAAATACACAGTGAACAGCATAAATGAGTACATTGAATTTTTTTATCCATTTCTCAGTGAATATAGTCAATAAATTCTGGATTTGCATTTAAACAAAACTTCATTAAAATAAGAGTTTGGTCACCGAACATCATTAGGAATAAAAATATAATAAGTTTAAATTAAAATATTGAAGTATTGAAAAAATAAAACAGCACAAAATTTCAACAAAATTGTAATCTTTTTTTAAAAATTTAGATTTTTCCTCTTTATTAAAACTTTATTTTATATTTTTTCCCTAACATATTAATTTGGGTGTACTTTAAGTAATTGGGTGTAATTTAAGACCGTGATCTTAAATTATTTTGTTAAATTAGCTCTAATTTTTTGGGTTTGGTACTAACTTAATGTATACAAAATATACTATTGTAAAACACCCTTTAAAAAAATATTAATAAATAAAGAGATCTGTGAGGGGTGTACTCATGTATGCTGATATACATACCGTAAACTGAGGAAGACATAAAAAATGTTCATATAAAAAAGTTATATACAATTTTTTTTTTTACAGTATTTCCTATAATATTTTTTCTTCTGTAGAAAGTCTTGTTTTATTTCGGCTAGAATAAAAGCAGTTTTTAATTTTTTGAAAACCATTTTAAGGTCAATATTATTAGCCCCCTTAAGCAATACTTTTTCCCCGATAGTCTACAGAACAAATCACTGTTATACAATGACTTGCTTAATTACCGTAACTTGTTCAGTTAACCTAATTAACCTAGTTAAGCCTTTAAATGTCACTTTAAGCTGAATACTAGTGTCTTGTAAAAATATCTAGTAAAATATTATGTACTGTCATCATGGCAAAGATAAAAGAAATCAGCTATTAGAAATGAGTTATTAAAACTATTATGTTTAGAAAAGTGTTGAAAAAAAATCTTCTTTCGTTGAACAGAAATTGGGGAATAAAATATACAGGGGGCTAATAATTCTGACTTCAACTGTATATTTGCAGCAGTTTTCGTCAGTTATAATGTATAATGTCTATGCTAGCTTAATAGTCCCCTCTTACAATCAATCGCACATGCGAGAGAGACATGTGCATATGCAATAGCTCATAGTAACATGCGTTAGCTACCTCCGTGTATATTCTGAGAATATTTGCAAGTTGGTTAATCCCCATTGGCTCCACTCCATTGCACTCAATTCCAGTTCAATTTTGCTAGAACTAAAGATGGAAGACTTTTATGTGCTTTAACTATTTATTTACGCAATAATAGCATACTTGTGCCTAGATTTGAAAACAGGTTTCGAAGTGCAACTTTTTGAAAATGATACTGTTGTCATTTACATGTAAACCACAAAAAGAGCCATGAGTGAGTACTTAAACAATGATCAACAATAGTGGACTACAGGACTGTATGTGAACAGAAATGTTGTGATTCTTTACCAAGTGATATCGCCACCTACTGGCCTAACAATGTAGAATATTGCATTTTTAGTCATTTTCTCTGATCCTTCTGAATGGGGGCCTCTTTTCAGCACAATTCTGAACCTGTCCAAAAATCTCTGACAGTATTTTGGTACGGTTTTGTTTCTCCTTTCCAGTTTCACAAGAAATGTAATTTCAGAATTTCTCTGCTTCTTTTACCATAGTATACTCTTTCATATCTTCTCATCTGCCTCACTTTCTTCACTCTTTCTGTCTATAAGTCACTCTAGGGTCTAATTATGATCTAGCTTGAAATAAATACATTTATTTTACAAAACAACCCTGCAGAGTACTGCTTTTCTTTCCCGTATCTCTCCGGTCTCCGGTGGATCGCTTTGGGATTGACTGGCCAGAGATTTGCTGGGTGCAGTAATTGTGTCTCATTAATTCTTACAGTAATGCAGGGCAGCTTTACTGGCTATGCAATTAGCAGGCTGAGCCCTGAATAGAGCAGTTAATCAAGGGACAAAAGCAGGAGCTCAGCAGCCATTAGGCACAGAGGATGTCGGTTCATTGTCAGGGACACAAGGAATGCATGCAGACGTGCCTTCATTTAGGACAACTCAGGCAGGAGAGAATCCAAGGCCTCTGTGGAGCTTTTCACCAACCTGCTTAAGCAAACTTCCTGCTTTTTCATGCATATGTGCATGTACTGTAATGCTTTGATAAAAAAATTAAATAAATAAATAAATAAAATGCAGTTTTTAAACATATGTCAGAAGAGAAGTCAGAAAGTTCACCCTAGCCTATAGTTCCAGGACTAAACTGCAGTTATATCTGTTGACTCATGAGTTTGTAAGACCTTTTACCACCCCGGAAGAATGAGAAATCACCAGAATCCTCTACCTTATCTTCCCTTTCCTCTCCCTCTCGCCACAGTCCCTTTATCTCCCGCTCAGATAACCACTCACTCGGCAGCGGGGCGAGAAAATAAACCTCTCCTGGTCATTAAAATTAACCAGTGAATTATTGACATGTAATTAGCGTGTCTTTCTCACCAGGGCCACTGCAATGTTTCCCCCTGCAGTTCCTCTGAAAGGATGTGTCTTTCAGTCGTTGTGCCTCAGATATAATAGTATAGCAATTTAAAAAATGGTATGATGAAAAGTGCCTCAAACCACAGACTCTGAAAATCCTATTTATCAAATAATACAGCTGCTAAAACTTTATCAGCATTTATTCTTACAAGTAACGCAGTCTTCTGCTTGTTATCTCTGTCGTTAGGCGGGAAACCACGCTGCGTTCGGATTAGGGTTTGGATTATGCAAACATGTCAAAATATATGTGCGTAATGAGCTGCGAGATTCTCTTTCAAGACAATTATAACTACAGCGCTCATATTTATTTATTTAACGTCTCATGTTTAAATGATTTGCCCCTGTAATTTTTTCACAATCAGTCAAAGCGCACCACAACAATATGTGCTTTATTAATAAATACATTTCACACAGTGCTGAAAAAAAGGTTACTTTTTCCATCGCAGCTGTCAGTTCCCCTGACAAATACCTCTTGAAGCTGAATTCCACTGAATACTAACCCGCGGATTAATTCTTCTCTTACTTATGCTGCTTTTTCCTCCGTTTTTTTGTAACAGACCAGCACTTTTGACAACCTGTTTATATTAAGCTGCAGTAAATCAAATTCAGAAGTTGCCTGGTAATCTCATTTTGTTTACAGCAAACTTTAGGAACAGCAGCTTCCTGTCTGCCTGACTTAATTTAGTCTGTTTGCAGACAGGCTTTCCATTTAATGGGGAGTAATAAGAGATAATTTTTTGGTAACCTACATTCCGTGGTGCTGGCATCAACCTGTCACTGAAAGTAGGCTGTAGACACTGGGAAGGTAGTAGTGAAAGTGTTTGCAGATTTGGTGAAACTTCTACCACCCACTTGCACGGTAAGAGAGGCAGACGAGAGATACTTTAAGCAATAGTTCAACCAAAAATGAAGTTTCTGAAGTTGTTTTAAATTTTACGGTAGGGCAAATATGATAGCTGGGTTTCCATCTTAAAAAGAAGCAAATCTTTTCAAAGTTTGCAAAAATTACAATAAAAAAAAATCCTGAATGCAAATAAGGTAGATTTCTATCAAACTGTTAAAGTGGCTGGCTGTAGTATTGGTAACCTGGTAACCAACAGTAAACAAGACAAGTGTAATGGACTCGTAATTTTCACTATGTCAGAGTTTATTCAGCAAATCTGTTCTCATTATTCGCATTAACATTTTTTACACAAGTTCAAAACCACCAGAAGCGAGCGTAACAACTTGATGAAGTGTTTGAGGGCAGGGCAAATTTTATAGCTGAGTTTCCATCTTAAAGTGAAGCGAATCTTTTCAAAGTTCGCAAAAATGGGAACAAAAAAAGTCAGAATGCAAATAAGGTAGATTTCCATTAAATTGTTAGAGTGGCTGGCTGTAGTATTGGTAACCTAGTAACCAACAGTAAACAAGACAAATGTAATGGACTCGTGGGTGTAATCTTCGCTATGTCAGAAGTTATTCAGCAAATGGCTTCCCATTATTCACATTAACCCATTTTTTGGACAAGTCCAAAACCACCACAAGTGGGCGTAACAAATTAAGATTTTTGTTTGAAATGTTTAATCTCATGCAATATTATAAAACACGCATTAACACAGGATGATGGAAAACAAGCTAATGGCTTATAAAAATGACAGATTTGTGCAGATTATTCCATTAGTGTCTTGATACACTGAAGTAATGGATGTTTGTTGGACACTTTTGGCTATTGCTAGGCCCACTCAGAATATGCGCCTGCAGATATTTGTAGATTTTTTAGCTCATTAATCAGTCTATTTATTTATTTAAGTAAATGTGAGAAAAATAAATATATTTTTTCATTTTTATATAAATTCCAGTAATGTTATTGAAATATTTATATGATCTATATACAATATTAGTTTGCAATGTAATATTTTTTGTCTTTTAGTAGATATATTGTATGAGAGACTTAACTTTGTTTACCAAACAAGTGGACTTGCATTGTAAATTATTGTTTGATCCCATGTCTTAAGTTTTAAGTTAATTCATTCTCAAAATGATGCCGCATAAATATGTCAGCAGATTCTGTCTGGCCCTGGCAATGGCTCAACATCCTGTCCAATGTAGAAATATATCGTTATTACTTATTTTCGAAATGGTAACTGAGGATTGCTTTGTTTGTGGTTTGCTTATATCCAGTCCTAATTTTAATTTCCCTTTTTAAATGATAACTTATGACTTTTGATACCTGCTGGTATAGATAGTTAACTGCGTACCTACTTGTTTGCTGTCGACTGTAGTCTTTGTGGTGTGTTCAAACTTTTTTACTCCCAAGAGACAAAACACAGTAGTTGGTTTGGCGTTTCCATGCTGCTAAATATGCTCGAAGGGCCGGAAAGGTGTCCGACTAACATTCTATTGAGACTAGTCACTGATTTTGAGGGATTAGTTTCAGTAATCTTTAACCTCCCACCTTCAATTCAGACTGTTTTTTTGTGTGGCAACATCTGCCACCATTTTGTTCCCGGTTTTGGCAGAAAGGAACACAGGTGAGAGGAACAGCCAGCATCCTCTGCATTGTTGGCTGCTCTGTATCAGGACTGAAAGAAAGTATCATGTCTCCTCTCTCTGGCGGTCTCCAGTTTCAGAGAGTGACCATGAAGCTGTTTCCCAGCGCCTCTGCTCCATGCCTCATTGAACAGACATATCAGTGCCCTTTTGTGGAAGGCTCATGCATCCGGACGCTTTCAACCACACCTAACAACAGGGCATACGGTATACATATATCTCCCCCTGACTTTTTTTTTGTGTTTAAATAGTACTTGTTGGAGGTGCGTGTTAGATCAAGCAAGCAAGCAATGATTCTGTACACCAACAAGCTGAAATATCACAGAGACGTGTGAGTATGATGTTTGACATGGGAAGGTAAGCAACCACATACAGTAGTAACAGAGCAAAAACTGTTAGAACACCTTATAACAATGCCCTGAGAAAGTCTTGTATGGGAAGCTAATTTTGTGCTGTCTTTGTTTTCAACAGTGCACACTGACAAAGGACTGTTAAGGGTCATTTGAAACAAAACAACGACTATTATAGTATTTAGAGGTATATTCTTTTCCCCAAAACAACTTGCAGACTAACAATACAATGTGTATTCCAGTGGCTAACAATGCACCTCAACGATGCATATGTTTGTTTTGTTTCTGAAAGCAGAAAATTAGGGGATACTGTTCGTCCTCATTATTTTGACCCTCCCCGCAACCTCTTCTATTGTTGTCTGCAGGTGCTAATGATTATGTGGCCCTCTGAGTACACCAGCTCATTTGCTGGGAAGGAAATAAATGACTTCTTTAGAAGCCTCCCTGATATAATTTAGTTTGGGTTGAGGGTCTGACACTCTGATAAAACCTTGAACATTTTAGCCAAGTCTCACTAAGAAAACAATGTTGGTTTATATAGGAGCCAGGTGGCCAAGCAGCCTCAAGAATTAATGAAAAAAAGTGCATAGTTTATTTTATAAAACCAAAGGGAAGTGTCTTATATTGCTGTACTGGTGTGGTTCCTGTGCTTTCTGTTTGTGTTGGCACCCTGCATTCTGTAGGGTGGTTTTTCTGTATGCAATGGTATTGTAGGCCTATGGCCTATGTGTCTCCGATCATATGTTCTTCAGTGATGATGGGATGGACAAAGAGATTTTTCCACTCGTGTCTCAGCTTGACTGTCTCTCAGATTGTGTCTAAGAATGTTTAAACACTAACTCATGATGACAGAAATGCACACACACTTTAATACGCATGCACACCATGTATTATTGACTCTTAGAGTGAGTGTCTATCATTACAAGGGCTGGCGTATGAATCTATAAACTGGTGTTAGTGTCCGTCAGATTGCCTTTGAGCAGTCCGAAGGTGCCAAAGTAAGCTGACCACCAAAGCCCTTGGTGCATTCAAAACAAGACCACTAGAGCCCAAAGGCAACTTGAAACATGTAGTGCAACTGAGCATTGGGACCCCGAGCGAATACAGTGTAAATTCACCACTCTAGCCTATAGGGTTCTTGGCAAATGCAGTGCATGTTGACTACTAGGGCCCTCAGGCCTTTCGATGCATACATATCACAAGCAAACTGCTGGGACCTGCAGGCCTCTTGGTACATGCAGCTGGCTACTAGTGTCCTCAGGCCTTCAGTGCATATTCCACAAGCAGATCTCTGGAGCTCCCTGACCCCTCGGCATGTACAGCTTGAGCAGACCACCAGGGCCCTTAAGTCCTTTGGCACATATAAATTGACCACCAGGACCCCTTAGCATATGTGACAAGACGATAACTAGATCCCCCAGGCTCCTTGGCACAAAAAGTACAACTTGACCACTTGGGCTTCTTCTTGCACAGTGTGAGCTGACCACTTGGGACCTAGGACTCCAGAACATTAGGGTTCTCTGGAATGGACAGTGAGCAAAACTCTTGAGTCTTTTGCATGCCATTCAAGCATAAAACAAAGCTCTCTTATATTCCTCTTCTACCAGCACAAACCAAGTGCTAGTTCGGAGCCAGTGTTATTGCAGGTTCAGAACTGGTTCTTCTGTCTTGCCTTCGAAGAACCACTTTGCTTTTTCACGGGCTAGAGAGCCACCACAGAGCCATGTCTGATGTCACTGCATAGGTCTCATCTTCCCCAGTAAGGCAAACTCAGAACCACCAAATACAAACACGGCATGAATGATGCATTACTATTAACATTAATAACTTTGCAAACCTACATCAGCATTCAGACACAGTGCAATAGGTTCAGACAATGCAATAGGTTTTATAGATGGAGATTACGAGCAATAATAAAAAGTGTTAATTTAATGCCATTACATGCAGTAAGAACCACTTTTCCTGGTTCAGCGTCAGAGCTTTGGCTGTTAAAAGACAAAGAACTGATTTGGACCTAGGCTCTAGCTCCGAACTAGCACCCGAATCACCTCAGTGGAATAGGGGTATTAGAGAGTGTAGTGTGGTTCCAGATACAGTGTAAGTTTTACACCAGTGACACTCCTGGTTGCTATTACAATATGATCCAATCTTCATATAATTCCATCATTTCAGTATCTACAGTAAACAAGAGACAAGGTGAGACCATGATCCTGTCCTGGACATGGAAAGCGTCCCAAATAGGGTCTCTGCACAGTCCTCTGTAAATGCTGAGCTCAGCACCCTTTATAAATGTTTGCTTGCTGCATGCTCACAATTCACCGTTCTGCCTAAACGGGCATTTACACTTGCTGAAAGTAAAACAGTGAAGGTCACCAAGGCCCTGTAATGTTGGTTACTGCAACATGTCACCCTATCAGGAGGCGGATCCCAGGGGCTCCAATGTTTTCACTTCTTGGTAGTCACCACATCATCTCATTTGCAAGTTGAACTCTGCTCAAGTTGGTTGCATCATCAATGGTCGCTGTCACTCCTGGTGACTCAACTTGTCAACACTTTCGAAATGAGAATTCCATTTGCTTTGCAAATTTTTGTCAGTAGGTACGTTTCCATCCACCTATTTTTATGCGCATTTTGGATATGCGCATAAAAAATCGGTTGATGGAAACGCTAAGATGCGCATAAATTTAGGAAATGCGCATAAAAAATGTATACGCATAACTGAGTAGGATAAACTTTTTATTCGATAAGAAAAGATGCGCATAAACTGCGATGGAAACACTTTTACCGAACAAATTCCAGTATGCGCATTAAAAAAAGGTCATGTGATTTGGTTATAAGAGATCATGTGATGATAAAAATGTGTGTAAATGGACAAACCAGCAGGCTGAGCACATTGTAAAACATCTGAAATGTTGTTTTGGTCATTCTAAAATGCCTTAAGCATTTCAGTATTAGTGTTATTATATTATTAATGACCTCCAGAATTGTTAAGAGCGTCTGTGCTCCGCGTGTCACGCCTTCAAACGCCGCCACGCGTTCACTGCGCGTCAGCATTGCCTTCTGAGGCGCAAGTCATTTATTAAATGAAGAAAAGATTCACGCAGCTTCTCCTACTTCAGCAAATTCCGTTTTTACTGTTGATATTTGGCGCCAGATAATCAGGAAGTGACGATTTTGTTCTCTTTGACTCGTTGGATGGAAACGCTGCTTTATTCGCACATCTTTTATACGATATTCCAGTTTAGCGCATAAAGTTATTTCGCATTTTTGGATGGAAACATAGCTAGTGTGACCATCCTTTAATCCTGTAATTTAGGTTTAAATTACTAATACAAGAGTGGTGCAGTAGGTTGCAATAGTGAATAAAAAACAACAGAAGGTCCTCAGCTGTGTCCACGCTGATCCAAAAAAATATTGGTGGACTTGGTGGTTGGGTGGTCAGTGGGTTTCCCAAATCTTTTACATTTGCTTCAGCATCCCTGTGATTCATATCTAATTTACCAAGTATGCTGCAGAGAGACATGGAACTTGTTGTCCTAATGAGTTTACACAGCAATTGGTCAGGTGCATAGAGTGTAAAATCCAATGAGACAGCAATGCAGTGAAGGACAGAAGCATATCAAGCTTTGTTGATGGGTGAACGTCATGCATAGTTTTAGCTCAGGAGACATGGACCCAGACAAAATACATCAAAAACAACAACACACTACATAGTGTAGTTGCAAATGTCATTGTTGCCAAAAAATGAGATGAAGGGAGAGAAGACACCATAAATGAGCAACACGTCCATTTGGACTTTTGATCAATTTTTAAATTCCCAGCTTTTATGTCATGTCCTAATTTTTTATGCAAAACCAATTTCAGACACCACAGTGGAATCTCAGTACGACAGGTTAAAAATTAATGAGCCTGTCAATGCAGGAGCATTCTGTTACTGTTTAACCACACACTTCGTTAAATATTCAATCTCAGGAAAGCAAACATTGGATCCCTGAACTTTTAGCTTCACCTCCCCCTGGTGTGTGTATGCGTGTGTTTACGCAGATGCCTGATGTTTTGTCTTAATTGGGATTGTTTCTACAGGATTGCTACACTGAAATAGACTAGCTAATACATTGTTTTCATTATTATTTTGTACAGTTGCTTGGAAAATTGAGTGGTGGTGCCAGGTCAGGTGAACGCCTAACCAATTATATCTAATTGGATGATTATCACAGTCTTCAAAAGACACCTTTCTGACACTGCCACCTCTGGAGACAAATTTATTGGACTCCGAATGACTGAATGCTTTTGACCCCCTTTTTGCCCTCAATGGATCGTGATTAGCATTGTATGAAACACAAACTAGCTGTAAATTCAAGGCAAATTTGTTGTGAAGCAAGCATTGCAATTTTATATGCCTCCAATATTTTTGACTTGTATAATGAGCACAGTACAGCACATAATGCAGTTTCATGTTAGTAAGAAATGCTAAGAAATGACTCTACTAGCTGATTTTTAGACTAAAATAAGATTTTAAGTGCAAAAAAAAAAATGTATTTCAGTGTAGGGATGACAAAATATATACATTAAGCAATGTTTTAAAAAGCATAGTTAATACCACTAACCATCTGAACCACTCTTGATTTGCATTGAGCTAACATCCAGCCACTTGGCAACAGAGCACACAACCGTTTACCATTGACAGGGTTCATACACATTTTTACTACTAAAATTCCATGACTTTTCCATGATTTTTCCAAGACTTTCAAGTAAATTTTCATGACCTAATGTT
Organism: Danio jaintianensis; assembly: GCA_903798115.1. Lineage (NCBI taxonomy): Eukaryota > Metazoa > Chordata > Actinopteri > Cypriniformes > Danionidae > Danio > Danio jaintianensis. The sequence continues at coordinate 1,834,925 of CAIGQV010016192.1, forward strand.
TCATGCAATGTCTACATATACATGGTAATAGAAAAACAATGCATGTTGAAATTTATTACAGCATATCGTAAAACACGCAACAATCTATTTTTCAATTTATATCTATGTAAAATTGATTTAGATAATGCTTACACCGCACTAATAATGTGAGAGTATGTGATTGGCCAAGGACAGAAACAAAGAAAAGACCTATATTAAAGAATACAGATATCTGTTTTCCATGACTTTTCCAAAACTTTGTGGGCTTTTCTGTTTTTCCAAAACTTTTCCAGGCCTGGAAAATGCCATGTCAAAATTCCATGACTTTTCCAGGTTTTCCATGACCGTATGAACCCTGCATTGATCAACAAGTCAATCAACCATTGAAGACTTTTAACAGCTATTGTCATTTATCAATACACTGGCCTTAAATGTATGAGCATGGAATATTTTTCACTCTATAATTTTCTCTCATTTTTAATCCCTTAGTATTTAATGAACATAATACATCCTATAATAAACTTGTTTGTTAGCAAGAAGTGCTAATAACCATGTTAGCTGACTGTTAGTATTCAAAATGAAAGATTGAGAAAAACACCAACCAAAACTACGATCAAAATTTTACTTAAACAGTTTAGTACTGAGTGAGCAACAATTTAGGAATGACCAAAGACATACTCTGAGGAAGGTTTTAGAGTCATATTTAGCAACGCTAGCCATCTGAAACTCTGTTCAGTTCAGTTCACTTGGCTATGGAGCACACAATCCTTGTCATTCGCTGACGCTCAACAAAAAAACAATTAACTATTAATTAAAAACATCTATTATCATTTACCCATTGGTCCCACATTTATTAGCATTTATAGTTTTCTCCAATTTTAAATCGTGGACTACTTATTAAACATAATACAGCCTACATAATTAGGTTACATGCTAGCAGGAAGTGCTAATATCTATGTTAGCTTGCTGTTAGTATTAAAGATGAAAGATTGAGAAGATACTACTCAAAAGTACAATAAAACTAAGTGTAGTACTGAAAAGATTGTGCACCAGATTAGCGAAGACAAAATATATACTCAGAGGAAGGTTTTAGAGTCATATTACGCTAACCATCTAAAACAGTTTTTAATTCTCCATTGAGCAAACATCCATCCACTTGAATATCTATTGTCATTTAGCATCACACTGCTCACAAATTTATGAGCATGGTATGTTTTTCACCTAATAATTTCCTCTCATTTTAACTTTTATTTTCGTAGTAGCATATAATCATGTTGTGTGTTAGGAGGAAGTGCTAATATTGATGTTAGCTGACTATTAGTATTAAAAATGAGAAGAAACTAATCAAAAAGTACAATAAAAATAAGTGTAGTACTGGCAAGAGTGTGTACTAGTTTAGGGATGATCAACGATATACACAGAGGAAGGATTTAGAGCCATGTTTAGTAATGCTAGCCATCTGAAATCATCACCATTGAGCAAACATCCGTCCACTTGGCTACAGAGCACACGGCCACCCCTTGTTAGTCAACAAAAGACTTTAGTAATATCTACTGTCATTTAGCATCACATTGGTCGCAAATTCATGAGCATGGAATGTTTTTCACCTAATAATTTCCTCTCATTTTAATAATAGCATATAATGAAGTTGTGTGTTAGCAGGAAGTGCTAATATCTATGTTAGCTGACTGATAGTATTCACAACGAAAGATTGAGAAGACACTAATCATAAGTACAATAAAAATTAGTGTAGTACTGGCAAGAATGTGCACCAGATTAGGGAAGAGCAAATATATACACAGAGGAAAGGTTTAGAGTCATATTTAGTAACGCTAGCCATCTGAAACAGTTTTTAATTTGCCATTGAGCAAACATCCGTCCACTTGGCTACAGAGCACACGGCCACCCCTTGTCAATCACTGGTGGTCAACAAAAGACTTTAGTAATATCTATTGTCACTTTACAACTGTGTCCTGCATGCCGTATGGCCTGGCAGTAGTGACAGATGAGGTGAACATGGTGGGGCTAATTCAGCATGTCCTCTCCCAGCAGGCCTCCTTACACAACGCTAATAGGATGGGACCCATTGTCTGTGGGCCAAGACCACCATGCTCCTCACCATCCACACAAACACAATGACCCTCACTGGGCCTTGTCTCAGCAAGCGAGTCTTTTCAGTCCAAGAACAACAGAGGCTGATCAGGGCATTCATGCAACGAGGACTAGCCTTGAGTTAGCATTATATATTCACATATAGCGCATATACATTTGTAAACAAAATAAAACCCATGAGAATATCTGCTTATAATCATATTTTTTGTTTTAAATAAATGAACCAATACTTAATATTTTACAAAAACCAATAGCTAATTAGACATAGCTCATTAGCATGTTAATACAGTAGCTAGTATTGCTTGCAAAATGCTATTTTTTTAGGCAAAGTTAAGTGTAGTTAAGTGTATTACTTCTAAAGTCTGACCAAATAACCTGCACTAAATGTTTGAATTATAATGTAATACACTTATAAGCACATTCTTGCTCCTAGTTGTGCCATATATATATATATACACAGTTGAAGATTGAAGTTATTATGGTGAAATTATTAGCCCTCCGGAATTTGTTATTTATTTTTTTTATTTTTTTTTATATTTCCAAAATGATGTTTAACAGAGCAAGGGATTTTTCACAGTATTTCCTATAATATTTTTTTCTTCTGGAGAAAGTCTGATTTGTTTTATTTCGGCTAGAATAAAAGCAGTTTTAATTTTTTTTAAACAATTTTAAGATCAATATTATTAGCCTGCTTAGGCAATTTTATTTGATTGTCTACAGAACAAACCATCGTAATACAATGCCTTGCCAGAGCAGTTGGTGGTTCATTCCGCTGTGGCGACCCCTGATAAATCAGGGACTAAGCTGAAGGAAAATGAATGAATGAATGAATGAATGAATGAATGAATGGAGTAACTAGATAATAAATGATTACAACTTGTCTAACGTTTTTTAATACTAATAGCAACAAAATAATCAGTTTACATATTTACATTTAATTTCAGCTCATACCAATGATCTCCGTTTAAAATTTCAGTATGTTACAAAGTGAAAATCTATTTAGTGCTTCATGCATGTCTCTGCTCAGACCCAGACAGGTGCACCAAAACTAAAGGCCAACACTCAGAAAACTCTGCTAAAACTCTGGCATGACCTGAAATATAATCTGAGGTGGGAAAAGTGTTTGTGTGACAGAGCAAGCTGTTTAGAATTGCTAATAGAACATCAGGCCATTTCAAAGGCTGGTCTGCGTTCTCCTGCGTCCCGTCCCATCGCAGAATGAGCGCCCGATCAGATAGCCGCTTGATTCTGCGGAGGAAACATTAGCGCTGAGGAACGATATGGATTTCTCTGAGCACCGGCGCCAGATAGGAGGCCGCTTTAATCTTCAGCCTGGATTCAGATTTCTGCCTCTCTCACACTCACACGCTTTCGAGAGCCGGAGCGCCGGACTGACCATGGTCTTATAGACAGGGTTTGAAAATTAGTGAGGTCTGAGGGTAAAAGGGATAGTTCACCCAAAAATGAAAATTCTGCCATCGCTTACCCTTTACTATTTTTTAAAAAATCTGTTGCATACAAATTAAGTTATTTTGAAAAATGTTGGAAACTTGTCAGCACACTGTATAAAATGCAAGGTTCCACCAATTCATTAATGTTGCCCCAACACAAATCGATTAAGTTAACAAATTTAACCACAAAAACCACCTCTTCTCTCTTATGCACCTGACACTTTATTTAAACTCCATCTTACAAGAACTTAATAAGGAAAACAATGTTTACTATAAATGTACCACAATCATGTTGCGCTGCTTGCTTCAACCTTAAATAACTCTTGCACAATATTAAACCTTAAATACCTCTTTTGCATAATATTCACCTATAATACCTCTCTTGCACAATATCCTGCACAACTTTGTTAAGTCTCATGTAAAAGTACTTGTATAGCCTGTCTTATATGTATAGTTTAAGTATTTTATTTTATAGTATATATTAGTTATGCACAGGTTGTTTATAATAGCTCTTATGTCCAGTGTTGTGTTTGTATTCATGATTAATCTATGTAGCACCGTAGTCCTGCGAGACACGACATTTCGTTCCTCTGTATGTCCACACATGTAGCGGAATGACAATAAAGCTCGACTTGACTTGACTTAAGTGGATTGAACATAAAATAATTAAGTTGTCCCCCAAAAAATCTCAAGAATTGTGTTGTTTCAGCTCCTTTTAATTAAGTAGTTGGAACAAGTGACAAAATAATTGTATTGGCATCCATAATACGAAAAACAAATATACAGAAGTCAATTATTACAGGCTTCCAACAGACAAAAAAAAAAAGAAAGGCTTGTGACGTGTGAAGGTTGAGTAAATGATGGCAGAATTTCCATTTTTGGGTAAACTATCCCTTTAAGAGTTATAATAAGGACAGGTTTTGTTCAAAATATTAGTACTTTTTACTGTAGTAATTTTCATTAATTGGTGTTTGAATGTTTCCCAGTACTGGGTTGCGGCTGGAAGGGTATTTTCTGCGTAAAACATATGCTGAAACAGTTGGTGGTTCATTCCGCTGTGGCGACTCCTGATAAATAAGGGACTAAGCCGAAGGAAAATTAATGAATGAATGAATGAATGGTGTTTGAATGAAAAATAAGAACTTGATATGTACTAAAAATGAATGGAATATGAATTTTAGCATGAGTAAATAATTAGCTAACTACTAAAGAAATAGCATAACCTTCACCCTGGTCTGTTTTCATTTATGTTGTCCTACAGCTTTGTGGTACGATGGTTATTTTGCTACTGTTTTTATGAGTTTCATAGAGATAATATTCTGATTATTACATTTTTCTTACATTTTTCTTTATAGGGGTGGTCCACAGTGTATTTTTAAGGCTTGGTTGTGTTTATAAGATGCAAAGCAATGTGTGCTCATGCTTCACTTGCAGAAAATCACGTTATTTTTTCATATACCTTACTTTGATTATATACAGCTACTCAGCTAACATGAAAACGACTGTCATATTTCCTAGTTCCTCTGAAAGGCCCGCCCTCAAGAGGCTCTGATTGGTCAGCTAACATAATGTGCTGTGATTCGTGGATTAGCTCCACGTCATGCCCCTACAAGCATGCGCTTTTGCGCTGTGTAAACAGCCATATCAGTTTGCCTGAATCAGACAGAAAATGAAGAGGACAAAGCTTAACCTCATGCCTGCTCTCTAAAATAAAATCTGACAAGTGTCTTTCATATATATTCGGGTTATAAGCATGTGTAAGTAATATAAAACGTTCTCATATCTTTTGCGAGTTTGTTATTTGAGATGTAGAACGCAGGGAAAGCAGCTGCATAGAGAGACACTGAAAGCGTCCGCATAGAGAGACACTGCAGCGCTGGTGAAGATTGTGGGTCTTTACAGCGGTTTAACTGATAAATATGAATTTGCTAAATTGTTAGCGTGCCAAACAGCATTTCCCGTTGTTTACATCCTTGTTTACGTCCTCGCTACAACATACCGTTAACGCTAGAAACTGTGCATGTAATTGATCAATTTTAACAAATAAAACAAAGGTTGTGGCTCACAATCCACAGCTTCGTCGATTGGAGGAGTTTTTAGCCGAATACAGCACTAAACTGGGAGAGAATCTGGAAGCTGTCCTTTGTCAAATGCTAGCTATATATTTTTTTATAATTCTCTGGAACATAATTAACATTAAACTGTAAGCACTTCTGTCTTGGTGTCGTGTCCTTTGGAAGCCCAAATACAGAAACAGAAGAAGCTCTGTGGAAATAGCAACGTTTGGATGGCATTTTAGCTTCCTCTGCTGCAACATTACAGCGCCTCTGGCCACGTCCCTTCGCTGCGCAGGGTGTGTGTGTGTGGTGAATGCGCGTAACCGGGAGCCCTTGTGGTCTCACTAGCACGAATGTATTTTTTTTGTAGTCCCCAAACTTCATTCGCTGCAGGCTTTGCTAAGCTAACTCTGTAAAACTCTTTGAGCGTCTTACATTCAGAAATGTTGTTTGTTCACACAGCTACATTACACATCAACAAAAGTTTAAAAAATATGATATCGTAGTGGACCACCCCTTTAAGTGTAAGTGATGCAGTGTTACCAGGTATTGCTAGGAAAAACAAGCAAAAGTAGTCCTGCCCAAAAATTCACTTGCAATTTCGCTAATACAGAAATTAGCCACGATTAACATTGTCACATTAACTATTGATAATACACTCAAAAAATGGAATTTTCTGTTTGTTCAAACTACTTATTTAAAATGAGCTGAAACCACACAATTCTTGGGATTTTTGGGGGGACAACTTAATTGTGTTCTGTTCAATCAACTTAAATTAGCTAAAACTAATAAGTTAACTTAATTCCTTAATTCAAATCGATTGTGTTGAACCCAGCATTTTTTACAGTGTAAAAACACTTAAATAAACTAGATCTGGCAACATGGCAGAGTGGAGTGCTACATTAGCGCCCTCTAGATGTCGCTCATTCAGTCAGCAACATAATTTTACTCAACGACATGGTTTTTAATAATATTTAGTTATAAAACTTTCGATTTTATTTTCGAGCAATACAAGTTTACAGGTGACCCACAGGCCTGAGACTGGCTGACGGTGCAGAGGTCAACGGTGGTGTCCCTCCTGCAGAACAAACACCTGTAGATGTACCTCGCACTGGCAAACGAAAATCTCAGGCATCTGCGAACACACAACGCTGGTCCCACATGTAAGTGAAAGCCGAGAGTTTATCACATCAACCTTTAACCTTACAAAAACTCTGCTGCCTGCTGAACTGAAGAAATCACTCAGTTTGCTGTTTGAATAGTCGTGTGATATACATACATTTGCAAAGGAGTATTACTATTTTGGCAACGATAATGTAATCATGCCATCCGCAAACATGTGTGTGCTCAAGTTCGGAGTTATCTCAACACGCTGCTGAAAAAACAACCAAGTCATAGAGAGGTCGGTTTGTTCTGGTCCAGACATCTTCTTGTTTGTAAATGCAGTTTTTTTTTCCTTCATGTAAAAATGGTTGCTGATAGAGCTGGTGAGCTCTAAGTCTTTCTGGTTAAAGCAGCTACTTCTGGTGTAATGATACTACTACTAATACTACTACTACTAACAATAATAAGACATGCAAGAATGCAAGAATGGACGTTTTAAAAATGTCAGTATCAATTGGTACAGAATTCCAGTCTCGTGCAACCCTATTGCCCAGTATCTTTCTTATGGGGGACTCATGAACACTCACCTTAACTGAGGCAAGTGAGGTCTGCAGTTCTTGGCTATTATTGTGTGGTTGTTTTGTGACCTCTTGGATGAGTTGTTGTTGTGCTTTTGTGTTAATTTTAGTCGGTTGGCCACTCCTGGGAAGGTTTTCCACTGTTCCATGTTTTTGCCATATATAGATAATGGCTCTAACTGTGGTTTGCTGCAGTCCCAAAGCTTTAGAAATTACTTTATAACCTTTTCCAGACTGGTAGATCTTATTTATTTTCCTTCTCATTTGTTTTTAAATTTATTCGGATCTCAGCATGATGTCTAGATTTTGAGGATCTTTTGGTCTACTTCACTTTGTCGTGCAGATCCTATTTAAGTGATTTCTTGATTGCAAACAGGTGTGGCAGTAATCAGGCCTGGGTGTGGCTAGAGAAATTGAACTAAGGTGTGATAAAACTCCTTTTTCTTTGTATTTTGTTTTTCCTAAATAAAACAGCCCTTAATTTAAAAACTGCATAATGGGTTTACTTGTTTTATCATTGACTAATATTTAAATTTGTTTGATGATCTCACAAACAAGAAAAAACTAAATCAGTAATGGTGCGTTCACACCAGATGGAGATGAAGCGTCAAGCGTGAGTGATTTACATGTTTAGTAAATGCAAAGACATCCTGTGGCGCGTTTCACACGAATTGAGCTTTTTGCGCATTTGACGCATGAATCACGCGATTTGCTCGAGTTGGAAAATATGAACTTTAGCGGACATTTGCGCCAAACTAACCAATCAGGAGCTTACTCTAGTATGGGCGTGATTATGATGTAGTGCGTGTTGTTGGTGTCCCGAGGGGGAAATCCTCCTGCCGACACGGGACAACAGCTCATCAAACTGGGCTCGACTAAGTCTAAAGCACCGCTGAAAGCTTCCATCATGTATAGGTATAGTTTCTGGAGGAGTTGATGAACTCACAGAGTTGGGTGCATCTCTGAAAGGATCTAGTGGACATGGCGCCAAACAAATCTACGCTGTTTTTCAGCCTTCCTAAAGCACATAAAGCACAGTTACTGTGTCAATAAAATCCATAATAGCCATTTAGCAACAAAACTAGAGTCACTGGGCAGACAGAAGCCCTGCCCATGATGCGAATCCGCGTCTATTATGAAGTGAATTGAACGAAGCAAATTTGACATGCGAGTAAACTCAAAATGTTCATGAGTCTATTTACGCGCGAATAGCACGATTTATTTGTGCCGTGTTTGGTGCGAACGCCCCATAAGGGGGCAAAACTTTTTACACCATTGTATATTTCTAAAAGTTAAAATTGCTTTTATTACAGTCAAACTAAAAAAAAAGACTCTCCATAGGAAAAAAAAGTCCCTGCCTCATCATAAACATCATGTGGTAAATATCTAAAAAAACGATAAAAAATTTACCAGGCGGGCTAATCATTTTGACTTGAATTTATACTGTGTCTAATATAAATGAGTACATCCTGACAGGTTTCTCAAAAAAATGCCCATCTTGCTTTGAAATTAATGCCTTCAATGAGATACAATACAATAAAATATTTGTGCAAATCCGTTTTAAAATTGGAACTATTCTACAAAAACGAGTACATGCAAATGAATATATAAGATTAAAACATTAAATACAATCCAAATATTTAAACTAATTTCACACCAACAAAAGGTTTGTGCTAAAATAGTGAACGAAAATTTGCAAATCATAACTCCAAGCAAAGTCTTCATTCATGAACGATGACCAGCGCAAACAAATCTTTGAAAAGCATACTGGATAAGCAGGTTACATTTTTATTCTTTTTAAATTTTCTGATTATATTTCTTCTCTTGTAATTGTGTATTTTATCATGTTTTCTGGAAAAGTTACATTCACTTATATTACAGTAAGCTATGTTCATTTTTACTGACACACATATAATTCCAAATTAATTATAATTCAGTTCATTTGTATTAAGTAACTCTGGCACTAATTCTTTAATACACAGACTTTACACAACATTCTGCTTTTTCCTATCAATGCGATTTAAACAATCTCAGATATGCATTCTCCACCTTCATTAGAAGTTAGCAGGTCAGTGTGTGTGTGGGAGAGGGAGGAAGAGAGTGTGTGTGTGAATGTGTGTGTGGTTAGTATGACAGATGGACACCTACTCGGCCTCTTGCTCTTGGAAAACTGAAGCCACGTCTCCTCTGACCTGATTACAATGGTGACCTTTGACCCAGAGGTCGTGGGCTTGCACCGCCTCATGCATTCATGCAGCCCTTCAGCAGCCAAACAAACCCCTACAAGACGAGCCCAACAAGAAAAACACAGTCTCATTGAAAATTCATAGTCTGCGAGCCCACAAAACATACATTTAACATGCACTTTTGTATGGCGATAACCATACGACCAACAAACAGGCAGCGGTGCAGACATGCCAGGAGTAGAAATAAAAAGATTTGAGAACCATTAACTGAATGTAATGTGTCACAAAGAATGAATTTCAATCTGGATGTGCTTATATTATTCAAGAATCTAGGTCTAGCTTAATTTTTATTGACACCAAACTTTACTGACGCCAAACAAACGCCTACAAAGAAGAGCCCAACAAGAAAAACACAAGCTCATTGAAAATTCATAGTCTGCGGGCCCACAAAACATACATTTAACATGCACTTTTGTATGGCGATAACCATACGACCAACAAACAGGCAGCGGTGCAGACGTGCCAGGAGTAAAAATACAAAAGATTCGAGAACCATTAACTGATCGCAACGTGTCACAAGAAAAATTATTTAAAAAAATTAACGCTCATAGTATTTGTATTTGACCCACAACCCATTTAACTTTGCTTGTCATTTTTTATTATATAATTTTTTTTATCATATTTAATTATATTTTGCAGATATGCTCTCCTACAGAATCATCCAAATAGATCTAAAATTATGATTTCTTTACAAGCTATTCAAGTCATCTTGTGAAATTGCATTTGTATCGCAATATAAAGCGCAATAAATGAAAATACTGCAATGTCACTTTTTTCCAATATTGTTCAGCCCCAGTAAAGATCCAATACAATCAAATATTTGTGCAAATCTGGTTTAATCTAGTTAATCTGATTTAAATTTTTAAAACGAGTGCATACAAATGAATATCTAAGAATAAAATATTCAACAAAATCCAAACAATCCAACAAAATTCATGCCCACATTATTTTTGTGCTAAAATAGTGAACGAAAATTAGCAAAACGTAGCGTCAAGCGACATCTTCATTCATGAATGATGACTTGCGAAAACTAATCTTTGAAAATTGTTAAGCATACTGGGTGAGCAGGTTAAATTTTTTGCCATTGAGCTAATTTTTTTTCTTTTTAACATTTTTTGGATTATTTTCCTTCATTTTATAATATTTATTTTAAAAATATTTTTGTGATGTTTTCTGGAAAAGTTGCATTTATATTAAGCTATGTTTACTGACGCCAAACTATATTGACACCAAACAAACCCCTACAAGAAGAGCCCAACATAAAAAAACACAAGCTCATTGAAAATTCATAGTCTGTGGGCCCACAAAACATACATTTAACATGCACTTTTGTATGGCGATAACCATACGACCAACAAACAGGCAGCGGTGCAGACGTGCCTAGAGTAAAAATACGGTAAAGATGGCAGCGGAGGCGCCGTAGTGGAATAGCCGGAGTCTCTGACAGTATAAGTATACACTAGAGCAGGTGTAGGAGAGCCCTAACAAACCCACTCATCCTCAGCAAACAACCATTTCTGCCGTCGGTGGATCATTTAGGAAGGGAGGACAGTTTAAGGTAATTGCATGGTGTGTCACAGAGCCCATCCTTAGTGTTTTACAGGCCTAAAATATAACCGCAGTTTACATCGCCTCAGGAAGAGTCAGCTCGGCTGGAGCAAGTTTCTCAGGATGATTGCTATTTAATGGCTTTATGTGTGTGTGCCTTGCATTCCTCACGTTGCAGGGACCACATTGTCCCTACAAGTATAGCAATACCAGTAAATTTTTCAGTAAAAAATGCCTTATGAATCACACAGAATGAAGAATTTTGAAAATGTAAAAATGCAGATTGTTTCCTGTGAGGGTTGGGTTTAGAAGTAGGGGGATAGAATATACAGTAT
>CAIGQV010016192.1:1861986-1872361 GCA_903798115.1 Danio jaintianensis
CATTGAAGCTTGAAGTATCAGAATCGGTACTCTGTATCGGCCGATCACCATGACAAGGTATCGGTACTCTGTATCGGCTGCAAAAATCCTGATTGGAGCATCCCTACTTCAAACTATTAAAAATATCAATAAAAGTAACATTAAAAGTTGTTAAAGGACAGATCAAAAATGGAATCACAAAATGTGGAACAGTGTTAATATACGGACATATTTTCCAGTGCAAAATGCTTAAAAATGTGTTTAAATGATAAGCCTGCTTCATAAAGATGCAACACAATGCTATTCCAACCGGGTAATCTTCCACCCCTTTAGCAAATGGAGTTTATTCAAACACATAAACCAATACACATCCATCAATCCAATAATCAAACTAACCTAAAAATCTATGGGAAATTTGCAGAAAATTTGCAGAAAATGAAGACAATATTTCTCTGTCTACTCCATCATGTGCCACTTGCTGCCTTAAATATAGGGTAGGTGATTTCAGAGAGGCTAGCAATTGCAAGCAAGCTTTGAAAACCAAAGATCCTGCCCTCCCTGGATAACCACTATCCAAAGCCACACCTCTAAATCACAGGAGACAGTCAGATTACTTAATGCCTCATTCACTGGAGAGAAAATGTTAGAGTACAAAGACAATAATATGTATAGTAGTAATGTACTAATTATTGGAAATGCGCTGATGGTGTATCTTGTCACAGAGGTTTGCAAACTCATATGTGACCCTGGACCACAAAACCAGTCATAAGAGTACATTTTTGGCACAATATATCATTTCAGCATCGATATCACAATGGGATCATTCGCAATAGTCACATCGCAGGATATGCAATGTTGAGTCTGTATTGTATTTTATCATTTGCATGTGTTTTTGAGGCCTGTTACTGTATAAGGATTTTAAAGGCATTCAGGCATAATAAATTGTACCTTTTGTAACTTTAATAAAGATTAATGTTATTGAATTATTTTTATTTTTCAATTATTGAAATTGCCCTGAATAATGTTAGACTCGTAAAACAATATAACACTGTTTATTTCTTTCGTATCTTTTTCTTTATTGTATTATCTATGCTTGTAGATTGGTTATTAGACTAGATTATGCAGATTCACACGCCTAGAAAATCATCTCAATCAATCTAAAGCGTTAATTCCTTTGCAAATAGAGATATTCAAGTCATCTGGTGAAATCATATTCATATTCCAATATATATCGCAGAATATCACAATGTTAGACTTTTCCAGTATCGTGCATATTGACATACACTCACCGGCCACTTTAATAGGTACACCTTACTAGTACCGAGTTGGACCCGCGTTTGCCTTCAGAACTGCCTTAATCCTTTGTGGCATAGATTTAACAAGGTACTGGAAATATTCCTCTGAGATTTTGGTCCATATTGACATGACAGCATCACGCAGCTGCTGCAGATTTGTCGGCTGCACACCCATGATGCAAATCTCCCATTCCACCACATCCCAAAGGTGCTCTATTGGATTGAGTTCTGGTGACTGTGGAGGCCATTTGAGTACAGTGAGCTCATTGTCGTGTTTAAGAAACCAGTCTGAGATGATTCGCGCTTTATGACATGGCGCGTTATCCTGCTGGAAGTAGCCATCAGAAGATGGGTACACTGTGGTCATAAAGGGATGGACATGGTCAGCATGGCTGTGGCGTTGACACGATGCTCTAATGGACCCAAAGTGTGCCCCACACCATTCCACCACCACCAGCAGCCTGAACCGTTGATAAAAGGCAGGATGGATCCATGCTTTCATGTTGTTGATGCCAAATTCTGACCCTACCATCCAAATTTCGCAGCAGAAATCGAGACTCATCAGACCAGACAACGTTTTTCCAATCTTTTATTGTCCAATTTTGGTGAGCCTGTGTTAATTGTAGCCTCAGTTTCCTGTTCTTAGGTGACAGGAGTGGCACCCGGTGTGGTCTTCTGCTGCTGTAGCCCATCCGCCTCAAGGTTGGTCGTGCTGTGCGTTCAGAGATGCTCTTCTGCATACCTCGGTTGTAACGAGTGGTTATTTGAGTTACTGTTGCCTTTCTATCAGCTCGAACCAGTCTGGCTATTCTCCTCTGACATCAACAAGGCATTTGCACCCATAGAACTGGATATTTTCTCTTTTTCGGACCATTCTCTGTAAACCCTAGAAATGGTTGTGTGTGAAAATCCCAGTAGATCAGCAGTTTCTGAAATACTCAGACCATGCCACGTTCAAAGTCACCTTTCTTCCCCATTCTGATGCTCAGTTTGAACTGGAGCAGATCGTCTTGACCATGTTTACATGCCTAAATGCATTGAGTTGCTGCCATGTGATTGGCTGATTAGAAATTTGTGTTAACGAGCAGTTGGACGGGTGTGCCTTATAAAGTGGCCGGTGAGTGTATCTACATTATATCCATTGATGTTTGGTTTGGTAGTATAGGACAATATTTGGCACAACTATTTGAAAATTATTTGAAACGTGAGAGTTAAAAAAAATCTAAATATTGACAAAATCGCCTTTAAAGTTGTCTAAATTAAGTTCTTAGCAATGCATATTTATAATCCAAACATAAGTTTTGATATATTTAAGGAAGAACATTTATGAAATGTTTTTTAGAAAAATTATCTTCACTTCATATTCTAATGATTTTTGTTAAAATAAAAATCTATCATTTTTACTCTTGAAAAAAATATCGATATCGACCTAAAAGAAGCATCTTCTAATTTTTTGTCAGCCAAAGTACATGATGTAACTACTGTACAAAAGAGTAAAGCTTTAAATAGGAATATTATTAAATTAATATTATATTAAATACAAGATACTAACGGTCTAATCCGATTCAATGATTTCTGCTAAGCTAAGTTAAAAATGCTAACACCGGACATAGAGATCAGCTAAATGAATTCAAAAATGTTAAATCTGAATGGTTTAACTCTAGTCGAATTGTAAAATGAGTGTTACTTTAAAGTTAATTATACAATTAATCTAAAACTAACCTGGTCTCCAGCCTCATTTTAGGCACTTGACTGTTGGGAATCCAGCTAGATCAGCTTCTTGGTTTTTAAACTGGGGATGTATTGTTAATGTAAAAAGCATGAACGCTAGAATACCTGGATCATTACTTTACTAAGACATTTATTTTCCTAGTGCGTGCACCTCTGACAGGTGGGGATCATAAAATAGCGCCTCTGCGTCTCTCCTTGAAGCCAGCCTCACAGGCCACAAACACACTTGCACACACTTTTAGCAGATGTGCTCCCTGTGTGTATTCGGTCAGCGCATGTCATCCATGAAATCCTCACATGAATAGGAGGAAGTGAACAGAGCCAAAGTTATCCTTAAGGAAGGGAGGGAGAGATGGTGACAGATGGAATGGAGTAGTTGACTTCTTTATTTTAAGGTCTTTATTTTCTTCGCTTTTGGCAGCCTGTCATTTATGTGCTCCTGCTTTTTCACAGAGCACATGTGAAAACATGCAATTGCATGAAGGCGCATACACACACTCTCTCACACACACACACATGAACTGTGTTGCCTGGAAAGACAAATAACCAAATGTGGTCTCAGTCACTCAGCTATCTGCAAAAATCTTTTTTTAAGCTTGTGGAGAAAATGTATTCCCCAAGTCTCTCGACATTTCAGCTCCAACAACCCACAATGGTAGCCAGCAGTGGTGTATACTTGAATGAAATACTTGAGTAAAAGTACAGATATCTTACTAGAAAATGACTTAAAAGTTAAAGTCACCGTTTAGAATATTACTTGAGTTTTAACTGAGGTGAAGTTTGTTTTATATTCGCACATTCGGACTTTCTCGTTAATAATATCATTTCAGAAAAGTATTCATTGCAAATGTTAAATTAGGAAATCATATTAACAGGCAATAACTATTAAAGTACAATTTTGTTTAGTCAATTAAATAGTGCTAATGTTGTTTTGAAGTACTTACATGCGATTCCAGACCGAATATTCCAAGTAGCGTCACAAGTTGTCACTGTTAAAAAAACAAAGGAATGTGTGAATATAAAACCAACTTTACCTCAGTTGAGTTTTAAAGTGATATTTATTGTACTTAAATATTTTTAAAAAATAATTATTTTACTACTTAATGTACTTAAGTAATGCAAGTACAAGTAAATCCTCCAAACTGCAACTCCAAATCTGATTTTAAAAAATAAATATAGCCTATTTAACAAAAAAATCAATAAATAAATGTTGTATACACTGAGCAGCATGTTGGTTTTCAGTTCTAACACATACATTTGTATTAACTTCATAAATTTTGTTTACTTTGAATTAAAAAAAAAGGCTTGTTCGTGTTTAGGTAAAATTATGATGATAACCTATATTTCAAAGGTAAAAATACCTTTAAACACCGTTAGCTCAATGTGTTTGTTGACGTCTGACGGTGAGTTTGTAAACACCAACATGTATGTATCTTCTGGCACTTTCGTTCGTTCCGCTTGTTCATCTTCGTCACAACAGTCTTTACCACGGGAGTAACAGGTGCCGTTGTCGGTCTTATTGTCGAGTATTATCAAAATAATAATAATCACATGCTCGCTATTATGACATGTATGAACTTGTTTGGAAAATTAAATGAACGCGCCAACGCGGGTGTCGTGTAAACACTCGACGGCACATGCGCAAACGAACTTCAAAACCGCAGCAGATTCGTCAACCGGACTGACTTGGAGTCTTTTGTTTCGTTTCGTTGTAAGTAACAAATGTCCTTCGGGAAAATGTTGTTGAGTAAAAGTATATAATTTATTGAAGAAATATAGTCGAGTAAAAGTGAAAGTTGCTAAAAAAAAACATAAAAACTCAAGTAAAGTACAGATACTTACAAACAATATAAGAACTTTAACGAATTATTATTACTTCGTTACATTAGCTACACCACTAGTCTGTCTAAAGATTCAGTGTAAAGTCATTAAAGTGTTCAGTATATTTAACAAATCGTTGTGATATTGCTGGCAGTTTGTGTAAAGAAGCACAATAGGGCTAATAGTGAGTTTTGAAGTAAGAATGATGAATACATGCTATTTACTTTTATACCATTAGAGTTTTTATAACTATTTTTAATCAGTTTTTATTAGTTTTAGTTACTATTTAAATTTTACTTTATTCTTTTAGTGATTAAAATAGTCCTGATACATATATGCGATTCTTAAATCTTGTTCTTAATTCATTTTTATTTCGCTTGAAGTATTTAATTTTGGATTTAGTCAAACTTTAAATTATTATAACTTTATGGAATAATTGTTAATGTTTTTCAATCAACAATCATATTTATTTTCGGTTTAACTTTATTTACCCAAAATAATCCTGTTTTTATGTCTATTTTTTCTCGTTGTCGTACAATATTGTATTTATGCTAATTGCTACTCTATTATTGTATATATTGTATATGTATCTATTATATATATACTCTATTATTCTATATTATTGTACAGAGCAACATGAACATTCATCTAAACATCTAATTTTCTATTCCACAGAATGAGGGAACACATCTGGGTGTGGAACAACATGAGTAATGGTGAGTAAAAGACTGAGTGTGCTTAGACGCTCAGTTTGTCTATATATCGGTTGTCACAAAACTGAAGGTGTGGCCACATTAGCAAAAACAGGTTCATTGTCTATTGTCAATAGTGTAGCGATGCATGAAGCACAGCTCACAAAGAGGTCACTTCAGAGTCTGAGTAGCGTTATTATCATTTCAGCTCCGTACAGCCTGTACACAGTAAAATGAAATACAGTTCCTGGACACGCAAACACACAAAAGATAAAAACAAGGGCTACAAAACTGTATATAAAATGTAGTAAATAGATTAAAGTTGAACATCTCTGAAAATAAACAGTAAATCTGAATTGCAAATGTAAACTTAACAATAATAACACCTGAATAGATGCAAACACACACACACTCACACACACTCACAAAACTCATGTAGCTTTCTATTGGCTAGCATGGGTAGTTCATGAATATACATTTTCACCTTTTTTGTGAACCACCTTTGGAAAGACTAAACTTACTGAGTTATGTTAAATGTGCACCTTAATAATAATAATAATAATACATTTTATTTGAAGGCGCCTTTCTGGCAACTCAAGGACACCGTACAATAAAACAAGAGCAATAAAACAACAAGAGAAATAATATAAAAGTATACAAGATACAATTAAGTATTAAAAGCCACCTTAAATAAGTGAGTTTTGAGTCTTGTTTTGAATAATGTAAGGGAGTCAATGTTTCTGATGGCAGGTGGTAGTGAGTTCCAAAGCCGGTGAGCAGAGTGGCTGAATGCTCTGCTGCCCATGGACGATAGATGAGCAGAAGGAACAGACAAGTGGAGGGAGGAAGAAGATCTCAGGGTGCGAGAGGGAGCAGCAATGTGAATGAGGGCAGACAAATATGGAGGGGCGAGATTGTGGATGGCTTTAAATGTTAACAGCAAAACTTTAAAATCAATTCGAAAATGAACTGGTAACCAGTGAAGCTGCTGCAGGACAGGGGTGATATGATGAGAAGAAGGGGTTCTGGTGATGATGCGGGCAGCTGAGTTCTGGACCAACTGAAGTTTACGGAGGGATTAATAAAGCTAAAAAAAACATCTATACCATAGTCGTCTTGGGGCCGTTCACACAGAACACGTTTTTTCTTTCCAATGCACTACTTTTCAATTGTTTTTCAATGTAAACATGTGCTTGACAGATGTGTGTGATCTTTATCCTTGTGTCTCGTGTCTTTTTGAAGTGACACACATGTGAGTGCCATTTTTTAGATGCTAATAATTTTTATTTATGTATGTATGTATGTATGTATGTATGTATTTATTTTTTTATTACAATTTTGTATTTGCAATGGATTGTGCAAGTATTTTTTCACAATTGTTAATTATTTATAAGTTGTTAATTGTTATTTATTTATTACAATTTTGTATTTGCAAGGTATTTTTATGTTGCTATTTAATGGTAAGTTGTTAATTATTTATAAGTTGTTATTTATTTATTTATTTATTTATTTGTTTATTTATTTATTTCAATTTTGTATTTGCAATGGATTTTGCTGGTATTTTTATAAGTTGAGAACTCCCAAAGATTTTTATTTTTTATTTATTTAAAGCATTCAAAACAGTGGTAGATATCCTTCCATTACACAAACCAAGATCTGCTGTGGAGAAGCTGTGTTTCTGACACTTTGGACAATGGACAACATTGTGACTTTGACGAAAAAACAAACATTTTAACATTCTGACGCTTTTTACAGTCCAAAAGGTTGCAACTTGTAACAGTTATAATCATAGTTTCGGATAAAAGCAAACAATATAAACATGTGAAAACACTCTTACACTGTAAAAAAAAGTCCACAATTTCAATGGTAAAAAAAAACAACAAAAAATGCTACAGTAAAAATCTGGTTAACAATAAGTTTCCTAAATATATACGGTGAATAACTGTAAATTCACTTTCCCCAAATTATCTGCATGACACTTTTGATGTTGTTTTTTTGTTGTTGACATTACTATGGTTCTTTTTATTTATTTTTTCTCCTGACTTATGCACATTAGAATTTTACGTTACATCTAATGTACATAAATAATGTTTATTGCATTACTTTAGTGTCATGTGTGTTACCATGATGGTGTTTATTAGTTAGTATTAGCCTTAGTGTGTTTCTCTGCTTGTGGGAAAAGTTGTTCATCATATGACATTCTAATCCACACCTGCTTATGGTTGTGTTTTTGTATGTTAATTAAAAAATTATGTTGTGTAGATGTTAGTACTTCAAAACATGGGTGTATGACAAAAAAGTCAGGAAATATGGTAATTTACTGTAGCATTTATTTTATGTTCCTACTGTATTTTTAACAGTTAAATTCCAGCAACCACAGCTGCCGTTTTTTTACCGTAATTTCAGTGTACACTGTAAAAATAACTGTTAATTAACAGTTTCCGTATTTTGTGATTTACAGATGTTTTCAGTTTATTTACGGTTATGAATTGTATTATGGGATGTTGATCTCTGCTCTGTTGACTTTTGATGATGAAAATTAAACGCTGCTTTTTATCAAAGTGACTATTGCTAAAATTTTTGTAGTTTAAAACAATATATTGTATAATAATAATATATAATGAGAGTTAGGTGTAAAATAACAAAAAAAGTAGTTTATTACCAAGTTTTTATATAATAATCGCAACAACAATACAGCCAGCGTATCATTTCAAAGTATTAAAAATGTCAATAAAAGTCACTTTATCAAACTTTTCAACATCAAAAACTATAACAATAAATAATAATAACTCTAATAAAAAGCATCAATCACAAAATATGAAAAATTTTTAATTTACGGATGTTTTTAAGAGTGTAGAAACAGCTTGATCCATGAGGATCTTTTTTGATAATGTAATGCACATTGTAAAATTAGTTTTAGATGAATAGAATTTTGGGCGGTGTGGTGGCGCAGTGGGTAGTGCTGTCGCCTCACAGCAAGAAGGTCGCTGGTTCGAGCCTCGGCTGGGTCAGTTGGCATTTCTGTGTGGAGTTTGCATGTTCTCCCCGTGTTGGCGTGGGTTTCCTCCGTAGTATATGTGTGTGAATGAGTGTATGGGTGTTTTCCAGTGATGGGTTGAGGGCTGGAAGGGCATCCGCTGTGTAAAACTTATGCTGGATAAGTTGGCAGTTCATTCCGCTGTGGCGACCCCAGATTAATAAAGGGACTAGGCCGAAAAGTACGCCGACTTACAGTAAGTTACAGGCAAATTGCTGTAGATTCTACAGGAAATTGTTTACAGTGCAGTGAGACAGCGATCTATTGTATTTGTATCCCCATGAGGGTTATGAGTAAATAATAGCATCTTGGAGTGAACTAACCCTTTAACCTGGTTAACTAATCCAAACTCTTTATACAAGCCAATAAAATGCCTTTTGTCGGCCAGCAGAAGGCTTTGCAATAAATTAGCAGTTTTCTTCTGGGTTAAGTGACCGACTCCTGCAGAGCTGAGCAAGGTCTCTCCTTATAACATCTCTCCAAACGTTGACAGGAAGCATATTTCAGAGCGCTGGATTCACGTGGTGACTAATGTTTGGTCATCCACCAGCCCTTCCTTCGGCTCTTAGAGAAACAGAGCCAGCCAACTTTCGTTAATGTTTTTCCACTTAAGGGGGAAAAAAGCTCAGCCAAACCTGAGAACGCCTCCTAAACCCACTTCCAGTGTTCAAGCGCTCAAGCTGACAAACACACTAGTGCCATTTCCTGCTGGCAGCACCTAAGAAAAGACAAAAAAAGTGCACAGTTTGAGTTGGTATTTTGGTCATCCAAATCAAATCCATTAATAGCTTCTGCACTGCAAAAAAAGAAAGAAAAAAATAATAAATAAAAACTCTTTTCTTAGAGTTTTTGACTTGTTTCTAGTCCAAATATCTAGAAAATCTTAAACCAAGAAGCATTTTCTAGACAAGCAAAAAATGTTGCCTTGTTTTTAGAAATATTAAAGTCAAAATTTAGCAAGTTTTTCCTTGAAAATGTCCTATTATTATTTAGCTTACCCCATTACCAGACTATTTTGCTTGTTTTAGGGAAAAACTCGCTTAATTTTGAGGTTTGAATTATATATTGTTATTTATTTATTTATTTAAATCTTGTATTTGCAATGGATTTTGCTGGTTATTTTTGTAAGTTGTTATTTATTTCTAATTTGTTAAGCATTTATAAGTTCATTCATTCATTTTCCTTCGGCTTAGTCCCTTTATTAATCTGGGGTCGCCACAGCGGAATGAACCGCCAACTTATCCAGCATGTGTTTTACGCAGCAGATGCCCTTCCAGCTGCAACCCATCACTGGGAAACACCCATACTCTCCCATTCACACACATACACTATGGACACTTTAGCTTACCCAATTCACCTATAGCGCATGTCTTTGGACTATGGGGGAAACCGGAGCACCCGGAGGAAACCCACGCAAACACGGGGAGAACATGCAAACTCCACAGAAATGCCAACTGACCCAGCCGAGGCTCGAACCTATTTTTAAGTTGTTAATTGTTATTTTTATTTATTTATCAAAATTTTGCTGGGTATTTTTATAACTTGTTATTTATTTATAAGCTGTTAATTATTCATAAGTTATTTATTTATTTATTTATTTATTAGTTGTTAATTGTTATTGTTATTTTTATTTATTCATTTATTTATTGACATTTTGTATTTGCCATGGATTTTGCTGGGTATTTTTATAACTTGTTATTTATTTATAAATTGTTAATTGTTATTTTTATTTATTTATTTATTTATTTTAATTATTTAAATTTTGTATTTGCTATGAATTTTGCTGGTTATTTTTGTAAATTGTTATTTATTTGTAATTT
>CAIGQV010016192.1:1894522-1905301 GCA_903798115.1 Danio jaintianensis
TATATATATATATATATATATATATATATATATATATATATATATATTATTACACACACACACACACGCACACGCACACGCACACACACACACACACACATACTAACAATATATTAATTGTACATAATATAATAATAATAATAATAATAATAATAATAAATATGACAACAATATTATTATTATTATAATTATTATTGTTATTACTACTACTATTATTATTATTAATAATATTATTATTTTAATAATAATAATAATAATAATAATAATAATAATAATAATAAATAAACATGACAACAATATTATTATTATTATTATTGTTATTACTATTATTATTATTATTATTATTATTATTATTATATAACAATAATAATATTAATAATAATACTAAATATGATAAACATTATTTAAAATAATAATAATAATAATAATGCATGATGCTGACTTTTCTAATTTGCTCGTTGAAAGTAAATCTGTGTTTTTCACTCCTGCATCATGCCTGTAAAATTGTGAACATACATAATTATCCTGCCATGTTAAATAATTCGCAGATCTATTACATTTTTAATGTACATAATACAATAATTATTAGTTAATGGTTTCTAAAATGTTCAAATGCAATCCCCTACAAGCATAACAATGCATCTCCAATAATACAT
This sequence comes from Danio jaintianensis, assembly GCA_903798115.1. Lineage (NCBI taxonomy): Eukaryota > Metazoa > Chordata > Actinopteri > Cypriniformes > Danionidae > Danio > Danio jaintianensis. Next base: position 1,895,179 of record CAIGQV010016192.1, read on the forward strand.
AATTGATGTAAACTATTAAAATGCAAGTCTCTAATGCAAGACTTCATTAAATAATCAGGATGGTTATCTGATGTGTTAAATCTTTTACTTGCAGCTCATTAATTCTCCGTTTCTTGTTAAATGATGCAGCGTCTGGCAGTCAGCTTAAAAAAAGATCTAATTTATATTAAGTGCCTTTAACTAATTTGTACCTGCATTTATACTAATAATTTTGTTTAAATACAGTTCCTGTAGACAAATGTATATTCATTATGCACATATTTAGATATACCTGCATATAATTACATCATCAATTATTATTACCATTATTATTTTGGAATATGTTAATAGTTGCACATCTGTACAATGTACAAAATTATTTACTCTCCTTTCATTTGTTCAAAACGTATTTGAGTTTTGTTGATCTGTTGAGCACAAAAGAAGATATTTTGAAGAATGCTGGTTGATGGTGCCCATTGACTTCTATAATATATATTTTTTCTACTATGGAAGTCAATGGGTACCATCAACCAGCATTCTTCAAAATATCTTCTTTTGTGTTTAACAGAAGAAAGAAACTCGTAAAGGTTTAAAACCAGACAAGAGAGAGTAAATGATGATGGAATTATCATTGTTGGGTGAACTATCCCTTTAAAACTAAACCTGTTCCTCACCTTTACCAGTGTTTAAATTTACCCATGTGGCTTAAACAGTAACTAAATTTAGCCAAACCTTAAACGTACACTTGCCACTAACCTTCTACTACTAACTGCTAAACTAACTGCTAAACCTTAAACCACACTTAATCTTACACATGCCACTAAATAGCCAAACCAACCCTTAAACTTACCCATTCCCATTGACCCAAACCTTTACCAAGTCCCTCAGGCTAACCCAACTGTTAAAACGACTTCAATTTCTCTAGCCACGCCCAGGCCTGTTTAATGTCACACCTGTTCGCAATCAAGAAATTAATTAAATTGGACCTGCCTGACAAAGTGAAGTAGTTCAAAAGATCCTCAAAAGCTAGGCATCATGCCGAGATCCAAAGTAATTCCAAAACAAACATGAAAGAAAATAATTGAGCTCTACCAGTCTGGAAAAAGGTTATAAAACCATTTCTAAAGCATCGTTACAGCAGCGAACTTCAGTAAGAGCCAATATCTACAAATGGTGGCCAGCCGACCAAAATTACCCCAAGAGCGCAGCGACAACTCATCCAAGAGGTCACAAAAGACCCACAACCACATCCAAAGAACTGCAGGCCTCAGTTAAGGTGAGTGTTCATGACTCCCTCATAAGAAAGAGACCATGCAAAAAATATTTCCAAGACGAAACCACTGCTGAGCAAAACAAACATAAAGGCTCGTCTCAGTTTTGCCAACATCTTAATGATCTTCAAGACTTTTGGGAAAATACTGGAAATCATGGATGTACTTTATCCCACTTATTACATGACTACTTGCCACAAAACATAAAATATGGGTTAACGTCAGATTGAGTTGCTCCAACACAGGCTCATTGTGAAAACATACCCCCATATACATTTCTGGAGAACGTGAATCATGTAGCCATTTCGTCTTTAAAACGAACGCTACGGGGCGGTATGACGCCACCGACAGCTTCTGTTTTTTTTCGTGTTACCAGCTGACCGCTTACCTCCATATGGACGGCTTTTCCGCTGTTACCAGTTTGCCCAGTGGCTTGCTGCGTACGTCGGTGGACTTGAGACGCAAAGAGAGTTGACCGATGATCGGGTTTGAGTCTGGCTAAGAACGGTTCTAGAAAGCAGGTAAAACAAAAACAAAAGGCAACAAAAACAAAATGGGGGGATCGATCGGTTGGTCAGTCAGTCACTCGACAGCGGTCTCTGGTAGATTTACGCGAGAAGAGCAGGCGCGAATAACACTCGCGAGAGAAATTTGAGATCTGAAAAAGCATACACAGCGACCTCTGGGTGATTCGCGAAAACAAAAACTGCAATAAAACGCTCCTCCTGGGACGTATTTCGCGCTCTCCAGAAATGTATGCATCAATAATGAGCCAGGGTTGCCTGATTCAGCATGTAGAATGGACATTAGCCATCAGCTGTAGAGAGCGCTCTGATTTTTTGCTGAATGTCGACCAATCAAAGTGCTCTCGAGAACAAAAACTGAAGTGACTTAAGGTGAGCTGACAACACAGATGGTTTTCATCTGAACTTGTTGTTTGGCGTCGACTTGGTGTGTCCCGGTCTTTGAACTATTCATTCATTAATTTTCCTTTGGCTTAGTCCCTTATTTATCAGCGGTCGCCACAGCGGAATGAACCGCCAACTATTCCGGCATATGTTTTACGCAGCAGATGCCCTTCCAGCCACAACCCGGTACTGGGAAACACCCATACACATTCACACACACTCATACACTAAGGCCAATTTTTATTTACCCAATTCACCTATAGCGCATGTCTTTGGACTGTGGTGAAAACCAGATCAACCGGAGGAAACCACGCAAACACGGGGAGAACATGCAAACTCCACACAGAAAGGCCCAGCCGGGACTCGAACCAGCGACCTTCTTGCTGTGAGGCGACAGTGCTAACCACTGAGCAACCCGTTGTTTAAACAATTATTCTATTATTATTAAGTACAGTAGTTGAAGACAAAGTAGGAAAAGTCAAAAATGAAGTGTGTCCACTGTGAAATACACCAGTGAGCCCTCACGCTGTGCAGATAACTGTTTTATTCTATTAATAACACATATGTACGTTGATTTCCCCCTCTCTCTCTCTCTGCCACAATTAATAAACTCTTCTCATTCCACGGCTATCAAACAAGCTGCTACGACTAGCCCGAATCCAGAGCTTTATCTCAGCATGTCGCCTCACGTCAAGATTCGCTCTCGCATACGTTTGAGAGCATCAGACTGTTGTCACATCGAATATTTATAGCAGGTTGTGAAAAAAGGCGAGCGGAAAAAAAAAGGCCTTGATGAACATCCCCTAAATAATACAAACATGAACAAATGTCAGCGAGATTTGTTAGCTTAGCGTGAGAGCAGTCGACTCTGACAGCGTGGCAATCTACATGTCAATTTCTCTTAATTGGCCGACGCCAGTTTGATGCCACGTTTTGACAGCTGTTGGCAGCGAAAGCCCTAGATCTGCGATATGACATTCCCTCCGTTGTTAGGCGGTGTTTCGTCTGTTTTCTCCAAAAAGCTCCTCTTGTTGATTTTTTAAGGATCCTGATCCATAATAAGGGGATTGTTTTGTGTCACGAGGTGCGTGGGGTGGCGTCAACCCAAGGAAAATTGTGTTTCTCAAGCAGTTTTTTCGGTGGCACCCTGGAGAAAGAGGGCGCGAAATATTAAAACACACACATATCGAGACTTTTTTTGGGGGGGGGGGGGTCTAATTAGGATAGAGGCATGTTATTTGCTTGGAGGCATTCGCGACTGTATTTAAATGCAGAATCTTCTGTAAATACACCGCCGTAGGGCTCACTGTTTCAGCTCTCCTTATATACACTCCTGTATGAAAAAACAGCGCTCACACACAGCGTACGTCTGTTTTAATTGCGTTCCAGGACTCAACAATCAAAAGCAATGAAATGTGATAACGCCATTTCTATTTGTAGGCTTCTGTAGAGGTCTGAGATCTGCTATGAATAGATGCTTTGATAGACAGGAAGTTGAAAAAGACACTAACCTGAAAAGACAACTTCCTTATGATAATAGAGGAGGCTTTCTGGGAACGTGTGTGCTGCAAAATATGGAAGCAGATTGTCGCTAAGGCGTCGATATGCAGTTTGTAGCACACTGAGTAGTTGCTGTAGGAAGTTCTAGGTGCTTGCTAGGTGGTTTCATGCTAGTCCAGCACTCAAATAAATGACTTCTGCTGCTTGTTTAAACTGATTAATTAAAATTAGTTGTAACAACTCAAGGGCCACATGGTGGCTCAGGTCACTGGTTCGAGCCCCAGGTGGGTCAGATGGCATTTCTGTGTGGAGTTTGCATGTTCTCCCCGTGTTGCCGTGGGTTTCCTCCGGGTGCTCCGGTTTCCCCCACAGTCCAAAGACATGCACTATAGGTGAATTGGGTACGCTAAAATTGGCCGTAATGTATGTGTGCGAATGGAAGAGTGTATGGGTGTTTTCCCAGTGCTGGGTTGCAGCTGGAAGGGCATCCACTGCGTAAAACATATGCTGGAATAGTTGGAGGTTCATTCTGCTGTGGCGACCCCTGATTAATAAAGAGACTAAGCCAAAGGAAAATGAATGAATGAATGAATGAACAAGTGTTCACCAAAGTGTTGAACACACTCCGAAAATATTTAGGCCTACCAAATAAGATTGATGTATTTTTATAGCATTGAGATTTGCATTCATTTGGATTACGTACTTTTAACATAATTGAGCTAGTAAAATTTATGGAATTGATATTTGTTAGTTAAACATAAACAAAGCAAATAAGAACAAGATTTATGTAATACAATCATAAATTCATTAAATTTCCTTCGGCTTAGTCCCTTTACTCATCAGGGGTCGCCACAGTGGAATGAACCGCCAACTTATTCAGCATGTTTTACACAGCGGATGCCCTTCCAGCTGCAACCCAGTACTGGGAAACATCCATACACACACATACACTACGGCCAATTTAGTTTATTCAATTCACATATACCGCAAACTCCACACAGTTGGCTGGCTGGCTGGCTGGTTGGTTGGTTGGTTGACTGGTTGGTTGACTGACTGGTTGGTTGACTGACTGGTTGGTTGGTTGGTTGGTTGGTTGATTGTACACATAATTTGTGCATTACTTTTTCCCCTAATCCACTAATTATCTTTCCATTTGTCTCAATATTGCTATTACTTGTATTCCATCACTGTTTAACCTGTCAGTTTAGTCAGAGTTTCCAGGATTATGTGATGTAGCTCTAGAGAAATAATAATAAAACCAATGACTCTGACAAAAGCAACAATGGCAGTATTATTCAGACGCCCCTATGAATATCACACTGGAAAAAAGAAAAGAAAAGAGAAAGCTATTAAAACAAGTGTCTGGTGTTTTGTCAGATTGACGGGATGGTGAAGTGAAAGTGGTTTTGTTGCTCATATCTGTGGTCTGGCGCTGCTCCAGAATTCTGCGCTGGTGTTCATCCAGCCAGACGGTGAGCACTGAGACGGCTTGCAGGACCGGAAACTACACACACTCATAGATTGCATCTGCTGAATGCCTGAAATAAGATATTTACACTACTGGTCAAAAGAGATCAGTGAGAACTTAGAGACTATTATTATATGGAGCTTTTATGGTGCAGCCACTAGTCAAAAAAGCTTATCGTATAAAATAAAATGAATAAAAAATAGATAAATAAATCAAATAAAATATATTAAAAATAAAAAAAATAAAAATTTATTGTAAATAATAAAAAAAATAAAATAAAGTTAAATAAAACAAAAAAATGTTGCAATATAAAATAAAATGTAAAAATAAATAAATAAAATTAAATAATAATAAAAATATGAAAAAGGTTGCCATCTAAAATAAAATAAAACAATACACATATCAAAACACACATTGTAATAAAATAAAATATAATATAAAACAACAATAAAATTTTTTTTTGTACAAATAAAATATAAAAAAAAAATAAAATAAAACAAAATAAAAAATAAATAAAAAGGTTGCCATCTAAAATAAAATAAAATATAAAAAAAATAAAAAAATAAAACAAAATAAAAAATAAATAAAAAGGTTGCCATCTAAAATAAAATAAAAAATAAATAAAAATAAAACAAAACAAAAAATAAAAAGTTGCTGTCTAAAATAAAATAAAATGTAAACAAAAATAATTCGATAAAAAAAGTAAAAAAAATTAATAAATAAATAAAACAAAAAACAAAATGTAAAAAAGGCAATAAATAAATAAATGAAAAAGAAAAAAAAAAGTCAATTAAATGTCAAAAAAAAGATATAAAATAAAATAAAATATATTGATGATTTATTTTACCTTGGTAATAAAACTTATTTAGCAGTTATTTAGTCTATTAATTAGGTTTCTAGAAAAAGTCCTAATTCATTTATTCATTTTCGGCTTAGTTCCTTTATTAATCAGGGGTCGCCACAGCAGAATGAACCGCCAAAGTCCTAATTGTGTGATATGTAAAAAAGAAATTGTAATAAAAATTCAAATATAGACAGATAAAAAGACAGACAGACAGAGAAACAGACAGATTATGTTACAGGCCCTTACTATAGTAATAACAATAAATTGTGCATAAATACACTTAAAAAAAAACTAGCAATCCAGTATCAAGACAAAATAACTAACAATTCATTTTACTTCTGTAATACATCATATAACATCAGTAAAACAGGGTATTCAGGGAATTCTTTTTAATATTCATTCCTTCATTAATTTTCCTTCGGCTTAGTCCCTTATTTATCAGGGATCCCCACAGCGGAATGAACCGCCAACTATTCCAGCATATGTTTTACAGAGCGGATGCCCTTCCAGCCACAACCCAGTACTGGGAAACACCCATACACACTCATTTACACACATACACTACGGACAATTTAGCTTACCCAATTCACCTATAGCGCATTTGTTTGGACTGTGGGGGAAACCGGAGCACCCGGAGGAAACCCACGCCAACATGGGGAGAACATGCAAACTCCACACAGAAATGCCAACTGGGCCAGCAGGGACTCGAACCAGCGACCTGCTTGCTGTTAGGTGACAGTGCTAACTACATATTTTCTTTCGCTCTGCATGTGAATCAACAATCAACTTTTGAGTCCATGATTAATAGTTTTAATGCAATAATTGTAAATGTCTAAAGCCGAACACATATAGGAGAAGCTTAGGACACATTTAAATGCTCAGTGTTTCTATTTCTGGCCTGTGTTGATGTTAATAGATCATTTCCTCTGCTGGCTCTGGCTGCATTTCAGCGTTTCCTCTCATGCAATCTCACACACATCCATTGCTGAAGTTTATTCTTAATGTCAACAAACAGCTTGGAGGAAGGGCTTGAGCTTGTGTTTGCATTGATTTGCTCATTTGGGATTTGAGAGGTACGGTGAACACTTTTTATGGCTTAATATAATTGTCTGTTGTTAATCGCAGAATGGTTTTGTATGTCACGTTAATTTAAGCCCTAATTCTGGCTTTTTTTTCTTGTGATTCCAGAGTTTATATCACAATCCTGACTTTAACATGGATAGACTAGACACAGGAACCACTTAGTTCAGGGTATAACCAACAAGACTCACAATGTCTGTGTGTGTGTTTGTGTGTGTGTGCTGTATATATGGTCCATCTGATTAGTTCATCATAAGCTTCCAGCTGTGTGAGTGCAATCAGAGAGAGAACTGGAACTGGTGTGTGTGTGCGGTGCATGATGGGATTTGTAGTTCTTATCAGTAGCATATGTGCAGTTCTCCAACGATCTGCACAGGCTAGATTGCGACAATTTCATTCATTCATTCATTCATTCATTCATTTTCCTTTGGCTTAGTCCCTTTATTCATCAGGGGTTGCCACAGCAGAATGAATCGCCAACTTATCCAGCATATGTTTTACACAGTGGATGCCCTTCCAGCTACAACCCAGTACTGGGAAACACCCATACACACTCATACACTATGGCCAATTTAGTATACTCAATTCACCTATAGCACATGTGTTTGGACTTTGGGGGAAACCGGAGCACCCGGAGGAAACCCATGCAAACACAGGGAGAACATGCAAACTCCACACAGAAATGCCAACTGTAGTTTTGTGTGTTAAATGTCACAAGAGTAAGCCATAATATAGTCATCATTGAAATTTGAGTGAATGCTTGCTTCTTTTAAAGGCCCACAGTCATTTCACCCATTACGAGCGGTTTATTCAGATTTTTGCGAGCTGTGAATCATCATCTGTGTGATCAGCCCTTGTTTCTCTGAGTGCTGGTGGTCTGCTGGTTTACACACGAGCGGCTCCAGTCAGTCAGTCTCCTTCACAATGACTGTAATCCACTCCAAACACAAATAAACCTGGATTACTAGCCAAAGCAGCCCGTCTTTTGCACCTTGTTTACGCACCACTTCCACTCAAAGGGAAGGGAACTACTTAATGAAAGTTGGATTTTGCACCAATCAAATTTAAATGTGGGTGGAGCTAAACCAGAACCAACATAACAGCGACAATTAGGATTTTTTTAGACCATTGTAACATTTACATGACAGCTGAGCACATGAAAATGTAAAGCTAAACAAGTCAAATCCACAAACAAACAAAACAAGCATATTTTACCACTGATTTCCATGCATTCGTCTTAAATACGATAAAACAGAAAGAAACAAATATACAAATGAATACGTTTGTTGTTGTTGTTACACAGACAAAAGAATGCTAATGCTACACATATGAGTGAAATTGAGCTTGTAGAAAAGGATTATTTGTTAACGAAATAATGTACAGTAATAATTGAAAACACACACAAATAAACAAGTAAAAAAAAGAATAAATGAATCAACAAATGAATGAAAGAATGAACAAAACAATAAATTGATGAATCAACAAATGAATGAATGAACAAAAGAAGGGATGAATGGACAAAAGAATAAATGAATGAATCAACAAATCAGCAAATGAATGAATCAACTAATGAATGAATAAAAGAATAAATAAATGAATGAATGAATGAACAAAAGAATGAATCAACGAATCAACAAATGAATGAGTGAATGAATGAACAAAAGAATAAATGAATAAATCAACAAATGAATGAATGAACAAAAGAATAAATCAACAAATCAACAAATGAATGAATGAATGAACAAAAGAATGAATGAATGAACGAACAAATTAACAAATGAATGAATTAATGAACAAACAGATAAACGAATGAATCAACAAATGAATGAATGAACAAAATAATAAATGAATAAACCAACAAATCAACAAATGAATGAATGAATGAATGAACACAAGAATAAATGAATGAACAAAAGAATAAATGAATGAATCAACAAATTAAGAATCAACAAATGAATGAATGAATGAATGAATGAATGAATGAATGAACAAAAGAATAAATGAATGAATCAACAAATGAATGAATGAATGAACAAAAGAATAAATGAATGAATCAACAAATCAACAAATGAACGAATGAATGAACAAAATAATGAACGAATTAACAAATGAATGAATGAATGAAGAAAAGGATAAATGAATGAATCAATGAATCAACAAATGAATGAATGAACAAAATAATAAATGAATAAATCAACAAATCAACCAATGAATGAATGAATGAACAAAAGAATAAATGAATGAATCAACGAATCAATAAATGAATGAATGAATGAACAAAAGAATGAATGAATAAATCAACAAATTAATGAATCAACAAATGAATGAATGAATGAATGAACAAAAAATAAATGAATAAATCAACAAATGAATGAATGAAGAAAATAATTAGTGAATGAATCAACGAATCAACAAATGAATGAGTGAACAAAAGAATGAATGAATTAATGAATTAACAAATGAATGAATGAATGAATGAATGAACAAAATGGTAAATGAATGAATCAACGAATCAACAAATGAATGAATCAATCAATGAATCAATAAATGAATAAATTAATAAATGAATGAATGAATGAATGAACAAAAGAATAAATGAACGAATCAACAAATAAATGAATGAATGAACAAAAGAATAAATGGATAGAACATGCAAACTTCACACAGAAATGTCAGCTGGCCCAGCAGGGACTCGAACCAGCGACCTTCTTGCTGTAAGGCGACAGTGCTAACCACTGAGCCACCGTGCCGCCCCCACAATCAAATGTTACACACAAAAATGAAAAGCAAACTAATAAACCATAAACTCTAAATTGTCATCACAGATTTGACATAAAACCCCTTTATAGCACCAAATCTTTTCAAAACACGTAAGATCAGCCATTGCTTTGTAATACTGAAAATGTTTTAAACAGCCACTTGAGTTTTGCTCAACTTGTAATATTCTTGTATCATAAATTGGCATTTTTGTTCGACCCAAAAGAAAATTTAATAACTGACAACAAAAACGAGAGAGTGTGTGAGAGAGAGAGAGAGAGAGATAGATAGAGAGAGAGAGAGAGAGAGAGAGAGA
>CAIGQV010016192.1:1910311-1928772 GCA_903798115.1 Danio jaintianensis
AAGCAGTTTAGGAAATACGTTTAATAACATCTGGCCAATGAGTGATGTGGATTTTGTCACATAACTGCATTTTGGTTCTTTTCAACTGGTTCGGACCAAAGCAATCAGTGTGGTGTGAAAAGGACCCAAAAACGGCAGAAAAATGCTACAATGTATCATTTGTTGCCCTTGGTCCGGACCAAATGAACCGAACCACAGATGTGAAAGCACCCTAAGTTAAACAAGTTTTAACTTGATGATTTAAGTCAGCTTAATTGATGCAAGTTCGAATGACTTGTAAAGTTAAATTGGTTCAACTTAAAAATTTAAGAGAGCAACATATTTTTTAAAGTGCATTTATGACTCAGGTGTGTGTGAGTGTGTGTGTGTGCGTGTGTGACCCAGAGGTCAGAGGGAGGAACGGGCTCGGGCTGATTGATGGTCTCATGGCCTAGTGTGGAGGGTCACCAGGGTGAAAACAGGCTCGACTGGGAAAATTTATACTTCCACAGTCTCCAGGTCAGGGTTTAAACATTGTTATGCACTCTGGGGTAATTTCCATATAGCGTTGTGAGAAAAGAACGTCCTCGTCTGCATGAGCGTGCCACAAAAGCGTGCTTTAGGGTCTGCGCTGGAAATAGAAGCTGCATTTTGTTTTGCTATTTGCTTTTATGCTGTTTGATTTGACATAGTAATTGCACAGAATATCACGAGGCTTCACGTATTGAACCAAAAAAAAGGTTATGTTTAGAAATCCTGGATCTTTGCCTGAAACAAGAAATATATGGAGGACTCAACAGAATTCAAGATGATTTTTATGAAAGCTGACACACAATGTAAGTTATGTAATAGGGTCAAGATACTTTTCTCATTTGTCAAATGTGAATGAAATGCTAAAAGAGAGATAGATCATCTAAAAATGAAAATGTGCTGGGAATTTACTAAACCTCAGACCATACAATATATAGCTTGGGTATTTTCTTCGGTAGAACACTGAAGAAGTAATGTTTTTTTTAAATTAGCTGAAACTGTGGTCGTGATTCATAAAATGCAAGTCAACGACTAAATGTAATTCATTCATTCATTCATTCATTCATTCATTCATTCATTCATTCATTCATTCATTCATTCATTCATTTTCTTTTCGGCTAAGTCCCTTTATAAATCAGGGGTCGCCACAGCGGAATGAACCGCCAACCTATGCAGCATATGTTTCATGCAGCGGATGCCCTTCCAGCTGCAACCCATCACTGGGAAACATCCATACACTCCCATTCATACATATACACTACGGACAATTTAGCTTACCCAATTCACCTATAGCACATGTCTTTGGACTTGTGGGGGAAACCGGAGCACCCGGAGGAAACCCACGCCAACACGGGGAGAACATGCAAACTTGCTGTGAGGTGACAGCGCTACCCACTGCGCCACCAAACTGCCCTAAATCTAATTTAAAGGTGACCTATTATGGGTAATAATATAAGAGTGTGTTTGTGAAATTTCAGCTGAAAATACCACACAAATAATTATTTATAACTCTTTGAAGCTGCCCCGTTTAGAATTTGATCCTAATCGTGCCATTTAGGTGACTGTCGCTTTAAATTCAAATGAAATTGTGCTCTTTTCAAAAGAGAGCAGAGCTACAAAAGCCTATATGCCTATAGCGGCAGATTCAAAACAGGACTAACGTTATCTGTATCTGAAAATGTCAAATGAAGTGTCTTAGAATGCGTCAGTCTATGGAGACTACAGTGTTCATTTGTACATCCTAAAACTCCACATTTATAATTCCTCTTAGTCACTGACATTACCTTCAGCAGGTGAAAACTCTAATGGCGGACAACTGCTTCTCACTCAGGGCTGTTTATGCTAACGAGGGAGAGATCGTCACTAATGGGTGGGGCTTTCCCCCTCTGATGACATTTATCCAACTTATTTCATGGTCATTGGCCAAGTTATAGACAAGTTAGTTTTGTTTATATAGTTTTTTTGCAGCGCAATATTTAACTGTCCTTTTGTAAGTTATGACACGTTAAATCATTCTAGTCCCCTCTTTGAATCAGTACCAGACACACAGAGAGGGAGCGCACGCAAGATGGTTGTGTCTGTGTGTGTAAATTACACAGGCATATCTAATAGCTCATAGTAACCTGTGTTAGCTACCTATTCGCTTTCATTCAGTTGGTTAATCCCCATCAGCTCCCCAACACACGTCAGTGTTCTCGAAGACTACACAGATGAACGAAGGCTCCAGCAACTGTCACTAGCCCCTTTCATACAGTGATACCGGTAAATATCTGGAAAACTTCCGGAACGACTTTACCGGTAAATTTCATTCACACATCCACTCCAAAATACCGGTAAATGCTGACATCATTAACCAGAAATGAGCTCTAAACGGCCACGCTTGAATTAAACATGAAGGGGGTCAGTCTTTTTCTTGATGGTTTCACTTTTATTTAAAACTTTAGCATTCATGTAACTGCTTTTGTCCCAGAGATGGACCAAACAACTAGGAAAAACTCTGCTAACGTTACCGTCTGGCAGCGCTAGCCGCAGCTAAAAACAGCTTTGTTTACACATTTGACAACATTACAAATTCTGATGGATATTGTGAACAACATCGATGAAAGGATATGGAGGAACACTTTCGCATATCCAGATGTACATTTGAGTTTGTGCTGCAGTTTGTGAGATACTTTTTAAAACAAAAGACTACCGGTGTTGTAGGCTACTCAAATCTGACTCACAGGAGTGCTCCTTCACATGAACGTGTGTCCTGCAGCCAAAAGGCTGATTTATACTTCTGAGTCAAGTGCACGCGTATGGTCCGGCGCAGCCTTCGCGCCGACGCATAGCCCTCGCCGTGGGTGACGGCAAAAGCTGACGTGCACCTCTCAAAAAATGTAACTACACATTGCAACGATGCGTAGCACAAGCTCTGTGATTGGTCGGCTTGGTAGCGCTGACGAGTGTGGGCAGGGGTGAGAGCCGCGTGAACCCGTTGGACCGAGTGTTTACAAGTGTGGAGTCCCGTGAAGGAGCTCCAGATGGAGGTTTTGTGCTTACCTTATGATTAAAGTTGTTGCACGTCTGCCGGTTCCCGCCTCTGAATAAGCAAGTTTTAGCTACTTGTACATTAAGGTAGCGTTCATAAAAAAACAAAACACAGTGAAGAAACTCGACACCGAGGAACATAAAAACCTACTGCCAGCTAGTGTTTCGGAAGTGTTAACACAAACAGCACGCAGAAGTATAAATGTACGGCTACGTGCAAGGCAGGCGTCGTGGGTCATGGCGATCACTGGACGCAGAAGTATAAACCAGCCTTAACGCAGAGCTTTCAGGTAAACTTACAGCAGTTTATCATAAGCATTTTATCGATCATTTTTTCCACAGTTGGCATTAAGAAGGAACATAGAAATGTTATCTGACTAACAGGCAGCAGCTAAATGTGTCTGCAGAAGGATTTAAAGCCGTTTATTTTCATAAACAGCACGGATGTGAATGCATGTGTTCTGATTGGCTGGAGTAGACGTCCAACTAGGCATGGGCCGGTATAAGATTCTGACGGTATGATAACCTTGGATAAAAATATCAGTTTTACGGTTTTACGGTATTGCGATTCCTGTTTTATAATATATATTCTTTTGAAATGTTTAGGTAAAAAACAAAAAACTTTTTCCGCTTTGAACACAATGTATTTTATTTTGAGAAACTTTTTAAATATTTTGGGACAGTAAACATGTCAGGGTAAATAATTCAAATGAATCATTGACTTCTGCTGTCTTCATTAGTTTAAAAAACACAGATTTCATTACAATTTAAAATGGTATCTTTGGATATCTTTTCTGCTGAAGATACTGTTGTCCTACAAAACTTGAAACCCTACATATACCGTAGGAACGGTAAAGCAGAAAATTTTGGCGGTTTTAAAACCTTGACTTTTCCAAACCGCGGTAAACCTTGAAAACAGTTATCGTCCCATGCTTGCGTCCAACGTCAGCGCATTCTAAACGTGAACGCACTCACACAGAGCAGCATTCCGGGAAATTACCGGTAATGTTACAACTTCTCTTTCCAGAAAATTGCCAGAATGAATTTACCGGCATTTTCAAAAAGGGCCTGTTCACACACGATGCCTTTCTGAAAAACTGCAGATAATTTTCCGGGAAAGTCTGTATGTGTGAAAGGGGCTAATAAGTTGCTATGGTTACCACTAATGTTTGAAAACGAAAAAATAAAAGTCCTTTTTTTAATTAGTCCCAATAAAAGCAAAATATAACTTTTTGAGTTTTGTTTTGGGTGGAATGACATGAGCCGAACATTTCTTAGTGAGATTCAGCCTGACAGAAGAATCAGGACCGATTGCTTCCCTCTCTCTCTCTCTCCTCTGACCTCCGGTTTCTCCTCTGTCCAGACCTCCGTTCTTTCATCCCCGTATCCCAGCTCAGTGTCTCGCTGATCCCTGCAGCACTGGATGTCTTACAGCAGCTGACAGACAAACAGTATGAGAGCTGACAAGCTGAAATAATTACACACGGCTGTCTGTCTGCGAGAAACACCTCAGCTCAGCCTTCAATTAAACAGACAGGCGACAACTGGAGTTGATCAGCGAGTGCGGCCCAGACATCCACCACAGGCTCGGCAAAATGAGACTAACTAGCTGCCTATTAAAGACCGCAGGACTTAGAGAAATATTAACCAGATTTTCACACTTTCTGGAGGATTCGGGAGAGGCTGTCTTTTCAAAAAGTCTCTATCATGATTGTGTGGAGTTACTGAAACATTACTGAAGTGTTTTCCCATCCATGATTTTTATGCACAGTTTGGGATGGAAAACACCAACATTGCATGGATTGAAAAATGCATGCGTGCAACTTATCTGAAAATAATATATTTCTTGAATGTTGTGGATTCATTGGATAACACAGATCATGGGATAAGATCAGTGGACTAACCACTGGATTTAAACACACACCATTTCAAATGTTGTTTTTGGGAGAAATTACATAATTGTGTTTTTAAGTGAAACAGGTTTTGAGGTTATTGCACACTTTTCTATTGTTCTTAATGTAAAAATGTACATGACTGACATCTATAACTGTTGTATATAACCAAACAAGGGCAAAGAGGCAGAGCATGAGCAGAGCTACAGATGCCTGCTAGCATTTTGCTTACATGTTTTTTTGTTTGGGAGAAACGCTTAATACTTCTTCACCTGTGACTCATTTGTGTTCTGACCACATGTGCTTGGTTGTATACTATATCAATAAAGTGTTTAGTCTTTTAAAAACACTGTTGTAATACATTGAGCTATCAAGCATTGTTCTTATGATGTTTTTCTACAGGAGGAAAACGCAAATTACTTCCAAATACTTCAAATATAGTCTGTGTTATTAAATGCAAGGCTATTTATGAAATCCAGGCATAACACTGTACGACAACGTTTCAGATGACTGTTCTAGAATAAGAATTTCACTCATCTGGGAAATGGAGGCCACTTGAATGGTTTGTGAGCACAATTAAGTGCACAGCGTGCCATATTATCTGATAATTCTAAGAAATAATCCCAAAAGGCAATTGACTGTGTAAAGCCACATAAAACAAAACAAAAATACGATATGTATGTCGAGCTCAGCGGCTAATCAGCCGGAATCAGCTAGTTGTCATGAAGGGTAATACTAGCTATATGCACCAAAACCATCTTTTGTACCGGGCTGTAAACATGTTTTTATCAGCTGTAAAATTCACCATTTTAGCATAGCAGTCAGTGAGCATCTGGAGTTTCTGGAGCCAGCCCCCAAAGGCCAGTCAATGAATTGCAGTTTCAGTTACTTCTGTATTTGCTTCACAAGGGAGAGAGGGATGTTGCTGCTTGGTTTAAACGTAACAGTTATGCATTTCAGTCATGTCCATGTTTACATTGAAAACAATAGAAAAGTGGGTAACACTGAAAAATCATTTTGACTTCACGTTGTGCACTGCAAAAAAGCTTTTCTTTTTCAGAGTTTTTGTCTTGTTTCTAGTCAAAATATCCACAAACTCTTAAATCAAGAAGCATTTTCTAGACAAACAAAATATATTGTCTTGTTTTAAGAAATAATGAGCCAAAATGAAGTGAGTTTTTCCTTAAAACAAGCAAAATAATCTTGTTTTTCCTTTTGACATAAGATTATTTTACTTGCCCCATTGGCAGATTATTTTGCTTCTTTTAATGAAAAACTCACTTCATTTTGGCATATCTAAAAACAAGACAATATGCTTTGCTTGTCTAGAATATGCTTCTTGATTTAAGAGTTTTGAGATATTTGGACTAGAAACAAGACAAAAATTATAAGAAAAGCATTTTTCGCAGTGTGTCAATCGCATTTACAGACTGCCTCTGAAACCTACGTATGTCATAAAACAATTCTGATCGAGTTAAATTTTTTCGTTTTTTCACATCCGAGACGTTGTTGAGGTGTTTTGGCAGTTCAGAGCCACCGTACAAGCGAAAGACAAAATCCAGAATTCTGTCACTTGCACAACAGAGCACTTTATGGCAAGTGCATAATATAAAAACTAATAATAATAGTTGAGAACCACTGCTAGACTAGTGTATGCTGTATTCAGTGTTTGGCGAGTGTGTGTGTTCATACCATTGACGCACTGCCAGTCTCTGCAGGATTTGTTTAAGGATAGAAATGTTTGTTATGTGTCTGCAGTATCACAAGCAAAGTATCACAATTTCACTGATTTCCTGAAATAAACTTTGCATTTTGGAATAATCCTATGCAGATCTTTGATAAGGAGGTGAACGTTCCTTCCACTCCATGCAGTGGATTGGATGAACACAATATTTTCTCTTTCTTTTTTTAAAGATGAGAGAGGAGAATAAAGCGTCATTGCGTCAATTGACACAAAATGTTTAGCATTTTTCCCCCCGCAATGGATTAATTTATCCGCATACATTGGAGTCTGTGTGCAAGGTTTGTGTGTGTGTGACAAATTTTTCGGACACGAAAAAAAACTAAAAACGTACACATTGAACGTACTTCAGTGTGCAAAGAAAAAAAATAGTGGGTTAAAAAATCCAGTTACCCTAAACTTCACCTTTCTGAGAGCCTGCTCTACTCTTATTGGTTAGATGGCCCCATATGCTGTGATTGGTTGATCATTTAGCCTAAAGAGTATGTCATAAATCAAATCTCATAACTATATATGAATGCAAGAACAGGAAACATGCTGATATGTGTAAGGGATAATCAACGGATTGCCTTTTAAAATACTTTATTGCACAACAAGCTGTTGATTATCCCACTTATTTCATGGTCATTTGCCAAGTTATAGACAAGTTAAAGCTAGTTTTGTTTTTTGTAGCGCAATATTTGACCGAATTTTTGTCAGTTATGACATGTTAAATCATTCTAGTCCCCTCTTTGAATCAGTACCAGGCAGACAGAGAGGGAGCGCACACAAGATGGTTGTGTCTGTGTGAGTTAATTACACAGGCATATCTAATAGCTCATAGTAACCTGTGTTAGCTACCTATTCGCTAATAGTTGGTTAGTCCCCATCAGCTCCCCAACACGCATCAGTGTCCTCGAGATTACACAGAGGAAATGAAGGCTCCACTAACTGTCACTGTTACTATGGTTACCACTAATGCTTGAGGAAAGCGCATTAATTTTGAACTCTGACCAGAACTACCTGTGCGTTAAATGATTTATTGCACACCTTCCTTCCAATCGGAATCAAAAGTTTCAGCTGACCATGGAATAGTGGCCAAAAATTGGTATCAGCAATTATGTCCAGTCAATCAAAAGGAAGAGGAA
The DNA here is from genome assembly GCA_903798115.1 of Danio jaintianensis. Taxonomy (NCBI): domain Eukaryota; kingdom Metazoa; phylum Chordata; class Actinopteri; order Cypriniformes; family Danionidae; genus Danio; species Danio jaintianensis. Next base: position 1,918,111 of record CAIGQV010016192.1, read on the forward strand.
ACAAAAGTTTGATGGAGTTCTCAGGTTTACGAAACAACAACATTACACTGCTTTAAACCAGAACTGAAGCTCTTCATTGACGGAACCTGTCAGTATCTCTCCTTCATGCTCTCTTCGGTCTGTTTAAGGGAATGGTGATTTGGAGGAATGTTGTGTCTTAAAGGATCGAGGTTAATAATGATCAGACCTCTTCGTTCTCACAAGTCACACATGAGTGAAGTGCCACTTATTTACATATAGAGTGATGGCTGTCCACTTATCAACTCTCAGGCATTAAATATTAACTGTGCTGGAGAATGCCGGAAAGCCACAAGATGACTTTTGGACTGTTGTTTTTTTTGAAGGTTCACTGAAGTCTTTTAGACAGAGTGATTTGAACACACCTCTGAAGTTTTCAATTTGATGCATGAGCTTGTAGAGGAAATGTTATTGTATTTGTAAGGATCCTGAATGCTGATGGTGTCATAATATACTTAAGTGTACTTATTATTTACATATACTTTAGTGTACAAGGAGGGGCGGCACGGTGACCCAGTGGTTAGCACTGTCGCCTCACAGCAAGAAGGTTGCTGGTTTGAGTCCCGGCTGGGCCAGTTGGCATTTCTGTGTGGAGTTTGCATGTTCTCCCCGTCTTGGCGTGGGTTTCCTCCTGGTGCTGCGGTTTCCCCCACAGTCCAAAGACATGTGCTATAAGTGAATTGAATAAAGTAAAATGTCCGGAGTGTATGTGTGAATGAGTGTGTATGGGTGTTTCCCAATACTGGGTTGCAGAGGGAAGGGCATCCGCTGCATAAAACATATGCTGGAATAGTTGGCGGTTCATTCCGCTGTGGCGACCTCTGAAATAGAGACTAACTTGAAGGAAAATGAATGAATGACAGGGTACAAGGGAGCCAAGCTTAAAATATTGGTGTTTTTTTCAGAGTACTGCTAAAACCATTAATTTTATTTGAAGTTCAAACAAAGTATATAATGCAGGACAGTAAAGGCCTGTGCAAAAATGAAGATTTTTGTTTGTGTTTATTGCCAACGTTTAACACCTCATCAATAAGTGAAAGTAAAAGGCTTGTATTTTTGGTTTGACGCACCACATTCCTTTTATTTATTTATTTTTTTTGTTCATAAGACTTAATCTGAATGCACTCAAGCACAAGAAGGTCTAACTGAGCACATAGGAATTGCAGATCTCATGGCAATTCGTAACTTTTTTAGTATGATTTGCTCATCCCCCAATGATGGTTGGGTTTAGGGGTGGGGTTTGGTGCCATGCCTCCTTTTAAAAATCATACATTTTCGTATGACTGAATTCGTACGAATTAGCCACCAAAATGACAAAACGTAAAATAGTTACTTTTCCTCGTGACTCTGGATTCATTAATGAGCTTTCATGACTTGTAACTTTTCTTCTTGTGATTTGCACTAGTAAATAACAATCTAAAACCTTAGCAGCACCTTTGCAGCACAACCACAGTGCAACAGCCTGGCAACCACCACCCAAGTATCATGGCTAAAAAATGTCTTCGTTTTTTTTCTTTTACAAAACATTTTTCGGCTTACAATGACAGAAAATCAAAGCTAAATATCAAAACAAGTTATATTCCAAATTTGAAGTTGATATCTTAAAAAATTTGCTTTCAGTAAGATTTTGTTTGGCCACCAGATGACATTCAGTTTACATCGATTACATCATTTTCATACGACTGAATTTGTTCGAATTAGCCACTAAATTGACAAAACGTAAAATAGTTACATTTCCTCGTGAGATCAGGCTGGATTTAATAGTGAGTTTAATTTCACTTCATTTTCATTCATTCATCCATTCATTCATTTTCCTTCGGCTTAGTCGCTTATTTATAGGGGGTCGCCACAGCAGAATGAACCACCAACTATTCCGGCATATGTTTTACACAACGGATGGCCTTCCAGCTGCAACCCGGTGCTGGGAAACACTCTCATACACTCACATTCACACACGCACTCATACACTACGGCCAATTTTGTTTACCCAATTCAACTACAGCGCATGTCTTTGGAAACCGGAGCACCCGGAGGAAACCCACACGAACACGGGAGGAACATACAAACTCCACACAGAAATGCCAACTGATCCAGCCCAGCCCTGATTTGCACCTTAGCAACCACATAGCAACAGCCTGGCAACCACCATCCAAGTATCATGGCTGCAAAACGTCTTTGTTTCTACACAAACTGTAAATTGTTTTTAAAATATAATGCATAAAATTCAATAAACGGTTTAATAAATTCATCAGTTCAGATGAAACAATGTTAGATGCAGACTAAAAATCAATCAATCAATCAATAAATCAATCAATGTCATCTCACTCATATATGCCTCTAACTGGCATATTCATTCATTTATTCATTCATTTTCTTTTCGGCTTAGTCCCTTTATTAATCAGGGGTCGCCACAGCGGAATGAACCGCCAACTTATCCAGCATATGTTTTACGCAGCGGATGCCCTTCCAGCTGCAACCCATCACTGGGAAAACTGGCATATTTCCTGTTAAAATAATCATCAGCATCATTTTAACGATATTAAATTAGAGTGAAATAACCAAACACATACATACATAAGCAAACAAGCAAGCAAATACATATATTTCTACTCACTAGTCATAAAGAAATGTTTATTCTATTAAACTGTTTATGTATAAATATGTCAAAAGTGCAAATTGGGTTTATACTACAATTTGCAGAGGCGGTTATAAAGCTGTCACACAGAAAAAAAAAACTGCCCACTTCTGCTCTTCACAGTGATTGGTGGCTCATTTCTGAAACATGTTATTGTCTGCCTTGTTTACCATGGCCATAATTAAGTGATGATCCGCCATGTTTCTCTGATTACGGGCATGAGGCTGTTGGTTAGGACGTCCTGCTTCAGTGGATGTTTATATTGGCAGCAGCGTAGGAGCACAGAAAAAGCATTGAGATGCAAGAAATTCTACATGTATGTGAGGTAACTGAGTTAACCCGGCTTAAGTTTTTGAACGCAGTCGCTCTGACCAACCTAAACCACTTTATTTTTACTATTTATAAATTTTTTACTTATTATTTATTTGTATTTATTTATTTTATTCCTCAAGTACTTACTATTCTTGAACTGCTAAAGCACCCTAGGAACACCTTAAGCCTGATTTATACTTTTGCCTGGTGCCGCATCGCACATCTCCGCTGACTGCGCGCACACCTCACGAAACGGACGAGGCTTTTATACTTGACACGCTTGCCGTTGTGATATTCTTTAAAACGACAGGGGGCGGTCAAAAGAAACTGACCGTAAAATCAGACGGATAAACAGAGAAGTTGAAAGTTTCCGGAACTACGTCATATCATTAATATCATTCAAGATTTTTAAACTAATTATTTTTATCAATTATTTTAATGATTATAAAGATTTTTATAACCATTCAAGATTTTTTTAATTCAAACTTTGATGCATCACTTGCTTTTGTTCATATCTCGGACAGTTTTACCTTTTAAAGTTTATTAAAATATTATGACAACAGAACATGTGTTGCTCTACAAATATATTTTTTATTATGGCAAAAACAAACGCAAAAACGTACACTTACTAAAAATCTAAAAACTAAAGACTTTTTTTTATTTAACCCACTCAACAATTCATACATTACTGTCTGGCTAGTTTGTCCTCTACTGATATGCTAAAAAGGCAATAATGGTCCAACATTCCTGACCATTATCACCAGTAAAGCCTAGAAAAACAGGGCATCAGTATATTGTAAACCGATAGGTTGAAATATTCTTTTCCAGTTATCAAAGAAATAATTTGTGACTTCATTTTAGTTTTGTAAATATTTAATTGTTTTAAATTCAAAACTGTAATATATACATCAGTGTAAAACCTATGAATGGTGGAAAAACATATTCTGTGATTGTGTATTAAAACCACCCGGGTCTCTACTTTTGCCATGGCCTCTCTTTTTGGTTTTAACAAACTTATCCTTCAAGTTTTTCCAAACTGTTTAACAAAAACTTTCTTACTTTCTCACTACTGTTGCAATTTCTAGCCCAGAATTATTGGTGATCTGATCCCTATGTTCACGCATGGACGGATCATAAAGATGTCTGTACTGTCGTACCTGTTTCATACAAAATCTCTTCAAAGTGTTTCATATTCAACTCAAATCAAACATGGCGCACTGTATGCTCGAGTCTCAAAAAAACCGTGCGCTCCGCCAGCCGAAATCATGCCGCACGCACCCAAAGCGAACCTTCGTAAACACAGAGACGATGTCACATTTGCCGCACGCACTCAAGCGAACTAGCGGACGCGTCGAGTATAAACCAGGCTTTAGCGACCACATAGCAACAGTCTGGAAAAAACAACAACAAAAAAAGCTTATTCTACACAAACCCAAGCCATTAGTACATGTTTGTAAAAAATGCTGGCTTCCACACAATTCCTTCATCTTGTCTCAACACAAATCGATTAAATTAACTTAATTGTTTTTACAAATTTAAGTGGATTGAACATAAAACAATTAAGTTGTTCCCCCAAAAAGCCTAAGAATTGTGTTGTTTCAACTCATTTTAAATAAGCAGTTTGAACGAGCAGAAAACGTCTTTTTTTTAGTACAAACAGAACAGTTTGTAACAAAAATTGTATTTTATTAATTTTATTCCTCAAGTACTTTTTTTATTTATTTTTACTTATTTATTTTATTCCTCAAGTACACTGAAAAAAATTGCAAAATTATTACAAACAATTTATGTGTTGAATTTAAACAAATAAATTAAATTTAGTTATGTTCAACTTAACTTGTATGTTTAAATTCAGCCCAAATAAATAATTTACAGCCACTTACTTTGAAAACATTTAGTAAATCCAAGGAATCATCTTTGAATAATTTTTTTCAGTGTACTATTCTTGAACTACTAAGCAACCTTGAAACACCCTAGCAACCACATAGCAACAGTCTGGCAAAACACAACCAAAATAAAAAAAAGCTTATTCGACACAAACCCAAGCCTTTAATATACATTGGTAAAAACAAAATGCTGGGTTCCACACAGTTCCATAAGATAAATAAATCGTTTTTATAAATTTAAGTGGATTTAACAAAAACAATTAGGTTGACCCCCCAAAACCTTAGGAATTGTGTTGTTTCAACTCATTATCAATACGTAGTTTGAACAAGCAGCTAAAGTATTCTTTTTTCAGTACAAACAGAACAATTTGTAACAAAAATAAAATTGTATTTATTTATTTTATTCCTCAAGTACTTACTATTCTTGAACTACTAAGCAACCCAGGAACACCTTAGCAACCACATAGCAACAGTCTGGCAAAAAAACAACAACAACAAAAAAAGATTATTCTACACAAACCCAAGAGATTAGTACACATTAGTAAAAAAATACTGAGCTCCAAACAATTCCTTCATGTTGTCTCAACACAAATCAAATTAAATGAACTCAATCGTTTTTACAAATTTAAGTGGATTGAATCAGTGACGTGCGGTGAGGTTTGTGGCTGGTGAGGCACTGACTCTTTCAAAGTCACATTTACAAACATATCCACCCAATATATTTGCCATCTACCGATTGTGTTTCATATATCATATCAGCATTCTTTCCATACACATAGCAGGTACAGATTGGGCCAAGGAAGAATGTAAAATGTATAGCGATTCAATATGCCTCCCAAAAAACACCCAGCTGGATGCTACAGGCAACTATAACAAGCGACACACACAGCACCACGGCGGATGCGCGCTCTCTCTTATTCAAACACACACACGCACGCACACACTGGATGCGTGCGCTCTCATTCAAACATTCAAACACACACACACACACACACACACACACACACACACACACACACACACAGCAACACTGCGGATGCGCACGCTCTCTCTCATTCAAACACACACACAGCACAGCACCATGGCGGATGCGCGCGCTCTCTCTCATTCACACACACAGGATTTGCACACTGGTCTTACCTTTACTTGTAAATGAAGTCTTGGAATGACTTGAATTGCTTTGAAATGATAGTGTTATCTTCTGTCCCGTCCTTTGAAGCAAGCCCTTTAGCTCCGACATTGGTCGTCCATTATTTATTCACGTTTTGATTTAAATTTTTGAGCTGTGATATTACATCCGCGATTTTTGCAGTCAGTCAGAGCAAAACATAAAATAAGGGACTCTTATCGAACTTTACTGCGTAGAAGAAGAGCAACCACCAAACAAGAATAACAGTGAGCTACTGCCTGCCTCACCTGTCTTTTAAAGGGCACCTAGTTTACCCCTTTTTCCAGATTTAATATAAGTCTTTTGTGTCTCCAGAATGTGTCTGTAAAGTTTCAGCTCAAAACACCCATCAGATTATTTATTATACCTTTCAGAAGTTTGTCATTTTTAGCTCTGAGCATCTTGTAGCTGTTTTTGTGGACTGTGCCTTTAATACTAGTCCTCCCTGCCCACCGTTCCAACGTGCCTGTCAGTGTGCCTCAATCTCCGCCCTCGGCTGCCTCAGATAACAGACAGACATTAAGAAACAGATCTCACGTAACGTTTGTGAGAAATATTACAGTAAGAACTTTCCCAATGATTATTTGATGTATTTGTTGTGGAGTTGCAACGATGAGTCACACACAATGTCGTTACAAAGTTCACGCGCGCGCACACACACACATGCACACACGCACACACACACAGCTTTGCACTGTTTTTGCAAGGCAAATGTGACAGGATCAGGATACACATTAATATCCACTGCTGTATGGATATCAGTTATGTTAATGTACAAAATAAACCTGATTTAACGTCCACAACCCGGGATTGAAGCGTCTTCTTTTATAATTGTACTGACACACGGCTGTGGTGATAAAGTAAAGCTGAAGTAAATCGCTGTAATTCATTACAAACATGCACTGTTTTAAACACGTGTTAAACTTGTAAAACTCACTCTTGATCACATTTGATGATGATTGATGATCACAGCGAACTGAACAGATCTTTTATTCCCGGTTGCTTTGCGCACGTCCTGTCTTGTTGATATGATTCTACGCGTTACTATGGAGACACGTTAATACGCAGCTGTCAATCAATTCGGTGGGCGGGGAAACCGCACTCATACGTCAATTTGCGGTCGCGGTCGGCCTCAAAATGGGAGGGATTTGGAAGCTATTTTAACGTCAGGAAATTTTTAAAAAGAGACTTATTGTCTTTATATCACCCCAATATGACTGTGGACACACTATACCTACACACAGTTCTGTCCAAACTGCTTAAAAAAGATGACCACATAGCAACCACATAGCAACAGTCTGGCAAAAAACAACAACAACAAAAAGCTTTTTGTACACAAACCCAATATACATTAGTAAAAAATGCTGGGTTTCACACAATTCCTTCATGTTGTCTCAACACAAATTGATTAAGTTAACCCCCAAAAACTCATTTTAATTAAGTATTTTGAACAAGCACTTTTTTAAAGTATAAATCAGGTCTTTCTCATTTCCCCACACCTGAACAGCAGCACAGCTCAGCCTCTGCTGTCCTCATGAATGAACAATGTAAAGACGGAGGGACAGACAGTGCGGTATTCGGTGCTCTTGACAGGCCGTGTGGACAATGCCCTCCATCCCCTCAGTGCCCCCATTAAATCAGGCCCGAGGATTAGTGCGAAACACTGCCATTTCCCCAGGTAGCGGATTTGCCTTCCATTAGCTGACAGCGCCTCTGGCTCCCTCTGCTTCAACTCCAGTTCAGCTCAATTATCTGCTGGACCAAGTCAGGTACTTTCTCTTAATTAGAAAGTTCATCGCAGCCGAGGCCATCTGGAGTGGAGAAAAAAGAAGATATTGTGCTCTGGCCATGAGGAAGGATGCGATTCTTGACAGATTTAATGACTCTGTCGCCATTGTGATTCCAGTTAATGGTTTTGGGGGATCCTTAACAATTCGGAATTAGGAATTCCATTAGCACTGACACAACCAATATGTGACCCTAATTATGTTTATTTGAATTAGATCTTAATGTTATTTGCTGTTTCTGGAATTACTGTACTTGTTTTTTTTTACATTCGATTTTAGTTGTTTTTATTGTCATTACTTTTAATTATGCATTTAAAGATTTCATTACATTATTAAATACATTATATTAATTTTAAATATTTATTCTGAGTATTTATTTATTTATTTATTTGTTTGTTTTGATTATTATTATTAAATGCTTTCAACTATTAAATATTATTTCATGGAATTACTGTACTTGTTTACTTGTTACTGTATTTGATTTTAGTTCGTTTTATTATAATTACTTTTAATTATACATTTAAATATTTGATTATGCTATTAAATTATTTAATTTGTTTTTATGTGTTTGTTACATGTTGTTTTTACCCAGTATTTATTTATTTATGGATCTCTGTCTTTTCTCTTAAGTTTATATTTTATTTGCTTTAATTATCCTTAATAAATGCTTTCAACCATTACATTTATTAACCATTTAAATGTTAATTTAATAATTTACTTATACTTTTTTATTTAAATTAAATTAAATTAAATTAAATTAAATATTTTTTTTTGCATTTCAAAGCTCATCCATTATACATAAAATAAGTTGTAAAAGTTTAATGTCATCGTATTTTTCTTCAGTTTAGATTTCATTTGTTTTGATTATCATTTTTAAATACTTTCTACTATTATCATTAACTATTTATTAATTTACTGATACCTTTTAATAAAAGTTTAATGTCATCGTATTTTTCTGTTCAGTGTTATTGCTATCAAATCATGTATTTAATGCAGGTGAATTTATTTTCTTGAGTATTTATTCATGTATGGATATTTTCCCTTTCTTTTCAATCAGTATAAATTTGATCTGTTTTGAGCATCATTATTAATTACTATTAAACTATTTAACTATTAAAATATGTTATTAACCATTATATATTTAATTATTTACTTTTAGTTTATTTTATTTTATTTCAAAGCTCAAAATCAGTTTTTATTATTATTATTAATTACTTTCAACTATTAAAATACGTTATTAACCATCATTTATTTAATTATTTGCCTTTATGGTTTGCCTGACATTATTTGTTTATTTATTTATTTGTGTATTTTAATATTTATGTATTTTAATATTTATTTATTTAAATTTTTATTTATTTACATTTTTATTTATTTAAATTTAATTTAATTTAATTTAATTTAATTTAATTTAATTTAATTTAATTTAATTTAATTTAATTTAATTTAATTTAATTTAAAGCATTCCAAAGTTCATCAACAAAATAGATTTGAAACATTAAATACCTTTATATTGCTAAATTCAATATTTTTGCTATCAAATTGTGTGTTTGATGCAGGTGAATTGCACTTTTAAAGTTTCAAATATGCCATATAACTAAAAAAATATGCCTTGGTTTTAATTTTCGTGTAATCAAAAGTTTATAAATAGTTTTAACTAAAACTAATGAAGCTTGTGAAATACCTCACTCATTTTCTTTTACATTTAAAATACATTTTCCTCCTCATTTACGCCTAAATTTCAGGTGGAATCTAAGTGTGTTTAATACTGAGCAGGATCGAATCATTGATTAGCGTCCGCGAGTCTCTTTCAGTCCCTTTTCTCCTATTTTTTAAGACATAACATCCTCTTTTCATGCATATTTCATGGGCTGCATGAGGGCTGTCGGTCACCTGTCTGGGGACCCTGACAGATGTCCGCACCGTCCCGCTCCAGGACACTTGAGGGAAGGGAGAGGGTCTCCTGTGGTGGTTCCTCCCCTCTCCAAGGGTCCCATCTGTTGGGTGTCTCCAGCTCGGCCTTTCAATGGCTGCTGTACATCAGATCATATTTCCTATGCGGGTCCATCTGAGTCAAATGCATATATTTCACAGTGGGCTCTGAACTTTGGGGGGTGTTTCATGAAACCAGTTGATATAATTTTCATCCGTTTAAGGGCGGAAGAAATTAACGACAGATGGTATGAGACTCTCAAATTAGGGTGGTATGAGCTGAAGCCAAAGTTCTGCAACACAGGTCATGGGAGTGAGTGTACGGTTGCTTTAATGAATGACAGTTTCAGATGCACTGAATAAACAGTGGTGGAGAGTGTAAGCAGGTATATGAGGTATGCACACTTCTATATCAGAAGACATTGTGTATGTCTAAAATTAGTAGAGTGATAGGGGAGAATGTAAGGCCGAAATAATACAGAATGTTTTTAGTAATTAAATTAAATTAAATTAAATTTTGTTTTATTTAAGGCCCATACAAAACAGAATGTTTTTACAAATTAAATTAAATTAAATTAAGTAATATTTTTCTTTAATTAATATTTATTCATTTTATTTAGAGAGAGTGATTGGGGAGAATCTAAGGCCGAGATAATACAGAATTATTTTATAAATTTAAAATTTAATAAAATTTTATTTTATTTTATTTTATTTTATTTTATTTATTTTATTTATTTTATTTATTTTATTTATTTTATTTATTTTATTTTATTTTATTTATTTGATTTAGGGAAAATGACTGGGGAGAATCTAAGGCCCAAACAATACAGAATGTTTTACTAACAGAATTAAATTAGATTAAATTAAATTAAATTATTTATTTTATTTTATTAATATTTATTCTTTTGATTAAGGAAGAGTGAT
>CAIGQV010016192.1:1936952-1947910 GCA_903798115.1 Danio jaintianensis
GATGGATAGATGGATAAATAATCTTACATGTTATTAGGTGGATGAATTGATGGATGGATGGATAGATGGATAAATAATCTGACATGTTATTAGATGGATGGATGGATGGATGGATAAATAATCTGACATGTTATTAGATGGATGGATGGATGGATGGATGGATGGATAGATGGATAAATAATCTGACATGTTATTAGATGGATGGATAGATGGATGGATGGATAGATGGATAAATAATCTTACATGTTATTAGGTGGATGAATTGATGGATGGATGGATAGATGGATAAATAATCTGACATGTTATTAGATGGATGGATTGATGGATAGATAGATAGATAGATAGATAGATAGATAGATAGATAGATAGATAGATAGATAGATAGATAGATAGATAGATAGAGGTTAATGGATGGATGGATGGATAGATTCATTCATTCATTCATTCATTTTCTTTTCGGCTCAGTCCCTTTATTAATCTGGGGTCGCCACAGCGGGATGAACCGCCAGGATAGATAGATAATTATCCTTAATTATACTTAATTTTATACACTTTCTTTTGACAAATCCGGCATATTTAATTAGTGACCCCGCATTTTTCCAGAGCTAGCGAAACGGGCTCTTATATCAACAAGCTTCTCATGTAGAAACACTGAACACCTTTATGTCTGTGCACGTTTTTAAATGCGCAAAGGGTTTTTTTTTTATAAGCCCTCAGGAAAATTGATGAGGTTATTCGGTCCAGCGTTGTTTTCTTTGGACTGCCACCGGGGCTCTAGGCATGATTATGGAATGAGTTTTTCCAGACTTTTTCTTTCTGGTCGCCACAGAAGGCAGCGGAGACCCAAGAGAGCATCTAACTTTCTGTGCAAGCGTGCTAGCGCGTTCTTTTACGGGCCGCTCACTTTGATGAAGGACATGCTAATTTCAGAGATTCGCATCTGGACACTCACTTCTTCCTCTGCTGACCTTATAAAGAGGTGCCTTGCAACGACTCAGAAAAATATGAACATTAGCTGACTCGAATGTGAAACAACACAGAAGTCAATGTGAAAAATTCTTAGCACTTAATATTTTGGATGATTTAAAAACTTTTTCGCCGCTTGTTTGCATAATTACAGATCTCTGTGGAATATTGATTGTTATCGGTCAGTCTGGTATTTTTATTTTGTGTGTGTGTAATTAAAATGAACTTGTGTTTAAAATACTCCTCTCTCTTTTTTCAAGTGTTGGTTCACACAGAACTTGTTTTCCAAATCAATGAATGAATAAATCAAATAAATCAAAATAATGTAATTTATGAGTGTGGCGACACGGTGGCTCAGTGGTTAGCACAGTCACCTCAGAGCAAGAAGGTTGCTGGTTCGAGTCCTGGGTGGGTCAGTTGGAATTTCTGTGTGGAGTTTGCATGTTCTCCCCGTGTTGGTGTGGGTTTCCTCCGGGTGCTCCAGTTTCCCCCACAGTCCAAAGACATGCGCTATAGGTGAATTGAATAAACTAATTGGCCGTAGTGTATGTGTGTGAATGAGTGTGTATGGGGGTGTTACTGGGTTGCATCTGGAAGGGCATCCGCTGTGTTAAACATATGCTGGATAAGTTGGCGGTTCATTCCGCTGTGGTGACCCCTGATGAATAAAGGGACTAAGCTGAATGAAAATGAAAAAAAATTTGAGTTTATTTTGGACTGACTTAGAAAAAAGGCTCATAAATTCACCTTTCCAAAATAATAATAATAATAATAAACTCACATTTTTTTGTCATAGAGATAATTAGTGTTACGACTATTTAAAACTTGTAAAGTGTATTTTGTATGTTTTTTACTTGTGTGCACTTATAATAAAAAACAAAATGTGTGTAAAAACATATGCCAGATAGTTGGCGGTTCATTCCGCTGTGGTGACCCCCGATAAATCACCCTCTCATTGAAATTTAATCTGAAACTCATCACAAAACAAACTGTAACTCAGCAAATACTTTTTTAAAAGGGGACTTTTTACAAGATGTGAAAAAACATCTCTGATGTCCCTAGAGTGTGTGTGTGTGTGAAGTTTCAGCTCAAAATACCCCACAAATAATGTTTCATAACTGTTTGAAACTGCCCCTTTAAGGCTTTGATCCTAATTGTACCATGTTGGTGACTGTCGCTTTAAATTCAAATGAGATTTTGCTCTTTTCAAAAGAGGGCGGAGCTACAAATGCCTGTGTGTCAGCATAGTGGCAGATTCAAAAACAAGACTATTTCCTATGCTAATAAGGGGGAGATCATCACCAATGGGCGGGGCTTTCCCTCTGATGACACGTACAAAGGGAGAATGCCAATCAAAGTGTTTCTGCAGACTGTTTTCATGACATGTGATTATAAAAAATAAACTTAATAAATTTTTAGCATTAGAAGCTGGTTATATTCACAGACTGTTGCCACACAAATGTGTTTAAACCTTTTATAAAAGTGATTTTTGCATAATAGGTCTCCTTTAAATGATGTAAGATTTTACTTGAATATTTGAATTGAAACATTTAAGTAAGGTGTAAATCGCAGATACACACACACAAATTATAAATTCTTTAATAAATGCGATCACATTTATTACACATCTGCTGATTGTCATTCTAAATGTGACATATGTTTTTGCAACTTATTCCAGCATATCAAATCAAGTACGTACGCTGGCTCAGTATAGAGCCAATAGAGTTCATAGCTCATAAAAATCATTTGTTTGTGAAATCAACTCTACAGGTCAAACTGCTGTAACAGTAGAAAGCGGCGCTAGTACAGCCAAGGTCATGGGTTCAGTTCCCAGGGAATGCATGGACTGGGAAAATGTATATTATTTATATCCAAAGTATAAATAATGAGTTCATAAAAACAGTTGTGGTAAAATCTAATTTACAGTTATGTTTCGTTATGGCGCAAAAAGCAATACAGAAAACACTGACTCAGGGTTAGCCCATAAAAAAGTGGCCAGAGAAACATTATTAGTGGAGTTCATCAGATTGAACATCATAACCACATATTTGTAACTAAGCACAGGACTATGTTTAAAGGTCCCACGAAGTGCTTTGAAATGTGCATTTTTTTTATTCGATGTTTGACGTAATCTCAAGTGAAAAATGAAAAAAGGGTGGCACATAGAGTAGCTCCTCCCCTTTAAAAAAACAGCCAATAGTGTTTCGTTTTCCTCACAGCTCTGCCAGTGAGAGTGTTTGAGCTGAAGCGCATCAAATGAAAAGCAAATAAGAAGTGGCTTGAAGGGGGGGGGGGGGGGGGGGGGGGGGGGGTCATGTCAGATACTAGAGAGCATTTGATTGGTCAAGATTGATGGGAAACTGAAGTATGATGTGACGTGAAAAAAATTGTTGATCCATTTAGGCGGAAGTGACAAACTACAAGATTTGGATGTTTACATCAGATTTATATTTTTTAAACGCTAATTTTGTCACTAGCACACTAGCTAATAGATATCCTTAAAACTAACAGACTGAAACTAACATCTAAAATTTATAAGAATTTCTAGAGTATATCCGGTCATTGAATCACATTCAGTCTCTTGTATTCAGTAATGAGTTGCAGACTGCAGTTCACTTAATGACCACCAGTGGCGCTAATAACAATGATACAAAATACAATACCTAGTTTGACCAGACAGAGGGGTCTTCAGTTTTTGTAATAAAATCCCTAAATTATCCAGTATGTACTACACATGGTATTATCCCACCCATAACACCCCTCCATCAAGGCGTTGAATTTTATTCAAGCAAAACCCCACTCACAATTCTGTTTCCATAAATGTTCAAATCTACTCCCACGGTTGCTATTTATGAAAATCCCCCTTAAAAGTAAACACACAACGGTTTATCGATTCCTAAAACCATTCACGCGCGGACCGAGCCTTAAATCATAACTCATGAATATTCATGGCCATCCTCATTATGACTGACGTCCTGAAACTCGGTCCCACACAGATGCTAATGAAACAGAACTTGTTTGCGGAAATTCGCAGTTGAAGACAACAACGATAACAATGAAGAGTGACTGTAGTTACAGGACTTCCACAAACCCTCAGCATAATAAGCCGTGAAAGTACTCGGTCTGCAGGTCTTAGTGCTTTGTTAAAAAAAGAAATGGTGAAGGCTTTGGTGGGAATGCCAATCAGGGGAAAGCGGCTTCATTATTTTCTCTTTCCCCCAGAACACCTTCCCCTCTAATGGCTATCCAAACAGGTCTGTTAGGGCCGCTAGTGGAGGCTAGATAATGAGTGTTCTGTTAAGTAGAGAAGCTCTCTCTACCTTTCTCTCCCCTGAAAGCCACCTCAAACTTAAGAAGCGGGTCCTCTGGGCATGCTCAGAAATCTCCTAAACAACAGCAGCAGCAGCAGGCCAGGCTGATACAATTAACCCATCGGAATGGCTGAGGTTGTGTGTTTTCTGAATGCAGCGCAAGCACATTGGTGCACCGCCATGCCCAGCACCTGAACTAGGTCGAGAACTTTCAAGACTCACCTAATACAAGCTCATAAAAAAGTGGCCAAAGACACATTATTAGTGGAGTTCATCATGTTTCGAGGCCACAAATTGAACATCATAACCACATATTTGTAACCAAGCATAGGACAAACCAAAGCAATATGCTTAAAGGTCCCGTGAAGTGCTTTTAAATGTGAATTTTTAATTCAGCGTTTGACGTAATCTCAACTGAAAAACAAACAGAGGGTGGGACATAGAGTAGCTCCTCCCGTTTTTAAAAAGCAGCCAATAGCTTTTTGTTTTTCTCACAGCTCTGCCAGTGAGAGTGGTTGATATCAATCGCATCAAATGAAAAGCAAATGAGAAACGTCTTGAAGGGGGCGGGGCATGTCGGATACTAGAGAGCATTTGATTGGTCAGAAGATTTGATGACAAACTGAAGTGTGAGGTGATGTGAAATAAAAAAACGTTGATCCATTCAGAAGGAAGTGACAAATTGCAAGCTTTGATTGTTTATATCAGTTTTATATTTTCTAAACGTGAATTTTGGAGCACACTAGCTAATAGATATCATTAAAACGAACAGACTGAAGCTAACATCTAAAATTTGATATTTTAATTTTCTAAACAACAGCATGATGGCAACAGAATGGCTGAGGTTGTGTGTTTTCTGAATGCAGCGCGAGCACATTGCTGCACCGCCGTGCCCAGCGCCTGAACTAGGTCGAGAACTTTCAAGACTCTCCTAATATAAGCTCTTGTGAAATATTTACGCCTTGTCTGAAAGGTTGCGCGCTAGGTGTGAATTTCTGTTGGGGGAGATTCTGGGCTGTGTTTGTATTCGGACTCTTCAGAAGTGCCCACAAATTCTAATTCAAATTTTACACAGTATGATATGCAGTGAAATGCTTGCACAACCGCTCGTGACCTTAAAAAAATAACAACAACAAAGTAAATAATAACATCAATAAGAATCTAAATTTGGTGAAACAGAAGTTATGCAATAGAAAATTCATTTATTCATTCATTTTCCTTCGGCTTAGTCCCTTATTTATCAGGGGTCGTCACAGCGGAATGAACTGCCAACTATTCCAGCATATGTTTTAAGCAGCGGACGCCCTTCCAGCCGCAACCCTACTGGGAAACATGCATACACTCTCGCATTCACACATGCACTCATACACTACAGCCAATTTCATTCATTCATTTTTCTTCAGCTTAGTCCCTTTATTTATCAGTGGTCGCTACAGTGGAATGAATCGCCAACTATTCCAGCATATGTTTTAAGCAGCGGATGCCCTTCCAGCTGCAACCCAGTACTGGGAAACATCCATACACACCCATTCACACACATACACTATGGACAATTTAGTTTATTCAGTTCACCTATACCGCATGTCTTTGGACTGTGGGGGAAACCGGAGCACCCGGAGGAAAGCCATGCGAACACGGGGAGAACATGCAAACTCCACACAGAAATGCCAACTGGCCCAGCTGGGATTCGAACCAGCTACCTTCTTGCTGTGAGGTGACAGTGCTAACCACTGAGCCACTGTGCTGTCCATGATGTTTAACAGAGCAAAGAATTTTTCACAGTATTTCCTATAATGTTTTTATCTCCTGGAGAAATTCATGATGAAATGTCCTCCGATTCTTCAGGGCAATTATTCAATTTATATTTACATATTAAGACATGATGGTTGCGGTTGGAATATTATACCCTCTTAGAAATGAGTGGAAGTGTGTATGTGTGTGTGTGTGTGTGCAGACTGGATAACTCAAATCGAATTGTTTAGTGGAATGTCATGAGCGCTGCCAAATGTAAAGTTGGGTATAATGTTCAAATGCCTGCGGAGGGAAATGTTCGGGCGCTTGGCAGTGTGGCTGTAAATCTATCTATGTGAGAACAGAGCAACACTCTGTTAAAGTGGACCCGACTGAATGGACAAAGAGAGCGTTGCCAATAAATGCGTGAGATTATTTGGGCTCATCTGCCAGACGCTATTCTGGGGATGGAAAGTCATCCAAACGTTATCAAGTCCAAATAAACAGTGAGCGGTCACGAGCTTAATTCGATCGTTGGGAAGAAATTTTTGATAGCAAACAAGACTGCAAGGAAAATATATAAGAATGCGGCGATTTTTGTAATTTCATATACTGTCAACAAATTTGATAAATCCGCCAGCATAACATTATACTCAGATATGCAGTTGAGAAAATTTTAATATCCTGATGTGGCGAAGGAATTCACAAAGGGTTCAGATTTGATTGCTAGACAAAACAATTACTTCACATACTGCAGATTCTCCTATTCATTTCAATGCAAAAGGGATTGCCTGTTTGTAATGGACATACTGGCCTGCATATAATAACACTGGGAGAACCAATGCATGAGTATGGAGTGATGGAGTGAGGCAATTGGTGTTGAATGGTGGTTGTAAAAAAACAAAACAAAACTGATTTCTTTTATCTTTGCCATGATGACAGTATAAAATATTTTACTAGATATTTTCCAAGATACTAGTATTCAGCTTAAAGTGCAATTTAAAGGCTTAACTATGTTAAATAGGTTAATTAAGTTAGGATAATTAGGCACAATCGAAAAAAATATATCACTTAAGGAGGCTAATAATATTGACCATAAAATGATTTTAAAAAAATTAAAAATTGCTTTTATTCTAGATGAAATAAAAGAAATAAGGCTTTCTCCAGAAGAAAAAATATTACAGGAAATACTGTGAAAAATTCCTTGTATATACAGATTATATATGTGTATAAACATTACAGCTTACCTCAGCTTTGATTACTGAACAATTATTTTATGTTCAATGTAATTATATCATTATTTCCCCCCTCATAGTTTATAATGTCATCATTTTTCTGTAAATATACTTTTAATTACTCATATAATATAATATACTTATATTTTATACTCATTAATATACTTATAATCATGTTTCTAGGATGTTTAGGTTTCTAGTTTCTATGAACGAACGTGTTTAATCTTTGTGATAATAAAATAATAGAAGGAAACAAATTTATGTTTTATGTTTATGTTTACTTGATGAATACTTCAAACTGAAATCAAAGCGTATGTTGCTTGAAATGAAGACATCTTGTGAAACTAGGTGACATGTCAGTTTTAATGTTGAAAAAAAAAAAAAAAAAAATTACGAAAATACTTTTTTATTATTTTTTGCAAATAAAATAAATGAATATATCACATTTAACGTGTCGCTTGACATTAATAAGTCATTTAAAAATAAGTCATTGATTTGCTGGCCTTCCCAATACCAAATACTGTGAATTGGAATCAAAGATTATGATTTATATGTAGCAAATCAATTACCTGACATATGAGAGTTTGTTCTGTAGCCAATCGAAAAACCAAAAAAAATACTTAAGGGGGCTAATAATATTGACCTTAAAATGATTAAAAAAAAAATTAAAAACTGCTTTAATTCTAGCCGAAATAAAACAAATAAGACTTTTTCCAGAAGAAAAAATATTATAGGAAATACTGTGAAAAATTCCTTGTATATACACATTATATATTATATAATTTGAATATATAAACGTTATATAACACATTATATAAACGTTTTGAACTCAGTGTTGAAGGTAATGAGTTAATTAAATACCTCATTACTTCAACCTAAATGGAGTAAGTTCACAGTACTCATATAGATTAGTTTTTGAACTTAAACGGTTTGTTGCAATCGGTTTCCTCAAACGGTTTGAGTTGCCTTAACTTATTGGGTTTTACAGTACTCAGTTGGTTTGAGTTCTGTTCATTTATCGGGTTTCACTGTGCTCAAATTGCTTCATTTACTCAAATGGATTAAGTTCACAGTACTCATCAGGATTAGTTTTTGAACTTAAATGGTTTGTTGCAATCAGTTTCCTCAAACGGTTTGAGTTACCTTAACTTTTTCGGTTCTACAGTGTAGTATTTAACTTAAAGTGACATTTAAAGGCTTAACTAGGTAAATTAGGTTAACTAGGCAAGTCATTGTATAACAATGGTTTGTTCTGTAGACAACAAGAAAAAAAATAGCTTAAGGGTTTAAAAAAATAAATAAAACAGCTTTTATTCTAGCCAAAATAAAACAAATAAGACTTTCTCCAGAAGAAACAATATCATAGGAAATGCAATGAAAATATCCCTGCTCTGTTAAATATAATATGGGGAATATTTGAAAAAGAAAAAAACAAAACAAAGGAGGGCGAATCATTTTGACTTCACCTGTATATAAATATAAATATACAACCCAGCAAATTTTAAGGTGAACTATCCCTTTAAGATAAACCTACCACAAAGCTATGCCATAAAGTGGTCACTTTGCTTGTAATGTTTTAAAGTTTGTCCGCCGTAAAATGGCATGTCTAAATTATAACATTTACTTATGAAGACTGAGTAGATAAAGACCTGTTTAGAGCGTTCGGACAAAGAAAAACAAACAGACAAACAGAGGCAGAGTTTGAACTTTTGTCCTCTGCCCAGCAGCGGCATTTACTCTGCCATCAACCATGATAAACAAACTGAAGGGCAGTTGCATTTCACATAATTGCTCGGGCAGAAAACGTCCATTATGGTGTGTTTTCCTTGGCACTTTGAATCGAACTTTAAACTTTCGGAGAAAAAAACCCCAAAACATTGGACTGTGCTGGAAGCTACAATGGTTTTGTAATTAATGCTTCTGCTGGGCGGTCAGTCGCTGAAGGTCTCTGTTTGGACAATATACATTTGAAGTCAAAATTATTAGCCCTCCTGTGAATGTTTTTTCAAATATTTCCCAAATGATGTTTAACAGAGCAAGGCATTTTTCACAGTATTTCCTATAATATTTTTTCTTCTGGAGAAAGTCTTATTTGTTTTATTTCGGCAAGAATAAAAGCAGTTTTAAATTTTTAAAAAAACATTTTAAGGTCAATATTATTACCCCCTTAAGCAATATTATTTTTTCTGATTGTCTACAAAACAATCCATTGTTATACAATGATTTGCCTAATTACCCTAAATAAGCAACACAGGCTCATTCTGAAAACATAGCCCTATATACATTTCTGGAGATTGTGAATTATGTTGCCAGAAGTACGTATTGCTGCATTTTGTCTTTAAAACGAACGCTACGGGGCGATATGACGCTGTTACTTTTCGTGCTTACCAGCTGACTGCTTACCTCTGTGTGGACGGCTTTTCCGCTGTTACCAGTTTGTCTAGTAGCTTGCTGCGTACGTCGGCGGACTTGAGACACAGAGAGGAGTTGACCACAATTATGGGGTTCGAGTCCGGTGAAGAACGGTTCCAGAAAGCAGGTAACACAAAAACAAAAGCCATAAAAGAAAATAAACAAGTAAATAACAGGGTGAGAACGTGGTCAAATCTGAAAACCTGGTAAAAATCAGGCGGCCGCGAGGGTTTTTCTTTTTCTAGATTGCTTTTGAAAACACTGTGGGTTGGGTTTAGGGAAGTGGGTGGGCGCTGGTCAATCGGTGCTTTTGAAAACACTATCGGTTGGGTTTAGGGAAGGAAGAGGGTGGGTCAGTCGATCAGTTAGTCAGTCAGTCAGTCAGTTGACAGCGGCCTCTGGTGGATTTATGCAAGAAGAGCAGGCACGAATGGCACTCGCAAGAGAAATTTGAGATCTGAAAAAGCGTACACAGCGACCTCTGGTGGATTCGCGAAAACAAAAACTAGTAAAAAAAACGTACCTCCTGGGACGTATTTGGCGCTCTCCAGAAATGTATATAGCGGTACGTTTTCAGAATGAGCCTGGGTTGTAAATAAGCCTTTAAATGTCACTTTAAGTTGAATACTAGTATCAAGTATAGTTATTGGAAATTAGTTATTAAGCCTATTATGTTCAGAAATGTAATCTTCTTTTCTTTAAACAGAAATTGGGGAAAAAATGTACAGGGGGACTACTAATTCTAACTTCAACTGTGTATCCTCTTTCTCAGCCTTGCACAGATGGCATCAAAAGAAGAGCAAGAAGAGGGGTTTCTTGGGCAAACAACGACGGCAAACACTCAAACAAAGCTGACCCCAAGAGTCAGCAATCCATCTTACTCCTAATCACTGCTTTCTGTTGTCCCGATGCCTCAGTCAGACAATGTGACCTGGGTTACGTATCTGTGCAACAATGCTCTTGCGTGCCCTAGTTTAAGAGGCTTATCTCAGTTGGTGTCTTTCGCTGACCGCACCATTTGTCCACACTTCACATACTGCATCCTTTAGCCTAAGGCTCCAGTGCCATTTGGATGAAGGAAATTTGGACAACCTTTCCATACAACCAGTGACATACTCCATATCCCTGTTGTTGGAAAGCAAGAAGAATTTCCAATCTTCCCAGAATGCTATTGCTGTTAGACATCAATGTTATGTTTTGATATCAAGGTATAGTTTACATTCATTGTAGAAATACAAAATCCAGTGTCAATTTGTAATTGAAGCTTTCAGATGAATTAAACTCTTGTTGTATCATATTACTC
>CAIGQV010016192.1:1947920-1988010 GCA_903798115.1 Danio jaintianensis
TGTCAAATGGACGTCAAGCTTTTGACATCAAATCAATTAGCATTTTGTGATGTGTTTTTTGACGTCTTTTGACTTGAAGATGCCCGTTGGCGTATTTATATGGGATATCAACATTTTGACTGATTACACGAGAGTCATTCATATTCTTTTGTCTTTTAGCAATGTGCTTACAGAAAAAATAAAACAATTCTAAATGGGTAGAGGGAATTGATAAAATTTATATAAACAATCCAGTGCTATTTGGATGAAGGAAATTTGGACAACCTTTTTATACAACCGGTGACATACTGTTGTTGGAAAGCGAGAAGAATTTCCCTTCTTCCCGAGATGCTGTTGCTGTTAGATGTCAGTGTGATGTTTTGATATCAAGGTATAGTTTACATTCATTGAAGGAATACAAAATCCAGTGTAAATTTGCAATTGAAGCTTTCAGATGAATTAAACTCTTGTTGTATCATATTACTCTTTGTGTCGTTATTTTGGTGGTCAAAAGAGCATCAATGCGTGGATGTCAAATAGACATCAGGTTTTTGGTATCAAATCAATTAGCATTTTTTAATGTATTTTGACTTGACGGTGCCCCCGCTGGTGTATTTATATGGGGTATCAACATTTTGACAGATTACACTGTAAAAAATGCTGGGTTCCACACAATTCCTTCATGTTGTCTCAACATAAATCAATTAAGTTAACGTAATCGTTTATGCAAATTTAAGTGGATTGAACAGAAAACAATTAAGTTGTCCAAACCAACCTCAGGAATTGTGTTGATTCAGCTTATTTTAAATAAGTGGTATGGACAAGCAGCAAAAATCTATTTTTTGAGTGTACACAAGAGTCATTCACATTCTTTTGTCTTTTAGTAATGTGCTTATAGAAAATAAACAGTTCTAAATGGTTTGAGGGGGATTGCTAAAATTAACATAAACAATCCACTCCCATTTGGATGAAGGAAATTTGGACAACCTTTCCATACAACCGGTGACATACTCCATATCCCTGTTGTTGGAAAGCGAGAAGAATTTCCCATCTTCCCGAGTGCCACCGGACAGATGCTGTTGCTGTTTCTCTGGGACTTGGCAAAGCCGGCGCTACAAAATATTTCCAAACTTTTTTTTTTTGTGTGTGTGCAGCTGTGCCTCCCATTTGTCAAATCTTGTCTTCAAGTGGCGGAAGCAACCCTCCAGAATGGTGCTCTAATTACAGGGCACAGTGCGCAGTCTTATTGGAAGGGCAGCCGCACAGCCCTCTCGGGGCTTAAGCACTCAACATGTGGTGAGTGGGGTCTCCATTCTGGCTTACATCAGCCCCCCGAAATAACAAATGCCATCTTGGTTTCAACAAATGCAGTGGCTTTTACAATAAATGCATTGTTTCAGTTTTGAGTTTTTGGGGTGTTTCTTTGACTAAGTCCACCTTCTGGTCTTTGGAAGTTTAGGAAATTGAACGTTAATGTTACAAACAGATTACAGAACAGATTACAGAAGTTAGGTCAATGTTTATTTTCCTAAAAAAAAAAATTCTTAGTTTAGTTGGATAACGTGGAACACAATTCTAAATGGGTGGAGGGGGATTGATAAAATTAATATAAACATATCTTAACATCAGGTGCAAACAGCCCAGCAGGCCATAAGACGTTAATGTTAGGTTAGATTTAGGTCGTGACGTCAGGTGACCAAAATTCAATGTCTAGTCAGCATCTAAGGACAACGTTTTTTTGATGTCCAACGATGTCAAATTATGTTGATATTTGGTTGATTTTAGGTTGTGTTGGAAAGTGACCAAAATCCAACGTCGAGCCAACATCTTAAACCAATGTCATATTGACGTCAAATACTGACATTTATTCGTCAGGTATGGCAACCAAAATCCAACATCTGATAGATGCCATAGTGGTAACGTCCACACAACGTCAAGCTGTAACATCATTAGACGTTGATATTTGGTTGATTTTAGGTTGGATGTTGAACATTGACGTTGGCCTGACATTTTCATTTCCAAACAAAATGCAATGTTCCCCCAACATCAATCTGACGTCATGTTGATGTCCTGTGCCTGCTAGGAGGGCCAACACAATATACAGTTGAAGTGTAAATTATTCGCCCTCCTATGATTTTTTTTTCTTTTTCAAATATTTCCCAAATGATGTTTAACAGAGCAAGGAATTTTTAACAGTATTTCCTATAATATTTTTTTTTCTAGAGAAAGTCTCATTTGTTTTATTTCGGCTAGAATAAAAGCAGTTTTTTTTTTTTTTAAGCCATTTTAAGGTTAATATTATTAGCCCCCTTAAGCAGTATTTTTTTCGATTGTCTATAGAACAAACCATTGTTATACAATGGTTTGCCTAATTACCCTGTCTTTCCTAATTAACATAGTTCAGCCTTTAAATGTCACTTTAAGCTGAAAACTAGTATCTTGAAAAATATCCAGTAAAATAATAAGAAATTGTGAGAAAGTTATAAGAAATGAGTTATTAAAACTATTATGCTTAGAAATGTTCATTCATTCATTCATTTTCTTTTCGGCTTAGTCCCTTTATTAATCTGGGGTTGCCACAGCGGAATGAACCGCCAACTTATCCAGCATATGTTTTACGCAGCGGATGCCCTTCCAGCTGCAACCCATCACTGGGAAACACCCATACACTCCCATTCACACATATACACTACGGACAATTTAGCTTACCCAATTCACCTATACCGCATGTCTTTGCACTTGTGGGGGAAACTGGAGCCCCCAGAGGAAACCCACATGAACACAGGGAGAACATGCAAACTCCACACAGAAATGCCAACTGACTCAGCCGAGGCTCGCACCAGTGACCTTCTTGCTGTGAGGCGACAGCGCTACCCACTGCGCCACCACACCACACCAAAATCTTTCCGTTAAACAGAAATTAAGGAAAAAAAAATACAGGGGACCTAATAATTCAGGAGGGCTAATAATTCTGACTTCAACTGTATATTTGAAGCAGTACTAAACTGCAGTGGAAAAGCAAAACAAGCCAAAGTAAAGTTGAGCCGAGTCGAGTTGTACCACTGAATGGAAAAGTGGCTTTATCCTACAAAACCATTACCCAATAATAGCAATTTCAAAGTCTTGAATATTGCACGCCTATCAAAACGTGTTTCAAAAGACAGGATAAAAAAAGCTTGTTACTTCCTATATGATGATGTTTTTTGATTTATAAAAAAAGAGAACGCTCTAAATAAAATAAAAAAAGGGAAAGCTCAGTTCATGACCCCTTTAAAAAGTGCAATCAACTTCCAGCTGAACCAGCATGCTTCATAAATCAACTGCTTTTTTTCTGTGTTAATGCTAGCTAAACCCAGTGCTGCCTGCCAAAAAGACAAGAAACTATTTATCACTTTGGCTATTGTGAATGCTAATTTATGGACTGTGTGGATGCACATGAGTTGTCCCAAACCGATACAACGATGTGTGGAAATATAAACAGCGCAGGGAATTCAAATGCCTGGGATGACAGTCAAGGCTTGATAGTACATCTGTCATCATGTCTATATTTACTCTAACATGTTTATTACCATGTTGGAACATTCTTAACCAGGGTAGAAATATGAGGTCTTCCATTATTAGCCATTAGCTTTTTTTGTTAGCATGCTGTTTATTCGATCTTTGACTTTGCCTGTAGCTTTATTGTATTGTGTTATGCATTGTGTCAGAGCTAGACTGTCAATCTTAATCCTTTAACAGGGACTTTGACCACCTAGTTAAACTTTTGCTCTGTCAGGATGATTCAAGAACATAATTTGACCAAAACAATCAGGGTGTATCTTAATCAGCACGCTAGCTCATTCATCAGTAGGTCGTGTGTACGAATTTGGGCACTGGTTAGAGCACTGATGAGCTTGGTTTACTACACATTGGGACACACCGAGTGTGACATGAGAACGTCTTCATTGTACATCATCAAAACTGGAGTTTATAAGCAACAGTAGATCTAATAAGTTTCATATATTGATTTTACTACGTTTTTAAAAGTGCATTATAGCTAAATAGTTTGATTGTTCATTTACCAGCAAGATTTCAACCATTAAACTATTATAATTGATTCCTAGACGGTTTCCTAACCTATCCAGCTATGTTTATCCATGTTATTTATTTATTCATTAATTATTTTTATTTCAGCTTAGTCTCTGATTTATCAA
Organism: Danio jaintianensis; assembly: GCA_903798115.1. NCBI lineage: Eukaryota > Metazoa > Chordata > Actinopteri > Cypriniformes > Danionidae > Danio > Danio jaintianensis. The sequence continues at coordinate 1,952,093 of CAIGQV010016192.1, forward strand.
AGGTCGCCACAGCGGAATGAACCGCCAACTATTCCAGCTTATGTTTTACACAGCGGATGCCCTTCCAGCTGCAACCCAGTACTGGGAAACACCCATACACACTCCCATTCACACACACACTCATACAATACAGCCAATTTAGTTCATCCAATTCCCCTATAGCGCATCTCTTTGCACTTTGGGGGAAACCGGAGCACCCGGAGGAAACCCACACCAACATGGGGAGAACATACAAACTCTACACAGAAATGCCAATTGGTCCAGCTGAGACTCGAACCAGCAACCTTCTTGCTGTGAGGCGACAGTGCTAACCACGGAGCCACCGTGCCGCCCTTCGTCCATGTTATAAATAAGTAAATAATGGATTATTTTTTTAAACCCGTCTCTCGTTTGTTATTACGTTTGATGATTTGTCATGAGATTCATATATTGTTAAAGTTATCATTTTTGATCTTTCGTTAAGGACGCATAATTTGTCGTGGTGCATTGTGGGACTTTTCAGGGTATGAATGTTTTAGTGCACTGGAAGAATTTCGCGATTAAGATAGCACGTAAAATGGCTGATGCCCTGATCAGTGCACTGACTACTAAACAAGGGTGCTGATTGAGATGCACCCTTGGTCTTTTTGTCTTTTCTTTTCTTTTTTTCTTTCTCAGAGTGAAAGTTAAAGGGTTAAAATGGAAATCTAGCACATAAATATTATTTTATTTTCACAAATTATAAAAGAACTAAAGCAAGACATGTCAGACTACAAAGTTCTATCCATGTATAGAAAGAGGCTGTTTCTCAATACGCGTTCTTCAGCAAATGTTGCGTCCTTGTGTTCTCGTGTAACGTCATCATCAACATCAAGTTTAGTTACAATACTCAAGACCGTAAGAACGGAGGATACATGAAAGAACCTGGATGTGTTCTTGATATCGAGGATGCATCGATGCAGACTTGAGTGCAAAACTCGCTCGAGAAGTCCCAGAAGTCACTGTGGCTGGGAAGCGCAGCGTTATAAATAGATTTAATATTAAAGTTCAAAAACATAACTTATTGTGTTAGTAACTTACGGTGAAAGTAAACATTAACATGAAAATCTTAATAAAGGCATAAACACATTAAGAGTGTTTATTTGCTGAAATTCATATTCAAATCTGTTGTATTTGTATTGTCCAAAGTATATTTGTAAGGCTTTTGTGCATGTTATGTAAATTAAAAAGGGGAAAAACAATAAACCGTTGTATGAATGCTGTAATGTTTAAATAAGTTTGTGTTAAAAATATGTGACGGTCATGTGACCATCAGGAAGAACGCAGCATCTCATTTCTCAGAGGACGCGTTCTCTGTTCTCGCGGTTTCCCCGAGTTCGTTCCTCTGAGGTAGCCTGGCAAGAACGATCTCCACGAGAACACGAGTCTGTTCTCTGCCTTCTTAGAATTGAGAAACAGCCAGATTAATATTTCATTAGTACATTATTTTAAATAATTACTCCATTAAAAAAAAAAAAATCAAATAATGAATCAGTTTGCAATTTTGTATATCTATACTTAGTAAATACATTTATTAATGCCTACACTCAAGAAATGACATGTGCTGTTTGTTCAAACTACTTATTTAAAATGAGCTGAAACAACACAATTCTTGATTTTTTTTTTTGAGGGGACAACTTAATTGTTTTATGTTCAATCCACTTAAATTTGTAAAAACTTCTAAGCTAACTTATTTCCTTCATGTTGTTTCAACACAAACCAGTTGTGTGGAAACCAGCATTTTTGCAAGGTTCTACACAATTACTTCATGTTGTACTGTAAGCTGAAACAACACAATTTCTTTGTTTTTGGAACTTAATTGTTTTATGTTCAATCCACTCAATCGTTAATAGTTCACTTAATCGATTTGTGTTGGGACAACAAATTAATTGTGTAAATTTTTTTACAGTGTGCATTTACAGTGTAAAATATGTGCTTTGTAAAAACCTTTTTTTTTTTTTTTTTTACAATTTAAACAATGGGTTTAAATGTCTAAAATTGTAATTTAGGCTAATCAAGCTTTTTTTAAGATTGGCAGTTCTGACCTGCACTGTAAAAAATCCACACAATTCATTCATGTTGTCCCAACACAAATTGATTAAGTTAACTTAACAAACTGAAGTGGACTCACCCAAGTGGAGTTGGGTGTAACGCGTTCCTTAGTAATGCATTACTGTAATCTAATTACATTTTTGGGGAAGGCAGTAATGTAACGCATTACATTTTGAATTTGTGTAATCTGATTACAGTTACTAAAGTCAATGTAATTGCGTTACTTACGTTACAAATATAGTTTTTAGAAGAACAAAATGCTTCTTTTAAATCACATTTTATGCTGCGACGTCAGTTCATAAGCATGTGCTTTTACATTGCTGGAGAACGCCAGCTGAAACACTGTACCTGCTGTCGAGAGTGGTTGCTTCTTCAAGTGGAAATACAGACATTAATTTGATTTCATTGAATGTAAAAACAAAAATATTGCTGTGAAATTCAGTCTATGTCCAGTCTCTAAAGAACTTTCGACTGCTTTTAACTCGACCAGAAACTTGTTCAAGCACTTGAACAGTGAAGTGAAGTGAAGTGAAGTGTAGTGTGGCCAAGTATGGTGTCCCATACTTGGAATTTGTGCTCTGCATTTAACCCATCCAAGTGCACACACACAGTTAGTGAACACACACATACCGTGAACACACACCCGGAGCAGTGGGCAGCCATGCTGCGGCGCCCGGGGAGCAGTTGGGGGGAACGGTGCCTTGCTCAAGGGACTCACCTCAGTCGTGGTATTGAGGGTGGTGGAGAGTGCTGGTCATTCACTCCCCCCACCCCCAATTCCCGCTGGTACCGAGTATCGAACCAGCAACCTTCGGATCACGAGTCCAACACTCTAACCACCAGGCCACGACTGCCCCCACGACTTTTTTAACAGAAAGTATTCTAGGACAATACTCGTCACCAAGGAGGACACCGGCGCCCAAAAACACAGCGGTCCGGATTTTTGTGCAGGATCGGGAGTGAAGGTACCTTCTGAATGTGAAGAGAAGTGTAGCTGCTTATGGGGCCGTTCACATATCTCATCTTTTGCGTGCGCAAGTTCGTTAATTCCAATCGAGGCACATGTCTTGCGCGTATATTGTGTGCGCTCGCATTTAACTTGCACACCCAGTTGAAAACCGCGAGTCACACGACAAGAACTGACCGGTCAGCTTCATACTTTGTATGTAATATACACATTTCGGAAGACTAATTACCTCAGACAAACACAGAACACCCAAATACTGCAGTGTTTTTTTATTCTATGGATGTCAATGGTAACAGGTATACAGTTTTCTTCATGTCTTCTTTTGTGTTAAAAAAAAAGAAAGACAAACAGGTTTGGAACAAGTGAAATATGAGAGAATTTTAAGTTTTTAAGTGTTTTGAATACATCAAGCTGCTGTGTTCAGCCCATTGTAATATTTTTATAGGTATATTTTATGTGTTTTAAAAGTAACTTCAAAAGTAAAGTAATTAGTAATCCGATTACTTTTTACATTAAGTAATTAGTAATGTAAACAGATTACAATTTTCCAGTAGTAATCCGTAATTTATAATCTTTTACGTTTTTAAAGTAACTTACCCAACACTGAGTGAACTGAACATAAAACAATTATATTGTCCTAACAAAATCTCAAGAATCATGTAGCTTCAGCTCATTTTAAATAAGTACTTTGAACAAGCAGCAAAAATCATTTTTTGAGTGTGTTGACTACTCCATGTTGTTGACATTCTCCATAAAGGGACGTTTCATGTTATTTAGAATGGATGGGATTTGTTTTTCCATCCATTAGCTTCTCAGACGCACGCGTATTACCAAACAACTGATGTTTAACGGATGTCAGGATGGAGTTATGAGCATGGGTTATTGAACTTAACACAAACAATTACTCGCTGAAGGAATACGTAATAATCACTGCCTAAAATATGAAGCACATAAAGATTGCATGAGTGTCAGTGGCGGTCACGTCAATCAAACTATATCTGTGTTTTTTAAAGGTTGAAAATCCAAATGAGAAAACGTCCTACGGAAAAAAAGAGCATGCAAGCATTACTTATTGATCGAGTCATTATCTTTGGGGTCATTTGGATTTGGGCGGGAGAGTGAAATTGCCAGTGTTTTCTTCTTGCTCGGCGGTGGTTTTGAACCGAATTGGATTGGGCTTGACTTGGCTGTCCACTCCTGCCTCATGAATGATTGAGAGCGAATGAAGCAAGAAGCTCTCATAAATAAACACAAGTCTGCTGCTCTCGCTGCCTGGACCCCAGCGCGGTGTTACTGTGGAGGAGACATAAGAAGACGGGGGTCTCACAGTCTTCCAAATTAAGCCTTTCAGACCGAGTTAATGCACAGTATATCATTACCGCATGGAAGTGGAGGTGCTGGGAGCTGGGAGACTCTTCATGTGTCGCTCGTGACAGCGAGGGAAAGAGGGAACATGCACTTTGTAACCTTCACTAACACACACATATTTTTTTTTTCTTCTTCTTTTTCTCTTTCTCAGGCACTACTGTAGATGGAGTCTGTATACTTCATAACCCCTGGCACACAAACATACAATATATAAGAGCAACTCATAACCATTTCAACAAGCCACACAAATTCTTTGGAATAATTTATGTACAGTTGAAGTCAGAATTATTAGCCCTCCTGTGAAATTCAATTCTTAAAAAAATTCCCAAGGTGCTATTTAATGTATAGGATATTTTTTCAACACATTTTTAAAACATGATAGTTTTTGAAACAAATTTATATTAAGTAATTTATTTTGTTGTCACAAATGTGACAGTAGCTAACATTTTTCAAGTTATTTTGCAATATATTAGTATTCTGCTTACGTAGTGCAATTTAAAGGCTTAACTAGTTTAATTATGGTGGTTTATTCAACCCAGGCTCATTCTGAAAACGTACCGCTATATACATTTCTGGAGAGCACCAAATATGTCCCAGGAGGCAAGTTTTTTTGGAGTTTTTGTTTTTGCGAATCCACCAAAGGTCACTGTGTATGCTTTTTGAGATCTCAAATTTCTCTCGCGAGTGCCATTCGCGCCTGCTGTTATCGCATAAATCCACCAGAGGTCGCTGTCGACTGACTGACTGATTGATCGACTGACCCACCCTCCTCCTTCCCTAAACCCAACCAATAGTGTTTTCAAAAGCACCGATTGACCCGCCCACCCACTTCCCAAAACCCAACCGACAGTTTTAAAAAGCAATCCAGAAAAAAGAAAAGCCCTCGCCTGATTTTTACCACGTTTTCAGATTTTACCACATTTTCACCCTGTTATTTACTTATTTTCTTTTTTGGCCTTTGTTTTTGTCTTACCTGCTTTCTGGAACCGTTCTTCACCGGACTCGAACTCCGTCATCGTGGTCAACTGCTCTCTCCGACGTACATGGCGAGCTACTGGACAAACTGGTAACAGCGGGAAAGTCGTCCACACGAAGGTAAGCATTCAGCTGGTAAGCGCGAAAAGGAACAGCATCATACCACCCCCTAGCATTCGTTTTAAAGACGAAATGCAGCCATACATACTTCTGGATACATAATTCACGATCTCCAGAAATGTATATAGGGCTACGTTTTCAGAATGAGCCTATGTTGGCCTACTCTAAAATGTGCTTGTTTTGTTCCAACGAAAGTAAAAAAAAGATACTAGACAATATTTTGCTATTACGACAGTTTGCTATGGTAGAGTATGCAATGCTCAACATAAATGAGTACACCCCATCTTGAAAGTTAATATTTTTATCCATTCCTCGGTGAATATAGGTAATATATTTTGTGCATTTGAACAAAACAGATTTATTAAATGGATACATTTATTAAAATAATATTTTAGTCACCGAGCACCTTTAGAAATAGAAAGATAATACAGTTAAATTCATGTGAAATATTGAAAAAAATATTTATACATTTTTTGTTTCTCTTGAATTTTCCTCTTTTCAATTTTTCAATTTATTAATTTTCCCTAACATTTAAATGTTAAATGTTAAGGGTGTACTAATTTTAGACGTTATCATTAGATATTTTGTTAGATTGGCTCCAGATTTGGCTTGACAAACTTATATTTGACAAATGTAATGTATATGCACAAATATAATATTGTAAAGCTTCCTATAGAATATATTAATCTAAATGAGAAATGAGAAAGGAGTGTACTCACATATGTTGAGCATTGTATATAATATACAATTTTAAGAAAAATATGTTGGCAATATGCCATTCATCATCATGTAAAGTATGTTTATGGTCTAAGCATTAAACCATATCATATAATTGTTACAGTGATAAGCAAGTCTATCAACAACAAAGTGGATGTTTTTATATGTCTGATTTGTTGTTCATTCTACTGAGCTTCTGTGTGTGTGTGTGTGTGTGTGTGTGTGTGTGTGTGTGTGTGTGTGTGTGTGTGTGTGTGTGTGTGTGTGTGTGTGTGTATGTGTGTGTGTGTGCGTGTGCTGCTTTTCAAAGTTTAGAGCATTTGATGAAAGACGTGAAAAAAAGGACTTGAGTGCGAATTATGGTAAATGGCTAATTGAAAAGCTACATCTTTTCACTTGTAAACAAAATCAAAAGATCTGAATTTGTGAGACACAGGAACAGATAATGAATTCATGTGACCCCTGTTAGATATTTGTAGGTGACATAGAATTTCTCTGAAGTAATTCAGCTTTTTATTATTATTGTCTCCCCAAAGAGATGAAAGTAAATAATGGCAGTATATTAAATAAATAGGGAGTTGTTTGGGTGATATTACCATCATCATTATCATAGTAGTAGTATGGCTCTATTATTAAATTATCAAGTTATATGTTGTGTCAATTTTTTTTTAGTCTTACATACAGTGGTGTGAAAAAGTGTTTGTCCCCCTTACTGATTTCTTATATGTTGTATGTTTTTCACACTTTAATGTTTTAGATTTATCAAACTAATTTAAATATTAGTCAGAAATATTAAAAGCTCATGATTTTTCACCAGCAATCCGCTTCTGAATGGCTGAAGAAAAACAAAATGAAAACTCTGGAGTGGCCTAGTCAAAGTCCTAACCTGAGTCCAATTGAGATTCTGTGGCATGACTTTCAAAAAGGCGGTTCATGCTCGAAAGCCCTCCCATGTGGCTGAATTACAACAATTCTGCAAAGATGAGTAGGCCAAAATTCCTCAACAGCGCTGTAACAGACTCATTGCAAGTTATCAAACATGCTTGATTGCAGTTGTTGCTGCTAACGGTGGCCAAAGTGCTAAGTGTTTGCCCCCTTACTCATTTCTTATTTTTTGCATGTTTGTCACACTTTAATGTTTCAGATCATCAAACTAATTTAAATATTAGTCAAAGATATTCAAAGCGCATGATCTTTCACCAGCAATCCACTTCTGAATGGCTGAAGAAAAACAAAATGAAAACTCTGGAGTGGCCTAGTCAAAGTCCTAACCTGAGTCCAATTGAGATTCTGTGGCATGACTTTCAAAAAGGCGGTTCATGCTCGAAAGCCCTCCCATGTGGCTGAATTACAACAATTCTGCAAAGGTGACTAGGCCAAAATTCCTCCACAGTGCTGTAACAGACTTACTGGAAGTTATCAAAAATGCTTGATTACAGTTGTTGCTGCTAATGGTGGCCAAAGCAGTTATAAAGTATAGGGGTAAAATTGTTTATTCACAAAGGACTATGTAGTTTATATTTTGTTTTCCTTTAATAATAAAAACCTTTATTTAAAAACTGCATGATGTGTTTACTTACATTTGCTATAATTGACTAATATTTAAATTAGTTTGATGAATTGAAACATTAAAGTGTGACAAACATGCAAATAAAAAGTAATCAGTAAAGGGGGCAAACTCTTTTTCACATTCCTGTAGATATTAGAGCAACTTAATGACTTGTACTAGCAGTGGCCAAATAGTTTTATTCCAGCAAAAAATATATATTTATATATTTATATATATATATATATATATATATATATATATATATATATATATATATATAAAATGTCACAAACAAATCTGTGAAGTGCAACATTGTTATGCAACAACTATAAGCCTATAACTGTTCGCTTTGTTTAGCTAAAGAGCGTAGCTAAACCGTAAGCGATTAACACAAATCCAATAATCGCAACAAAATGAATGCCTATTTATAAGTGGTTCTCACTGTCAGTTGTTTCTCATTCTCATCTCGTCTGCCTTTTGCTCCCCCGGACGTGGCATTCATCACGTTAACATGCTCCAACCGCTGTGACTTTTGCCATTTTTTGTTTCGTTCTGATTTACCATTACATTCTAACTAGATTTGTGACACAAATTGTTATATCGCCACAATGGCCACAAAGGTTAGCACCATTTAGCTTTCCAAATAGCGACTGGTATTTCAGCTTTGTCTCGCACTCCTAATTCCTTTATGGGGCTGTGAGAGACCTGCGGCACACACGGCTAAATAGCGGCGACTGGGGCTTCTCTGAAAGCCAGCGCGGCTTGTGGGTTTTGCCTGGCTAATGTGGGACTTTGGGCAGGGAGCAGGAGCACACAGCAAGGGGCGGCCCCCACAGGACAATGGCCCCAGTGTGGGGAGTGTCAGAAAGGGGGTCAAGAATCAAAATGCAGATGACATTTGCAGTCGGCAGATTGATACAGCACCATTGATTCCCGGACTGGCTGCTCGTGATTTGAATTGCAAATGATGGGCAGCTTTGGCCTCTCTGCTGTCCGTCAGCCGGTGACAGGGCTGTTCCCACAGTGTGCAAGCCTCCTCCCCTTTCCCCTCCCGAATTAGTCCTCCGCCCCCCAGAGCAATGGCTGCAGTCTCCCAGGCCAGAGCCTTGTCTGTGGGGGACACAGCGAGCTCATTGTCTGCCCCGCCATGGAGGACGGAGTTGTGCTAAGGTGAACCAGCCTCTATCCACCCCCCCGACCCCACTCACGAAAACCTAAAAGGGCCCCTCGACTCTAGCCAGGGAGAGAGGGAGCTTGCCTCATTTAAAACCCAATTAATGGGCTTTCTCCTTTTAAATGTGTTCCATAAGTGGGATTTGCTGGCTTTCCGGAGATTTCTCTCTCTCTTTTTTTATAAGGGAAAAAAGTCAATACGCCCCATTTATTCTGAGCTGAGGTTAAACTGCTGAGATTCGAAATGGCCTTAAAGTGGTTTTATGAAACAAGGGCCACTGGAAGCACTTCGTTAGCTTGCGATATTGAACTTTCAACTGGATTGATTGGAATACTTTGCTTTTCTAAACACATTAGCGTATTTAGAAGAGGTTCACATTGGGTCTCAAGCATGTGTCTGTTGCCTCATTAGAAAAGTGCATGGAAAATTTCACAATATACACATTATACTAACAAAAGAGATAGTTAAACAGACCTGAATAAATTCCTGTGTTTAGCATTCTGAACTGTAATGAGAACTCCATGCCTGCTGCCTAACGTTACCAAGAGTTCATGTCCTGCCATTCTCATTTTCAAAATAAGAGTCTCACATACATAGTAAGTAATACAAGCTTAGATAATCCTAGGAATAAAGGAAACACGCCAATACGCCCCATTTATTCTGAGCTGAGGTTTAACTGCTGAGATTCGAAATGGCCTTAAAGTGGTTTTATGAAACAAAGGACAGTGGAAGCACTTCGTTAGCTTGCGATATTGAACTTTCAACTGGATTGGAAGACTTTGCTTTTCTAAAAGGTTCACAGTGGGAGCAGTGCACCATGTGTCTCAAACATGTGTCTGTTGCCTCATTAGAAAAGTGCATGGCAAATATCACGACATACACATTAAACTAACAAAAGATATAGTTAAACAGACCTGAATAAATTCCCGTATTTAGCATTCTGAGCGAGCTGTGGTGAGAAATCTGTGCCTGCTGCCTAACGTTACCAAGAGTTCATGTCCTGCCAGTTCCGTGTTCAAAATAAGAGTCCAAATACAATCTTAGATAATCTTAGAAATAAGGGGGAAACATTAAAACTCCCTATTTATTCTGAGCTGAGTTTAAATTGCTGAGATTTGAAATGGCCTAAAAGTGGTTTTATGAAACAAGGGCCACTGGAAGTCCTTCGGTAGCTTTGTGCGATATTGAACTTTCAACTGGATTGATTGGAAGTCTTTGCTTTTCTAAACACATTAGAACTTTTAGAAGAGGTTCACGTTGGGAGCAGTGCAACGTGTCTCATTACAAATGTAAACGTGTCTGTTGCCTCATTAGAAAAGAGCAATGCAAATTTCACAATATACACATTATACTAAGAAAATAGCTATATAGTTAAACAGACCTGATTAAATTCCCATATTTAGCATTCTGAGCTGTAGTAAGAAGTCTATGCCTGCTGACTAATGTTACCAATTGTTCATGTCCTGCCGGTCTTGTTTTCAAAATAAGAGTCCCACATACATAGTAATAATACAAGCTTAAATAATCTTAGGAATAAAGAAAACATGCCAATATGCTCCATTTATTCTGAGCTGAGGTTAAACTGCTGAGATTCGAGTCTAAGAATGACCTGAAAGTGGTTTCATGAAGCCCTTCATTAGCTTTGTGCAATTATTGAGTTTTTAAATGGATTGATTTAAAGACTTTGCTTTTCCAAATACATTAGCACATTTAACATTCTGCTCCATCAGTGCTGGTACAAGCTAAATCAGTTTGTGAATGTTTAAAGGGATGTAATGGGGTCAATACTCGGAACATTTTATATTGGTTTTGTTTTATTTTTAGGATCAGTCCAAACAAACTGACTTGTTTGGTATCCTAACTCTAGATTGCTCTTTGACTTGCTTAAAGTATATGTTTTTGTATTTCCTGTCCCCTGGTTCTATACAGTATAATTTGAGCGTCTATAAGCTGTGTAATTTCAGTGTGTGAGTGGATGTTATCCCTGCAAGCTTTGATTTCAGACTTTTCAGAATTTCAGGATGTCTGGTTCACTCTCTGACAGCAAGATGCCAATTGCTGTTTTTGTTTGGATTATTCCTTTTTTTTTTTTTTTTTTACATTTGTTATTGTATGTTTATAAGTTTAAAGGTTTTATAAGAAAACTAGCAGAATTAGCAAAAGGTAAGTATAAAATGTTTTCCATAATTATTTGACATTTCTTCTTACAAGCAACTGCTTTTGTGCATGTACACGATACAAAGCTTTTCTGTGAATGTCCAAAAACACGAGAATAGACAGTAACAAGTACTATGTATGGTACTGAATTGTGGCCTTTCATCAATGGAAAACTATGGGCTTGGTAAAAATAGCAAAAACAGTAAGTGCTATTTAAATGCCCAAATATTGCTTTAAAATAATCCAGAATTTGATTGTTAAAGCCAGCCATAAGTGTTTGTTGTCGTTGTTGTTGTTTTTATGGGAAGAACCTCTTTAACACAACAATAAGTGCAGCAATACTTTCAAAAAGTTATTGTCATCTTGTTAAACTCAAATGAATTCAATCTGTTTACAACCCCCAGAAGAAACCAATGCAAACACAGGGAGAACATCTCCCTCACATGAAACTCTACACATGAATGCCAGGACTCAAACCAACAACCTTCTTGCCATAAAGTGACAGTGCTAACAACTGAGCCACTGTGTCACCCATCAAATATTTGTAATATACATGTTAAATTAACAGACCTTATGTCTCAGCTTGTATTATACATATTAAGTATAATACAAGCTTAGATAAACTTTAAAATAAAAGGGGAGGGGGTATATAATTGTAGTAATCTCACTAGGAAACATTGTAGCCAATCAAACGCAACTTTTTTTACACTCACATGATTTACATGAGAATGAGAAAGCAATGATGTTTGAGGGTCATGGTACAGTATGTGATTTCCATGTCCCAAACTCTTATTATTCAGCTATGCCTAGATATATACAGATTTTCATTCTGTGCCACGTTTAAGTATGATTGTAAGCCTATACATGATCTCAGCATAAATCTGACATTATTAGGTCTATCATTAAGGATCTTCTGAAAAAAAACCTGAATCAGATCATTATGTGATGATATGATGACTGTAATGCAGTATTAATTCAGACAGATTGAGGTAAAATTATCAGTCTTCTCTCCTTACGCTTCTTCTCAGGGCACCGGGGTCTTGCATTTAACTAGTCTCCTCTCTTTGACTCCTGCATTTCAGCAGCCAGTGTTTGCTATTTTAATCAGCTGCATTGTCTGAGCTTCTACCAAGTGGTGACCTCAGGGTTGTCGGCTTCAAGGCTGGCCACGACGGCTGGCCACCCTATGTTTTGCAGTAAACACTGATTGGCAATTCATTAACCTTACAAACATTTTCCCAAGGATTTTCTTCGAGGGGGGCATGGTAACAAACCTAATTGAAGGGGTACTGAACAAATGCATGTGGTTTAATGGCAAACACTGGGCCCCGGGATTTGATTGGAGGAGTGGAAATGGGAATATCTGTGTTAAACTTATGCTAACAGCTACTGCTAAGCACCGCTTCAGGCCACAAGCTCAGTCTCAAGAGTTCTTGATGCACTCTTCGAAATTTGGGGCACTGGTTTACCTAGTTTTGGCTATTTTATATGATCTTGTTCTTAAGAGGTTCCTCTTGAGATAGCTTTTGATGCAACACAGCTTATATTGCTAAAGGCTGCGTCCCACTGGCTCGACCCGAAACAGATGATTTTTGCTAAAATCTCTGAAAGGTCTCTCACACTAACTGATTAAGAATGGAAGCCTAAATGCCTGCCATCTCTCTGGTTTTATGCCCTATATCGAGATTTTTTATTTTTTTTACATCAAACCAGGGTGATAATTGACATAAAATAATAAGCATTACACCTACTTAATTACTATTAGTGATACAATATGCATACTTACAAAGTACTAATCCCTAATCAAACCCATGCAAGTGCATGTAGTTAATAAATGTTACCTACACTGTAAAAAATATCTGTAAATTAGCAGTTTTCCATATTTTGTGATTAATGTTTTTATTTTTCCCTGTTTATTTATGCTTTTGAATTGGATTGTTGGACCTTGATTTTTCTTCCATCAACTTTTAACCATGGAAAGTTCGAAAAAGTCACTTTTATTAACATTTTTAATAGTTTAAAGTGATATATTGCCTGTTGTATATTACAGTACAAAAACTTTGTAATAAACTGCCAGTACGTTTACTGTTATATTATTATTAATCTTATACATTATATTATTTCAAACTACCGAAATGTCAGTAAAAGTCACTTTGTTAAACTGTCAACCCAGGCTCATTCTGAAAACGTACCCCTATATACATTTCTGGAGTGCACCGAATACATCTCAGGAGGTATGATTTTTTTTGCAGTTTTTGTTTTCGCGAATTCACTAGAGGCTGTTGTGTATGCATTTTCAGATCTCAAATTTCTCTCGCGAGTGCCATTCGCGCCTGCTCTTCTCGTGTAAATACACCAGAGGCCGCTGTCGACTGACTGACTGACCAATCGCCTGACCCACTCTCCTCCTTCCCTAAACCCAACCGATAGTGTTTTCAAAAGCACAGATTGTCAGCTGTTAAGCACGAAAAGGAATGGCATCATACCACCCTGTAGCATTTGTTTTAAAGATGAAATGCAGCCATACATACCTCTGGCTACATAATTCACGATCTCCAGAAATCTATGTTTTCAGGATGAGCCTATGTTGTAAACTGTGGAGTTGACTTTTCAACATCAAGGTTCAAGGTCAAGGTTCTATAATGCAATTCACAACCGCAAATAAACAGAAAACACTACACAATACAGAATCTGTTAATTAACAGATATATTTACAGTGTAGTACTTATCTATGTAATTACAATATCACTACAATAAAGTGTAGCCGGATTTGCCTGCACATCGAAGAACATGGATTTCCTCTTATTGTGTTTGACATCAGAATTTGTGCTTGCACAGCATGATCATGAACTGTTGGGGTCTGTGATATGTAGCATTGCCGAAAACAATGTCAAACAGGCTGGAAGCTTAGCTAATAGCAACCAATTCCAGTAGCATATAGTTGAATCACTACAGGGCTAACATCCACCTGCTGAGAGACTGTCCCTTTGATTCCTTAAATTAGGAAATAATTCTATCTAAAATGAGACTTGCACCATTTTTTAGATTTGAAATGCCAAAATAAACCATAACAGGGTATGCAGTGCTGGTAGAGTAAGGTAGAGGTTGAGGTTGTTGCTCAAAAAGCAAGCAAATTAACATGATAAAAAAATAATTAAAAGGTAAAAAAAAAGAATGAGACAAATTAATTGTTCCTACTTGTAATAACATTTGAATGCACTCCACTTAATGAGCCTTATTTTCCCCCAATGATAGAAGGCACTAAGCCCTTGCTGTCATTAGAAGTCATTAGCAGTCTTTCAAACGCCATGCAAAGTTATAGTTAAAAAGCATGTAAACATTTACATGCAGTTAACCCTTGTCAATACAATAGAAAATAATTTGAAATCATAATTAGCATGGTGAATTTTACCCTAAATCCCTGATATTAGTTTACCTAATGAGCAAATCAAATCAGAAAATAATCACTCTTAACCTTATTACTAAAGAATAACTACAGTTGAGAATTATAAGCCTACGGAGTCAGAATTAGTAGCCCCCCTATATATTTTCCCCCCAATTTCTTTTTAACGGAAAGAAGATTTTTTCAACACATTTCTAACCATAATAGTTTTAATAACTCATTTCTAATAACTGATTTCTTTTATCTTGGCCATGATGACAGTACATAATATTTTACTAGATATTTTTCAAGACATAAGCATTCAGCTTAAAGTGACATTTAAAAGCTTAATTAGGTTAATTAGGCAAGTTAGTATAATTAGTCATTGTATAACAATGGTTTGTTTTGTAGACAATCATGAAAATATATATTGCTTAAGACAACACAGGCTCATTGTGAAAACGTACCCCATATACATTTCTGGAGAGCGCGAATTATGTAGCCAGAGTTATGTATGGCTGCATTTCGTCTTTAAAACTAACGCTATGGGGCCATATGACGCCGCCAATGGCTTCTGTTTCTTTTCGTGCTACCAGCAGACGCAGAGAGGAGTTGGCCGCGATGGTGGGGTTCGAGTCCGGTGAAGAACAGTTCCAGAAAGCAGGTAAAACAAAAACAAAGGCAAAAAACAAAATAAACAAGTAAATAACAGGGTGAGAACATGGTAAGATCTGAAAATGTGGTAAAAATCAGGCGGCCACGAGGGCTTTCCTTTTAAGGGATTGCTTTTGAAAACACTGTTTGTTGGGTTTAGGGAAGGAGGTGGGCGGGTCAATCGGTGCTTTTGAAAACACTATCGGTTGGGTTTAGGGAAGGGGGTGGGTCGATCGTTCGTTCGGTCAGTCAGTCGACAGCGGACTCTGGTGTATTTACGCAAGAAGAGCAGGCGCGAATGGCACTCACGAGAGAAATTTGAGATCTGAAAAAGTGTACACAGCAGCCTCTGGTGGATTCGCGAAAACTGCAAAAAAATGTACCTCCTGGGACGTATTTCGCGCTGTCCAGAAATGTATGCAGGGGTACGTATCATTAATGAGCCTGATCTTTTTTTTTTCTCTTATGTACTCTGACCTGTCCACCCAGTTACCTTTAGACACACACACACATGCAAACACACATGCACCTGCCAGTACCTGACTGTATTGTTGTTGTTTTTTTGTTTTTTGTCTTTTGATCTCTTCTTTGTTGTATTGTTTTCTTTGTATGTGATACTAATTTGTGTACCTCTTGCATACTCTAATAAAAAAATCAATTAAAAAAATCAATAATGAGCCTGGGTTGGCTTAAAAGGGCTAACCTTTAAAAATTAAAAACAAATAAGCCTTTCTCCAGAAGAAAAAATATTATAGGAAATACTGTAAAAAAAATCCTTGCTCTGTTTGTTTCTTTTGCCCAAACATAATTTGGGAAATATTTGAAATAAATATATAAAAAATTCACAGAAGGGCTAATAATTTTGGCTTCAACTGTATATGCCCCATATTTGTACTACTTTTGTGCTTGTCAGAAAACTTTGAGAATTGCTATTAGCAGATATCGCTAATGTCATTTCGGGGAATACTATACTAGCTTAATCTCAAACGTGTTGACTAGCTACCTCCATTAAATAACATTGTCGCATTCTCGACAATAAACCGACCGTGATCCTTAATGTAATGACATCCATCCATCACTAAGAGGATCTCACAACAAACTCCAGAGCCCCATTTTCACTTTGAACATATAAGTAACAGCAAGGTGCAGAAAATCGACCCGGCCCCAGCACTGTCATGGCCCGGGTAAGAGTGAATGACATAGGCCTAAGCCCAAAGCGCATTACACCATCTTACTGGAGTACCTCTGGCTGCTAATAGAGAGCGATGGAACATATCCCCCCGTCCAATAATAACAGGGATCGGGGGGGGGAGAAGCCCCTTTGAGGCCTGTCAGCGGCTTTGACAGGAGCCCTAAATTTAATCCTCAAACCTGCTGGGTTGCAGAGAGGCTGAGCAGCGGGAAAGCCACCCATCACGTCGAGCAGCCCGTCTGACTTTCAAACGACCCGTCACAAAAAGCTTTAAAGCTGATGACAAATTCATTTTCACACCGATGCACCTGTGAGGCTGATAATTGTTCAGGCGAAGTGCATACAAGACTAATCGGTGATGTAATTATTCCTGCATTCAAAGAACCATATGATGAACTCGGAAATACGTTCTCTGTACATTGCTAGTGATGGCAATGACTTGCTTTGAATGATGACCTGACAAAGTCTTGTCTGAAGTTAGAAAGTTATATCGATGAATAGGCAAGGCAAGTTTTTGTATATAACACATTTCATACACAATGCTAATTCAAATTGTTTTACATAAACAAGTATAAAAGAAACAAAATAAAAAAAAAAAACAAAGAATAAAAATGATTAAAAACAGATTAAAATGTGTTAAAACAGGTTTAAAAGATATGAAAAAGAAAAGAAAGTCATAATAGTGCAATCTGTGGGACGTAGCACAGTGCTCATTCAGTAAAGGCACAGCTAAACAGATGTGTTTTAAGTCTTGATTTGAATATGCCTAATGTTGGAGGACATCTGATCATCTCTGGAAGCTGATTCCAGCAGCAGAAGGCGCAGTAGCTGAAGGCAGATTCACTGAATTTCTAATTTACTTGATCCTAATGATCTAAATGACCTGTTAGATTTGTATTCAGTGAGCAAATCTGTAATGTATTGAGGTCCTAGGAATAAAGAGATGTAACAGGTCTTAGCTAAGGTCTTTTGAGGCATTGCTAGTTGTTTTCTACTTATATTTAAAGTCAGAAAAGCCTCCTGTACCAGATCTGACTTTGCTAGGTATAATTTTGTCTCTGCATCAGAGGTCAAGACAATGGACCATTGGGTGAGCACCTGATAATAGGTACACAAAATGGGAAATACTTCAGGAGTTTCAAAGCCATCCTCTCATTGGTTGGAATCTAGGGATGCACCTATATGGAATTTTTGACTGATACCGATAACCTACAATTGAAGTCAGAATTATTAAACCCCCTGAATTATTAGCCCCCTGTTTATTTTTTTCCTCCAATTTCTGTTTAACGGAAAGAAGATTTTTTTCAACACATTTCTAAACATAATAGTTTTAATAACTCATTTCTAATAACTGATTTATTTTATCTTTGCCATGATGACAGTACATAATATTTTATTAGATATTTTTCAAGACACTTCTATACAGCTTAAAGTGACATTTAAAGGCTTAACTAGGTTAATTAGGTTAACTAGGCAGGATAGGGTGATTAGGCAAGTTATTGTATAACGATGGTTTGTTCTGTAGACTATTGAAAGAAAATATAGCTTAAAGGGGCTAATAATGTTGACCTTAAAATGGTTTTTAAAAAATCTAAAACTGCTTTTATTCTGGTCGAAATAAAACAAATAAGAGTTTCTCTAGAAGAAAAAATATTATTAGACCTACTGTGAAAATTTCCTTGCTCTGTTAAACATCATTTGGAAAATATTTAAAAAAGAAAAAAGAATCTGTATATATTAGCCAATACGTTTAAATAATCATTTTTCACATTTTTCTGCATACTTTCACAATACATTTATATACTACTGCTTGACAAAAAGGTCCTACTTTATATTAGGTGGCCTTAACTACTATGTAATACATCTAAAAATAAATAAATACAGTGTAGTTACTGTGTTCATAACGTATTGCAGAACACTTCTGGTGCTCTTGAGGTGGAATATGGGTATGGGTAGGTTTAATGGTGAGTTAAGGTGTAAAGGATGGTCAACAATGTAATTACAAATGTAATTACAGAAATTAATTAACAGATGTAATTAAATTTTTATTCAATAATAAGTGCAATGTAAAAACATGTATTTACACAATAAGTACATTGTAACAAAGTATTAATTTCAGTGTGAGGATATAGTAAAGGCAACCTAATATAAAGTGGGACAGACAGAAAAAAATAGTTTTCAGTTTAAAGATATTGACCTAATTTTGTTATCGGACCAATAATGATAACACTAAAAATAGCATTTACTGCCCGATATCAATATGGCTGCCGATATATCATGCATCCCTAGTGGAATCCTACAGAATTTCCAGAATCTGTTTTACAGTCCATCTGGAAACAAATCCATTGTGGTGCCAATCCCTCTCATACAAGAAAAAACTATGCTGGACGTTCTTGAATGAATGTTTTATCAGTTGCATGGTGGTCTTTTGCTGTAGAGATGACAAATTTACATTTCCATGCCAATGAACATGACACTGAATAAACTGTGATTGCTTTAAATATAAGTCAGATAGCCTCTTGGGTGGCCCTTGGCCAATGAAAGCTGTGATGGATTCTAGACCTTCTGCCAAGGTCTGGCTAGGTGAAACTAGATATAACATGACTGTAGGGGGAATTAGAGTATTAAATTAGAGTCCTCTATGGGGAAAATATATTTAAAGCCCAGTTCAGACTAGACAATTTTGTATTGTTGGTTATCAAAGTCACACTGTCTGATTATGCAATTTTGTCTTGATAAAATTTTGACATATTGTGGGTATGCCTAATATGCATATACGTTGCTTCAGGATCAATCATTGCACGATATCTACAATGCGCATTCTGTCATCAAGAAGCCCTTGTCTACTGAGTGTTTACCACAGACAGCAGTTTCCCCATATATATGTTTGTTTTGTGAAAAACAATAGATAAGTAGAAACCATTTCATTCAGTGGAAACAAGAAGCTCTTTTTTTGCAGCTGCAGAAGCATTTTCCCAGCAATGGCTTTAAACAAAGCATTCCTGCTCACAAACAGTATTGTTACTTTAAATAAAAATGACAACAAAACTTACAGTAGACAGCAAGTTACCATACATTTATATACAATTTCCAACACTGCATTGTGAATGAGAACATAATGAGTGATTTGTTAGTTTACATGCTAATTCCAGTACTCATCTGAAAGCTTGACTATCAATAGCCAACATTTATTTTTATTCTGGCTATTCTGAAGAGATTCTGTGCTCCTATTGGTCAGTGTCACCAATGTGACAGAACACTTTGTGGGTGACAGGGAAAAAAAATAAACATGCTACACTTTCTGGGTTGACATCGTGAAGCGTCACACACATGACAAGTTGTTGTGCACTATGACACTACACGTGATTGAATGAATTTGAATTGATTAAATGGGATAGCCCCTTGAGATTTCCATCTCATTTCCAAAGGAGTCCCCATTAAGACATACATAAATCAAAACAGAGCACAACATTCATTCATTAATTTTCTTTTTGGCTTAGTCCCTTTATTAATCTGGGGTCCGGATGCCATTCCAGCTGCAACCCATCACTGGGAAACACCCATACACTCCCATTACACTACGGACAATTTAGCCTACCCAATTCACCAATAGCGCATGTCTTTGGACTTGTGGGGGAAATCAGAGCACCCGGAGGAAACCCACGCGAACACGGGGAGAACATGCAAACTCCACACGGAAATGCCAACTGACACAGCCGAGGCTCAAACCAGCGACCTTCTTGCTGTGAGGCAACAGCCCTACCCACTGTGCCACAGCGCCACCCCAGAGTACAACACATCAAACCAAACAAACAACTAAACAAGACACACAAACAGCTCATTGCTTCAAAATGGAACCAAAATTAATGCCATTTACAAGTTATTTTTAAAATTGAAAATAGATTGGTCTTGAAGAGCTTTTGCAAATCCACCAAAGGCTGCTGTGTACATTTTTGATGATCTCAAATTTCTCTCGTACGTGCCATTTGTGCATCCTCTTCTTATGTCAATCCAACAGAGGGCACAATATTCATTTCAGCAGACCAGCTTGCTGTCGACTGACTGATTGACACACCCACCCCCTTCTCTAAACCTAACCGATATTGTTTTCAAAAGCAATCTACAAAAGAAAAAAAATGTCACGGCTGCGTGGTTTTACCACATTTAACACAGCCTGTCATTTATTTATTGATTTTTTGCTTTTGTTTTACCTGGTTTCTGGAACTGTTCTTCACCGGACTCAAACCCTGTCATCGCAGTTCACTCCCGCTTCACATCCCAAGTCCATCGGTGTACGCGGCGAACTACTGGACAAACTGGTAACACCAGAAAAGCCGTCCATACGGAGGTAAGCGGCCAGCGTGCGAAAAGGAAAAGAAGCTGTCTGCGGCATCATACCACCACATAACGTTTGTTTTACAGATGAAATGCAGCCAGACGATCCTCTGGGTACATATATTGCAGTCTTCAGAAAAGTAGACATGGGTACATATCCACAGTGATGACCAGACCAGCATAATCAATAGTAATGCGCAAATCAATCTAGAGTCAAATTGACTGCACATCCAGCAAGGTTTTGCCCTGTTTTTCTTTTCTTTCCACTGAGACAGAGAGTTTGCCATTCCAAGGCGGTTTGATATCAGTTGATTATGTGGCAACATCTTTGAGACAGCGTGGCATAGCAGGGAAAACCGATTTTCTGTGTGAGTGGAGAGTGGATTGCAGTGCTGGGCTGACCGGGCCTGCAGGGAAGCTGCTCTGTCTCCTTACCGCAGTGGCATATGCTTCTCTCTCCTCCTCTTAATGTGTGTGCCATGCTAATCGTTTGGTAGTCTGACATCTGGAAACCTCCCAGTGGAGGGCAAAATCGCTCAAGCCTTTTACGCCCAAGATTCCCTCAATATTTGAAGTTGTCACACCTAATCTATAGAAATGAAATGTATTCAAATAAGCGTCGCCCCCCCTCCTTTCTGACTGACTGACTGACTGGGTAAAGCAGTCAGAAGTGTGTTATGGCACCTTTGGCCCTTGTGAACCATGGTGTCCTCTCATCTCACTCTACCTGATTTCCATATTCAAAGTCAAAATGGTAGAAAGAAAAACCTGACAGCATTTAATAGCCGCTTTATGCAAACAACTTTTTGTTGGCATAACAAATTTTTAAGTCCCCAACAAGGAGTGTGAAATTTTTCAATAAGTCTTTTTGCTCCCCCCCCCTCCTTATTTCCCCCCGTGTTTGTGAATGTACCTCGGGCATTAAAATTTAATATGAATAATGTATGTATCTTCTGTTACATTCTTTATAAGATTTTGGCAGTCAGTCCATCCTTCCGAGCTTTCAATCATGGGCCCCCTGGGGTCTTGTGGGATACCTGCTCTTTGAAGCCATCTGAGGAGCCGGAGAGAGTGGGGACTGCTGGGAAGAAGGAAAAAATCTCACTGCTGATTTATTACATTCCACTAGAATGCCGCCACTATTTAAACGCCAATTGGAGGTGCATTATGCAGACAAGACCCCATTGAGAAAAAATGGAATATATTCTTCCACAAGTGAATACATGTGAAGAATTTGTCTGTGTATATTTTACAACATTAACTTTGCAATTTAGTCTTTCAGATGTTTGAATTCAATGTTTTCCATTAGACGGGAGAAATCTGCACATCTCTGTGAACAACTCCCCTTGGAAGATTTTTAATCTCTGAAATCCAAGGTTAAAAGAGTAGTTTTTTTTTCCAAATCTGAAAATAAAAAAAATCTGTAACCATTTACTTTAATTTCTTCTGTGGTCAGCCCACAACTATAAGTCCTCTGCGCTATTTTCCGTACATTGAAAATGACCACAAGATTTATGGGATCCATGGAAGCATCAGAAGTCAAATGTTCCAGTGACTTGTAAAATATATTCCATCTACAGAAGTCATACAAAGGTTTTGTATGGGAAAATAATTAGTTATTTACTGTATTGTTTCCCCCCTCCAAAAAAATAATTTGCACATGTGCATTAAACTTGCTGCTTTAGATTCAGTCACCTGACTCAATGTGGAGCTCTATTACTGGCCCAGTCTCAGTTGGCACCATCTTCTTTTGAGTCTGCACTTTCATGACGTAATGTCGCTTTTGAGTTTCAAGGCTGCTGCGGAGTTCACATCAGTGCAGGCTCAGCAGAAGTGAGCTCATGAGCACCTTTCTGAAAGTGATGAATGGGACACCCTACACCAGGCGTGTCCAAACCTGTTCTGTAGGGCCACCGAGAGTTTAGATCCAACTCAAATTATCCAAACCTGAATCAGCCAATCAAAATTTTGAGAAACATACAAGCATCTTGGTGTTAGTTGGAGCCAAACCATGCAGAACTGGACACCCTTGCCCTACACTCTTGTAGACTTAAAGGGCACATGTATGTGTTGGCAATTTGGCACTTTTTCACACTTCCCAAAATTACTTGTTTAAGTACCAGCTTTTTCCCCACCACAGGAACAGCGAAGGGGAAGGCTTCTGAACTTAAACTTCTACATTCAATTACCATTATCACTAAACCATCTTACCTATAAAGAATTAAATAATCTAGCTCCTGTTTATCTAACCAACCTTCTGTCTCGCTACAATCCAACCCGCTCTTTAAGATCTCAAAACTCAGGGCTTCTGGTAGTACCCAGAATAGCAAAGTCTACTAAAGGAGGGCAAGCCTTCTCATTTATGACTCCTAAACTCTGGAATAGCCTTCCTGATAATGTCCGAGGCTCAGACACACTCTCTCAGTTCAAAACTAAACTCTTTTTAGTAAAGCATACACACAATGCATCACATAATGGTATGATGCATGAGTGAGCTCCATGCTGGTGAGAAGGCTTGACAAACCATCTGTAGGACAAAGTTCTTTCTTAATGCACCAGGCATTTTGTTAGAAATACTTATATGCTATACATGTTTGTTTCTATGTTTGTTTGTATAACTCCTATTTTCACGGAATCCCTGAAAGACATATTTTCAGATGCCCGATGATGACGAGAATGTGGAGTCAAGTTTCACCTACGGAATATTCATTTGAACCACTGCCTTCCACAAAGGCAGATCAGAAAGGAGACACCCACTGATAGCCCCACCCTAAAGGACTGATAGTCCCGCCCTAAATGCATTCCATGTGACGAGAAGTGAAGAAAAGTCATTTCGATGGACAAGGGAAGTTTATGGTATTTAATTAAAGATTATGAGGGCAAATTCATTTTTACTAAATGATAAAGTCGGATAAAGATACATTGGTTTTACCAACCACTACTATATACATATAAAGATACTAAAATTTGATCTCAAGTCAACTTTAAGTACTAAATATTTAACTTATAATTAAAGTTGTAATACACACCTTTGTGAAAAAAAGTAGTTTCAATGTAACTAGTTACTTTTAGGAAGTAACTTGTAGTGCAGCTAGCTACTTTTTTAAAAGTATAGTTTGACAGCTACACAAAACACATACAGTATCACACAATCAAACACAGATTTAATCAAAGTGTCCTCCATCCTACATTTGTTGATTTTGTTAAACGCAGCACTTGATGTCAATCTTGGCTGGTTTACATCACTTTAGGGTTCCTAGTCATGGTGAACCAGGAAAATGGACAATGGGTATATTAGTTCTCAAGGGAACTTGCCTGGGGCCGGTTGCACCAGCAGTGCTTAAGTTAAAACGTAGCCTAGTTGTGACTTAAAGGGACACTAAGTTACAATTTACGCACTACTAAATATTTTTGTGTTGCACCACTGAACTTAGTTTAAACGTAACGCTACATTCCAACTAAATGTTTACAGCAGCCTCCCCCCATGTATTACGGTAGAAAAGGGATGACAGCGAGCCTAGTTTACACAGAGGAGCTCGCGATGATAATGAAGAATGATCTCCCTCTACTCACAGCCTTATTTTCCTCCCAAATCTTGCTTGTTTTTTGGTTTGTGACGGTTTGGTTTGTTAATTGTATGCATCAATTAAAATGAGAATTTCATCATGACTGAGTTCTTCTCCCTGCTCTTTTCTCTTTCACGTGTAGGATATAAAAAAATAAAATAAAGTGTAATGTTTTGATAACTTTATGTGTATTTCGCGTGCATTCAGGTATGTGCGTCGTCTGTTATTAGTGACTGACTGTAATGTAATGTACTATAAAAATGTTATTTATCATTAAATTTTAATAGGACAGTTATATATAGATGCATTAGTTGCAGAATTTTAAAGCAGTTTAACGTTTAAAATTTTTTAGGGGGGTATTACGTCATTCAATGCGACTACGCATAACTTTACGGTGAGCTTACAACCTACTAACTACGGTTTGCCTTAAGAACATGTGGTGCAACCGGAGTGAGAACAAATTTAGTTACAAACTAGCTAGTAGTTACTAAGCCCCTAGTGAGGACTTTACGTTCCAGTTTAAGAAAGAACTTATGAACAGCTGGTGCAACCCTACCCTGATGTCTATTTCCTAAACTTAAAAATGGTGGTTGTTTCAAACCATATTTGAGTAAAATATGTACAATCCCAGTGGTTGGGTTAAACTTTTAAATCCTTATTAACTGAACAGGTGAGTTTGTCTACATATTTTACCCAAGTTGGCTAGGAGTTCCTGTACCTTCCCTCTGCAAAAGCACTTACAGTAAGTCTGCAAGATTACAAGTGTGCCATTTGGGATTTGGCACTTGAAATGAAATCTGGTGCTACAGATCGTAGTGTTGAATATTTGAATAAATACAAAAAATATATACGTATGCCTAATGCAAGTGATATGGTCTGTTTAGATGATAGAGGTTGACATTTTACGGTCAGTATTTCAACAGCACTTGAGAAAACAATCATACGTTTTTTAATAATATTCCAACAAAGAAAGAAAGTCATGGCGGAATTGCATGGGCTGAGCAAATGAGAGAATTTTCAATTTAGAGCGAATGAATCATTTAAGGAAAATATATTCAAACTTGGCAGCTGTGTCGAATGAAAGATTTAGCCTCAGACGTCTCACTGCACCTTCGTGTCCTCCTTTAAAACCCTCCCAATTCAAACATTCACAAAAAAAAGCACTTTTCTTGAAGCGAAGGAGATTAAACCTATTTCTACAATAGCTTTGAATACTTGACATTTCGTGTCATTAATTGTACTTCTTTTGCTTTTACTTGAGAAGCCAATGGTTTCCGTTATTAATTGGAAAGCTGTCCCCTGTCCTCCAATTACTCTGCATGTGTGCTAAAGAAGCACTTCAAAGACTGTAAAATGTAAGTCGCAACAAGCTCGGCTCGCCATGAGTTAAAGCATGTCTGTGCGTTCTGCGTGTCTGAGCAGGATTTGCATGTATAGTAGAATCACACTGGCTTATCTTAAACGCCCCTGTCTGACTTCTAACCATCTGCACATCTGACTTACTACTGTCCATGTGTGAAGAAAAAAAAAAATCTGTCCTATCGCTTCTCTCAGCACCTCTGCCTATATCCAACATTTATCCATCTTCGTGTTTACATTTTAAAGACTTTCAAACAGATTTTTTTTTCTGTTTTGTCAAGGTAAAAGGTAAAGAGGATTGAAGTAGACATAACCCTGACAGGATGTCACATGCACTAAATTATGTAGCATGATATAGTGATTGATATATTCAGTGTTGGGGAGTAGTTAACTACACACAGCAACAATATTACTAATATTGTAACAACATATTAATATTCATTCATTCATTCATTCATTCATTCATTTTCCTTCAGCTTAGTCCCTTATTTATAAGGGGTCTCCACTGCGGAATGAACCACCAACTATTTCAGCATATGTTTTACGCAGCAGATGCCCTTCCAACCACAACCCAGTACTGGGAAACGCTGTATTAATATGCCTATCTATAAACTAGTGACTGAAAATGGCTTGTAAGTTCATTAATTCATTCATTTTTCTTCAGCTTAGTCCCATTTATTCATCAGAGGTCGCCACAGAGGAATGAAATGTCAACTTATCCAGCATATGTTTTAGACAGCGAATGCCCTTCCAGATGCAACCCAGTACTGGGAAACATCCATACACACTCATACAAATTACTTTATTCAATTCACCTATAGTGCATGTGTTTGGACTGTGGGGGAAACCGGAGCACCCGGAGGAAACCCACGCCAACACGGCCAGAACATGCAAACTCCACACAGAAATGCCAACTGGCCCAGCCGGGACTCAAACCAGCGACCTTCTTGCTGTGAGGCGACAGTGCTAACCACTGTGGCTTGTAAGTTCTTCTTTAAAAAGCAATTAGTCGACTTTACTCCAAAAAAAGAGTAACCCTGTTGCTTTTTAAGCTATTAGTTGACTTTACTTAAAAAAAGTGAGTGAGTGTATTGCTTTAACAGCAATTCGTTGACTTTACTTTTAAAAAGGTGAGTAAATCTGTTGCTTTTAAAGCGATTTGTTGACTTTACTTTTAAAAAGGGGAGTAAATCTGTTGCTTTTAAAGCGATTTGTTGACTTTACTTTTAAAAAGGGGAGTAAATCTGTTGCTTTTAAAGCGATTTGTTGACTTTACTTTTAAAAAGGGGAGTAAACCCATTGCTTTAACAGGGATTCGTTGACTTGGCTTTTTTTTTTTTGACATATTCCTTTGAGTTTAATTTTCAAGGACTTACACACTTTAGTTCAATTTCCAAAACTTATAAAGACAAGTTGAGTTAAAGAGAAAATGTAATTTAAAACAACTTATTTGGGCCATAATGTTTTACAGTGCACCACAACTACTTCAACAACCACAACTACTATAACTACTAATACAACTACTACTACAACAACAACAACAACAACCTGAATAATGACAATGGTAGAAATACTAATAATAATGATAATGAGGAGATAACAGGAGAAGGACAAGTCAGAACAGTGATAATAATAATGATTAACAAAAGTAGAAGTAATAATATTAATGATAATAATGATTATCACTTTACTTTTAAAAAGTGAGTAAACGTTGCTTTTAGAACGATTAGTTGCCTTTACTTTAAAAACAGTGAGTAAACCGATAGCTTTAAAAGTGATTTGTTGAACTTACTTTTAAAAAGTGAGTAAACTGGTTGCTTTTAAAGCTAGTAGTTGCCTTTACTTCAAAACCAGTGAGTAAACCCGTAGCTTTAAAAGCGATTTGTTGACTTTACGTTTAAAAAAGGAATAAACCTGTTGCTTTTAAAGCGACTAGTTGACTTTACTTTAAAAAGTGAGCAAACCTGTTGCTTTAAAATGATTAAGTAATTAACTATGTGCATAATTATAACGGCTTTACTCACTTTGGGTAAAGTAGCCTAACAAATAGCTTTTTACAGTCTGTTTTAAATTGTTAGTAGATTAACTTTGGAAGCAACAATTTCCCAACACTATTCTCAGACTCTCTCCTCTTTTACCCTCCACACGGTTTTTATGCAACATCTGATTCTGTGTAATTAATATTTATTGAATTCATAAAAGGTAATCAACATGTGTCATTCAACTCAATAAGCAGTCATGTGACTGTTGATTAATCTTCCCATTGGTCTGATACTTCAAAAGACACCTCACAACATGAGCAAAGTGGGATTCCCTCTTCTTTTATGACCAACATCCCCCCCCCCCTCTCTCTCTCTTTTGAAAGCATCAAACACACCTCGATCAAACATCAAAACTTCAAACAAGATGTCATCCAGCGTCTAGCACTATGAGACGGTAATAATGCACATCATATATATGGTCAATATGTTCTAATATAATATAATATCCCGTTGAGTGGCCTGCCTTGTGATTGCAGCAAAAAGGCAAATCTTGAATAATTAAGATGGTCATATTCATTTGACTACTATGCTATGAAGGGGACAAGATTCAGGTATATAAAAACAAGTACATTCAAATATAGAGTAAAATATGCTAAGCAGAAATACAATAGGGGACATTTAATTACAAATGGCGAGGTGGAGGTTAAAAGAAATATATAGGGACTTCAGGGATTTTTTTGGGAGTGTTTTCACACTTGTAGGCAGTTGTCTGTATTTTGAAACAGTGACTTAAACTGTTGCAATGCTGATTTAGTTTGCAACATATATAAACTGACAAGGATTTGCTTATACATGTCCCATGAGTAAACAGCAATAGTACTGGTCCAAGTGCACCTGCTTTTGTTTTGGGATTCTGTTGATATCAGACACCAGAATCAAACTGCTCCAGTGTTTGTTTTTAAGCTGATTGATCCCTCTGACTGTGTAGATATGAGTGTGATTGCCATTTTTCATTCATTCATTCATTTTCCTTTGGCCAAGTCCCTTATTTATTAGGGGTCAGCACAGTGAAATGAACCGCAAACTATTCTAGCATATGTTATTTTGCAGCGGATGCCCTTCCAGCCGCAACCTGGTACTGGGAAACACCCATACACTCTCACATTTAAACACACTCATACATTCATTCATTCATTCATTCATTCATTTTCTTTTCGGCTTAGTCCCTCCATTAATCTGGGGTCGCCACAGCGGGATGAACCGCCAACCTATCCAGCATACGTTTTTTTTTACGCAGCGGATGCCCTTCCAGCCGCAACCCATTCCTGGGAAACATCCATACACACCCATTCACACACATACACCACGGACAATTTTTTAGCTTACCCAATTCACCTATACCGCATGTCTTTGGACTGTGGGGGAAACCGGAGCACCCGGAGGAAACCCATGCGAACACGGGGAGAACATGCAAACTCCACACAGAATTGCCAACTTGCCCAGCCGGGACTTGAACCAGCGACCTTTTTGCTGTGAGGCGACAGTGCCAACCACTGAGCCACCGTGCCGCCTATTGCCATTTTTATAAATAATAAAACATAAATAAATAATAGCCAGATGAAAAAAATGCAACACATCTCCTTAGTTCGTATAGAGTCAGTAACGTTGTTGATTATGGCCTGTGTCATGTTGGTACATTCCTCTTCAATGGATGTGCGAAGTTGCTGGATATTGGCCAGAACTGGAACCTGCAGTTGTATACGCTGATCCAGAGCAACCCAAATATGCTCAATGGTTGACATGCCCAGTGAGTATGCTAAGATCTTGGACGTCTTCTGCTTCCAGGAATTGTGGACAGATGCTTGGATCATGGGGCCGTGCGTTATCATGCTGCAACATGAGGTGATGTTTGTGGATGAATGGCACAACAGCGGGCCTCAGGATCTCATCGCGGTATCTCTGTGTTCAAAATATCATCAATAACATGCAGCTGTGTTTGTTGTCTATAATATATGCCTGCCCATACCATAACCCCACCTCTACAATGGGCCACACTATTCACAACGTTTACATCAGCAAACCATTCACCCACACAATGCCATACGCGCTGTCTGCCATCAGCCCTGCACAATAAAAACCAGGAATAATCAGTAAAGAGTACACGTTTTCAAAGTTCTATAGACCACTGAATGTGAGCATTTGCCCGCTCAAGTTAGTTATGACAATGAACTGCAGTCAGTTTGAAAACCCAATGAGGATTACGTCCATGCAGATGAGCTTCCCTGTTTATGACTGTTTGTGCAGAAATTATTTGGTTCTTCAAATCAATTGTTGCAACAGCTATGCGGGTAGCTGGTCTCAGATGATCTTGGAGGTGAAAATGCTGGATCTGGAGATCCTGGGCTGTAGTTCTGAGGCCGGTTGGATGTAATGTCTGAAATGCCTTTGGAGATGGCTTTTGTTATAAATTTTTTTCATATTCAGTTCACAGGCAACAGATCTGGTGGATATTCAAGCAGTCAGCACACCGACTGCACACTCCCTCAAAACTTGTGACATCTGTAGCATGATCTGTCATAAACCTGCACATTTTAGACTTATTATGGCCAGCCTAAGGCACACCTGTGCAATAATCATGCTTTCTAATCAGCATCTTAATATGGCACACCTGTGAGGTGAATGGATTAAGAAGTGCTCACCAACAATGATTTAGGTTTAGATTTTAGTTTCAGATCTTTGAATTCAGCTCATGAAAAACGCGAGCAAAAACAAAAGTTTTGCTTTTATATTTTAGTTTGAGCATATGTACATTTTACATTTATTTTCTCTTACACGTCTTTTATTGCCACATCCCTTAGGTTCCTTCATTTTTTCACACTTAGCATCCCTACTTTTTACATTTAGTCATTTAGCAGACGCTTTTGTCCAAAGCAACTTACAATTGAAAAGAAAAGTAGTGGTAAAAAGAAGTGGTAATTATATAAAGGAACTGTTTGTGCTCAGAGGTTGGGGTGGGGGGTGGGGGGGTGGGGGGGTGGTAGAGAGTAGAGTGTTTCTACAGGTGGTTTGTCAAGCCCACTCACTTGTGTGAAGCACACTTCGTAAATGCACAACTGTTTTTTGAGATATGGAGGGATTGTAAGAACGTGTCTGGTGCAAATGTGCAAAACTGGTGCAAGTGTTGGTTTGCACATTTGTTATTGAGTTAATAATATTTTGGGTTGTCATGTGGTGAGGTGGGGGAGAGAAGCGGGGGTCTTAGTTTTGTTCACAGGGGTTCAGGTGATCTCAGAAGTGTTCTTTGAATGATACTAATGAATCCGCAGTCCATGTGGGAATGGGAAGAATGTTGAACGTTGAATGAAAAGGTTCTGGAAAGTGACTTATACTACTTCCTATGGTAATGGTCTATACTGTGACCTAATCTTAGAAGCAATGCAGTGAAAATGTTTAAATATGCTAAACTGTTTATATAAATATACAAGTGGGAGTATAATCACCACACATATTCAAAAAAAGTGTTCTGCTAAGGGTAGTCAAAACAGTAACAAAAATAGCACTTAATTAAAAATGTAATTTCTTTTTTTTGGTCAAAATTTTAATTATAGTTTAAGCGAACATCAAAAAAATGCAAAGTATATTTCAGTTGCAAAATGTTTATATCATATTAAATAAATTTCCAGCAAATCTACCCAGTTCTGTCTATACCGCCTACCTCCAGTGTGGGCTAAGTACAAAATTTCAACACTGCGCTCTTTGGGCATGCGAGTAGCCAAGCTGAGGTTGACCACTAACACTTATTGCTTTACACTTTTAAAACAACTCCTTAACCAGCTGCTTGCTTACACAGGAAATCAATTACTTTAGAGCTCAGTCAAATTTCCATCCCGCTTCATGCTCGAGTTTGTCTATTTGTGCAGAAACGACTCTGGTTTCACCTCCTGAAGTCTCGGGCCTGGAATTGGACCCGAGTGACACTGACCGAGCTCTATCTTTCTGAAGACCAATTTGCTGCTCTCCCGGAGGACCCAGAGTTTGTGTTGTTCTTGGCACCGGTCGCCTCTCCCAGCCAACAAATCCTGACTTTTCCAGACCAGTTGGCTCAGAGAGTCACCAGAGGGATGAAGGGAAGACTTGGAGGGGTATGGATGGAGACTGTGTTTGTGTATGTGTGTGTCGGGGAGACGGGGATACAGCCTCGGGGCTGCACAGAGATATTGTACGCTTGTGCATTCAGCCTAAAGGTTTGCAGCCAGCTGCTTAAGGATTTTCTGTGGAGTCAAGATTACCCAGAGTCAATAAAGAGAGCTGCTGCTTTCTTCCCCTTGTGCATCTTAATTCTGCCTAAAAAAACAAAACAATAAGACATTCGATCTAAAGGAAGATGTGATTTTTTTTTACTCCCAACTCGTACCCTTTCTAAACCTGATTAAACTGCAAGTTGAGGGAGAAGGAGAGCCAAAAGCAATGTGTTTTTTTTAAAGTCACAGGCCTCAGAAGAAGCCGGCCATTCAGAGTGGCCATTCACTGCTGCTTTCTGGGTTGTATTTCCCAGCTTCCTCTACTCTGAATGGTGTTCTCACAGAAATGTCCTATCAATAGTGCCCAATCCGTCTCCCTATTCAGGCAAAGAAGCTGGAGGCAAATCTTAGAAGAAGAAAAATGTGTCTGTACCTCACCAAATAAGCAAGTCAGTGTCTTCTCGCCAGTATACTCCTCATTCTGCCAATTTAAGTTTGGGTGTCTGTGATTGTTTTCAAATTTCCAGGATCCCATGCGCACAAAGGCCACAAATGCAGTTCTATACACTCAAAAACTGACTTTTGCTTCTTGTTTAAACTACTCATTTAAAATGAGTTGAAACAACACAATTATTAAAACTTGATTGTTTTGTGTTCTATCCACTTACATTTGTAAAAACAATTAGTTAACTACTAATTAGTTAATCGATTTGTGCTGTGACAACATGAAGGAATTGTGTGGAACCCTGCAATTTTTTTTATTACTGTATTGACCTTATTCTTCGCGTACGAGCGGGCGCAGCCATTTGAATCTCTTTGGCTCCAGACTTCCGGTTTCATTCACTTCCATTCTTTTTTAGACGTTAAAAACAGCTCGTTATGCTGCTTGATGTTGCAAACTGATATTTTTTTTATTATATTATTCTGCTTTGTCTGTATAGTCATGGACACACTTTTTTTTAGAGCAAGTAGTTTGACTGTTTTCTGCCATTTATTAGTCCTAGTCATTTCTCCCATAGGCGACTGCATTGGAAGTTCTAAAACAATCGCAAAAACGAGCACACTTCCACATTTTAGAATAAGGTCAATATTAAGTATTATGAAGGTTGATGATTTTTCCAAACATCTGTCATTTTTTACCACTCCACCGGTAATATAGGATACATATAACACTGCTTAAAAAAATATGGCCAAAACGTGGTTTGTCAAAATGTCAAAAATACATTTTGGAACAGTTAGGGGTGCACCTACATTTGAGCCTATGTGAAGCATAAATCCAGTCTTTAGCTGCTGAATACAGTATAAAGTCAGATTTTTTATTTTTATTTATTTATTTATTTATTTATTTATTTATTTTTGAGTGTTTTAAGATCTAGCTGTCCAGGGACTGCAGGTGGAAAATAGCAGAAAACATATTTCCTTTTTGAGGTCAATGTATTGTTGTGGATGTCTCTGTCAAATAAAATAAATTCAAATGAAAAATTATTGAGGATGAGACATCCCGATTGGTGTCTACGTAAAATAAAACATAAAATATTGTTTTTTTGTGTGCGCACAATTTATGTAAATACAAACGTTTACTGCAGTATTAACATCAATATGATTAATAGTTTGACAGCATTAGTTTAAATAAAACGTCAAAATATGAGCAAAATTCTGCATTGTCATTCAGAGCAACAAATATATGTAAAAGAAATGACATGAGTGAGCATAATATTATTAAATAATCGCTTAATAAAATTTTTAAACGTCTTGACAGATGAAGAAAAGAAAAATAATAAAGTATACAGGCTTAAATGCCAATCTAATACTGTATATTAAATATTGTACACTGAATGACATTTGACTGATGGATACAATTTATGATAACCTTTTTAAGTTTTAAGTAAAACACTGTTAAATCCTAAAAACAAGGTAAATTAAGAACCAACATCATAGATACTATTAAGTCTTTATATATACAGCATACTCCTGTGAATTTTTAATTCTTTTTTTATGTTTCCCAAGTGATGTTTAATAGTGTGAGACATTTTTTTTCTGGAGAAAGTCTTATTTGTTTTATGTGGCTGTAATAAAAGCATTTTTAAGTTAAATATTTTAATATTATTAGCCTCCATTACTATTTTTTTTTTCAATAGTCTAACAAACCCATGTTATCCAATAATTTGTCTAATTAACCTAGTTAAGCCTTTAAATTGCACTTTTCATATTGCCGCTGAATACTAGTATTTAAAAAAATATATTATGAAATATTATATACTTTTCCCAGTGATGGGTTGCAGCTGGAAGGGCATCCGCTGCGTAAAACATATGCTGGATAAATTGGCGGTTCATTCCGCTGTGGCAACCCCAGATTAATAAAGGGACTAAGCCGAAAAGAAAATGAATGAATGAATGAATATTATGTACTGTCATCATGGCAAAGACCAAAAAAGATTATTAGAAATTAGGTATTAAAACATTTATGTAACATTATGCATGATTTATGAGGACATTTTAATGATGCATATTATAAAAAATATATATTTATCATTATAATATATTACAATGATTTATTATAATAATATATTATAATATATAATTATCTGCATCACAAAATTGAATCAATTCCATCATTTGAAAAAAAAATTAAATCCTGCTTATTCAAACTATTTATTTATATTAAAAAAAATTTTTTAGGAGGAATGTTTTTTTTTGGGACAACTTAAATGTTTTATATTCAATCCACTTAAATTCGGAAAAAGCTATTACATTAACTTAATCAGTTTGTGTTGGGAACCCTGCATTTTTTACAGTGATCACACTGCAAAGTTTCTCTAAAACAACCTACTTCACTCCGAAGTACAATTATTGATAAAAAAAAAAAAAAGTTTCATGTTGCCTTCAGCTTCGTTTCTTAAAATGATACATAACTCAATCCTAAACAAGACATTCCCTCATACTCCTCCATTGTCAAACAGTGACCCTCCGCTATGTTTTTCCTGCGTGCCTTCAAGGAGGAATTTCAGATTGTGCCATTTTGTCTGACCTCTTCTCCTGGGCCGGTTGAGAAAGCTGTCAATGCCTTTGTAGGAACACCTGTGCTTGATGCCTCCACAAGGTACACAGATCGCATTTCAACCCCCTGTGCCCTGCTTTAACCCAATCAGCCTTTTGCCTGTTTTAGGAAAAAAAGAGAAAGCATTTGAAAAGGCCTGCCATCAAAGACCTTTTTCATGGACAGATGATTGCATTTGACGACTTTTTTTTTTGTGGCAAATATATTATGTTTACAATTCACACCAATTTTTCATTTCCTAAAAATCTGAGGTCAATCCCACCCAAGCTTAGAAAAAGAAATTGTTTCTGAAAATTGGGTAAAATTTTATGGTAAAAGCTACTATTTAAATAATAATAACAACAACAACAACAACAGCAACAATAATAATAACAACAACAACAACAACAACAACAACAACAACAACAACAATAATAATAATAATAATAATAATAATAATGTATATTGCATTATGACCAAATATTTATTTATTTATTTTAAATAATTTTGAATTATTTTGAATGACATTAATGGGTGAATTATGTAAAGCATGTAAATATATGTACTTTAGAATCCCAATATTGATCAAAAATAACTATTTATGCTATTTTGTGTTCACTTTGAGTTTATATTCTAAATGCCAAGTAGTGACCCTATATGTATTTTTACAGCATGCAAAGGAAAGTGACTTTTTCATGGATGGATGATCCAATTTGCCTTAAGAATATTATATTTACAATTCTGACCAATAAATTAAATAAAAATAAAAAAAATCAAGAAATAAATCAGAGATTAAACCATCATCACTAAAAAAAAAAAAAAAAAATCTTGCTGGTTTTTGTACGGTTTGAGGTATATTGGCAAAATATAAAGATAACTAAACTAATAAAGTATTTTATTATGAATTATTTTTGTCCTAAATATTTTTTATCTGTATTTACTCTATATATACTATTCTTATACTATATTTTTACACGGAATGGCCTTTTAATGGGTAACTTCTGTAAATCTATCTAATTCTGTGTGTATATATATATATATATATATATATATATATATATATATATATATAT
>CAIGQV010016192.1:1988020-2011237 GCA_903798115.1 Danio jaintianensis
TATATATATATATATATATATATATATATATATATATATATATATATTTGTAGTCCCAGTAGTGATCTAAAATAATCATTTATGCTATTTTGTCTTCACCTTGTGTGTTTTTTATAGCATGTTTTGCTTTTACAGCATCCAAAAGAAAAGGCTAGTTAGCAAATATCTTTTTCATAGACAGAGGATTGCATTTGCCTTTATTTTTTATGGCCCGCATAGTATTTTTACAATTATCATCAATAAAACAAAATAAAAATAAGAATTAAAAGTCAAAATAAAAATTACATGCAGATCAAACCTATCCAAGCTAATGGAAAAAATGTCTTGTTGTCAAATGGGTAAAACCTAGTGGTTTGAGGTATAAATATGAATAATTCTTGTTGTAAATATGCCTGAAATTTTTTTTCCAATATTTACTGTATACATTTTTTAAAATCTAAATGAATTTGAATAAGTGACTTCTGTAAATCATGGTAAAAATATAAGTATTTTGTAGTGCCGTTATTGATCTAAAATAAGTATTCATACCATTTTGTGTTTACCTTAAAGGGATAGTTCACCCAAAACGGACAATTCTGTCATCATTTACTCATCCTTTTCCAGTTTGAGTTTTTTTGTTCTATTAAAAACCAAAGAAGATATATTGAAGGATGTTTTAAACCTGTAACCATTGACTTCTATAGTAGGAAAAATAAATACTATGGAAGTCAATGGTCACAGGTCTCCAACACTCTTTAAAATATCTACTTTTGTGTTTAACAGAAAAAAAATCTGGTTTGGAACAAGTAAGGGGTCAGTAAATGATGACAGAATTGTCAGTTTTGGGTAAACTATGCCTTTAAGTATATTTATATATATATATATATATTTAAATTAAGCATAACTAAATAGCGATCCTATATGTATTTTTACAGCATGCAAAGGAAAAGGCCTACCATCAAAGACCTTTTTCATAGATGATGCCCTCTTTTTTTTTTTTTACTTTTTTGGCAAGCCTGTTGTGTTTACAATTCTCACCCAAAAAAAAAAAGAAAAGGAAAAAAAATCCTAAAAAAAAAAAAAAATCTCTCCCTATTGGATGTCAACATAGATCAAACCCATCCGAGCTAAAGGAAAAAGCCGTCCTCATTTTCTTATTTACCAATCAGTCTTGGCTTTAATAAAGCTATAAGCTATGCCAACAAACACAGGCCGCTTGAAGGAGGAACCAAGACAGAGAAAGAGAGTGCGAGAGGTCACGCCGAAAACCGCTAACTGTTTGTTCTTGTCCCACGAGGAAATCTGGGAAAGCCCAAATATCCCAGAGGATCCCACTGTTATTGTAAGGCTGGAGGTGGGTGATGCTCCAACCCAGGACAAGCGCTGTGAGACGGGGGAATGGAGGGGCTTTTGTTTGGATAATTGTGATTTTAGATTACACGCTTTACTGAAGTACAGCCACTCCTGCTTTCCTAGTCTTACCCTACAATATCCGTAAATGAGCAGTTTTGCGTATTTTGTGATTTATGTTTTTTATTTTCCCCCATTTATTTATGCTTTTTAATTGCATTATGGGAGCTTGATCTTTCTTCTAACAATTTTTAACCTTGAAAAGTTTGAAAAAGTAACTTTAAAAAATTTTTTTTAACAGTTTAAAGTGATATATTGTCTGGGTTGGTGTTGTATATTACCTTACAAAAGTCTTGTCGCCTATCCAAGTTTTAGGAACAACAAATAATAACTTGACTTCTAGTTGATCATTTGGTATCAGAGGTGGCTAATATGAAAGGCAAAGGCACAGGCGTAAATCCCGAGGGTTGTCCCCCCCCAAAAATTATTTAAAAAATTGCATTCTCTATTGTGAAAAATATATTTATGTATACCTAAAATAATTGTGCAAGTAGAAAAAAAAACAAAAAAACGCAACAAATGCATTTAGGAACAGTTGAGTTCCCCTGCCTTCCTCACAGTGGTTTGGCCCACTGCCTGCTTTCCCAGTTCATCTCGCCTACTCTACACACACGAGTCAGGTGTGCGGCTGTGGTTCAGTTAATGTTGAACTCCAGTAAGTAGAGTCTTTTATTCACTTTAAATAAAGCGATTCTCTTTAATGTAGTTGATGCAGACTCATTCATAAATTAGTTGTGGCAAAAATGCTGATTACCAATGTAATTTTCCATGAATCTGTTATATTAGCGATTAAAATATTATTTACCTAGTTAATGTTAGCTTGTTTACAATAGCTTGTTGCATAGTGCACAACACACCGACCAAAGCTGTTTCCCATGCATTGTTTCATTTGTGACGACTTGGGATAACGTTAACTTAAAATTAACGGCCACGATTAGCATATTGTTTAGCTGTGCATTTACTAAATGAGCACTGTGCTACGTCCGAACTGACCCCACTGTATTTTTTGTATAATCAATTTCTGTTCTGTACTTAAGTGTCTTAATTAATATGGACACTTCTGGACATATAAAAGTAAATTTATATGTACAATTGGACTGTATTATTTGTGTCCCCTTCAAAAATTGCTCATGAGAAAATTTATAAATTAATTGTCCCCCCCTACTGTTAGATGAAATTTACGCCCATGGGCAAATGCCTCTAGATTACACTTATTTTACCTAAATGAAATATGATCATGCCTTGATTTTTACAGTACAGTACAGATGTACAGTATAGAATATAAAGTCATGGTGCAGTGGAAAAAGAATGAATATTGTGTATGACTCCCATGAGCTTAGAGGACTGCATCCATACATCTCTGCAATGACTCAAATAACTAATTAATAAAGTCATCTGGAATAGCAAAGAAAGCATTCTTGCAGGACTCCCAGAGTTCATCAAGATTCTTTGGATTCATCTTCAATGCCTCCTCCTTCATCTTACCCCAGACTTGCTCAATAATGTTCATGTCTGGTGACTGGGTTGGCCAATCCTGGAGCACCTTGACCTTCTTTGCTTTCAGGAACTTTGATGTGGAGGCTGAAGTATGAGAAGGAGCGCTATCCTGCTGAAGAATTTGCCCTCTCCTGTGGTTTGTAATGTAATGGGCAGCCAACCAC
Organism: Danio jaintianensis; assembly: GCA_903798115.1. Taxonomy (NCBI): domain Eukaryota; kingdom Metazoa; phylum Chordata; class Actinopteri; order Cypriniformes; family Danionidae; genus Danio; species Danio jaintianensis. Next base: position 1,991,071 of record CAIGQV010016192.1, read on the forward strand.
TCTGCAGATCTCTCGCATGCCCCCATACTGAATGTTACCTCAAACCATGATTTTTCCTTTATCAAACTTGACTGATTTCTGTGAGAATATTGGGTCCATGCGGGTTCCAATAGGTCTTCTGCAGTATTTGTGATGATTGGGACTTTTCCAAATGATCAACTAGAAGTTAAGTTATTATTTGTTGCTCCTACAACTGGGATTGACGACAAGACTTTTGTCAGGTAGTGTATATTACGCTACAAAAACCTTGTAATAAACTGCCAGTACATTTTGTGTTATTTTACAGACTTATTTCTCTCTATATTACTTCTTATACATTATATTATTTCAAACTACTAAAATGTCAATAAAAGTCACTTTGTTAAACTGTAGAGTTGAATTTACAACAGTAAAAGTCGACAGAGCAGAGATCAACATCCCATAATGCAATTCACGACCGTAAATAAATGAAAAACACTTGTGAATCACAAAATACGGAAACTTTTGACTAACAGATATAGTTTTTTTTTTTTTTTACAGTGTAGGCTTTGTTTTCCTTTTCTTTTCTTCTTTCTTTTCCTTTAAAAAAAAAAAGTTGTGTAAAACGTCTATTAATCCTCATGTTTGAAAGGACCGGACATGACAGTGAGGTAATTCCTCTGAGTCTGGAGGTGAGGACGGAGAGGTTCGCAGGTGATTTGGTGTGAAAACAGATCAGGCCCCTGTAACAACACAATCACAATAGAAAATATCTGAGCACTCAGCACTGCCAGGTGACGTAATGGACGTGTAATCTCATGTGAGCTAACACATTTTTCCAGTGGAGGTGTAATGGTCATATGGCTGCAGGCTGTAGGACACCAAGTCCCTTCTCTGCAGAATGTTTGAATGTTATGTTTGCGGGGCCGCATTGTATTGACATTGTGTTCAGAAAATTCTAGTTATTAGAATCCTGCATATTCTCTGAATTAATGATGCAGTTTTGATTACCGCTCACACACTAAATCGTACAACACACATGGTGTTTTTAGTGCTCTAAGTACACTCTTTGCACTAATGTGTTGTCATTTTAAATGCATACATTTTGTTCCAGTTTCACCTGGTGTACACACTACTCTGGTATCTTCGACCGACAAATATGGAGTGTTTCGAAAACACTAAAGACCCATGTTTAAGCGCTGTTTACACAAATGGGTTTTCATTTAAATAGGTGCAGTATGTTGAATTGACACCAAGTGGTTGAACTTGGTATTGCATTCCAAATTCAAAACACTGGAGTGAGTTTTTTCACCCGGCGCCTCCTCCAATGACTCCACGCAAATGCAGGTTGCCAGATTGACAATACCAACAGGAGCAAGCGTGCCTGACTATCGAGTCTAGTCTACGCTGTTTCCTAAATACACATGATGACATGCGATAAAATAAATATTTCATTCATACATTTTCTTTTTGGCTTAGTCCCTTTATTAATCAGGGGTCGCCACAGCGATACCTTGAGGTCCTATTCAAAACATGTATTTGCATAATAAACGACATTTTTGATTTTCAATCAAAAGACATTTTGTTATTTGACCACAGTTTTACATAAAGTACAACATATTTTCTTCATTTGTCACATCATCAAACGTCTGGATCTGATAAACTGACAATAGTGGTTGGACTCAAAGGTAAAGTCAATAGCTGTAATCATAATAAAGACTTCACGCTGCCTCAGATGGTGTTAGGATTAGGGCTCCGTCTTTAGGTGTCTAGTTCCTGTTTTTATTACCTACATAAACACTTGGCGCCTGCTTTCTTGTGCCTGTCGGATGTTTAGTCCAAGGAAAGACGAAATGCTAATAGACCGTATTTTCCTCTCGCTTATAATCTAAAACAAGATCTAGGAGCTCGTGGGGGAATCTTACTCTATCTGGCAACCAGAAGTTTATCCTTAAACGCTAACACAAATGGCATGATAATCTTCAATTGTGAGCATTAATAAGAAATTCTCTCTATTGGTTGTTCTTAGTAATGCATCTGAAACACTTTAGTTTGATAGTCAACTTTACACAAAAATGTATACTGCTTTTGTGTTTCTATTTTAATGTGTATTAAAAAACTAACAGTAGTAAACCTGCTTAATATTAATGCTAACACTTTTTTTTTTTTTTATCAATGGTAAGTCCCCCTTCGACTGATTGGCTAGAGGAGCAGCTGTCAATCTCAACTAGTCGATCAATGACGACATTGAAGTCCTCCAAACTTTTAAACTTTTCTATTTTTTCCTCAGTTTTGTGCAATGCGATTTCAATTGTGTTTTAATATTTGATACATGCTCAGTATCTTTCACACCTTGTTGTTCTGTATTTAGTTTTCATTTTTGTGCATTATAATTTTACATGTGTTTACATTTTTTGGTTTACACCTAAATTTTTTTGGTTAAATTTGATCCTAAAAAATTGAATTAAATTGCCATCTTACATGAATTAATGATATTTTTGCAATTTTGCACATAATAATCCACTATGAATAATTTTGGAAAACACAAATTTGCTTGCAATTCGGAAAACTCTGAATTCATGTTTCAGTTTTGTACAATGTGATTTTAATTCTGTTTTAATACATGCTAATTATATTTCGATATGTGACCTCGTTGCTTCTTATTCTACATTTAGTTTTCATTTTTGTGCACTTTCGTTGCAATATTTTCGATCCATGACCACAATACTTTTGGTGGAAATTTTATCCCATAAATTAGATTTAAATTGCCATGTTGCGTAAATTAATTATATATTTGTAAAAAATTTTCACATAATAATCGACTATGATCACATTACACTAAACTGAAACTGCACGTCAAAGTAACACATTGTCAAATTTCACAAATCGCGTTATCAGGGGAGCCCATGTTTTAATAGTTTATAATGTCCCTGTACATATCATTAGTGTGAATATAAACAAAATTTGTTGACTACGTACTGCCTCGTAGCATTCATTTTACTTAGAAACCGCCATCAAATGTATGTTGAAGTAGGTTTTTGCGGTTTCACAAACAATATAGCCTGAATCATGCATTTCCAATGAGCCTGTGTTGCAGTGTATTGACTAGTTTAACTGAGTTTAATCTTAGGGTGCACTCACACTATATCCGAACCATGCCCAGGCACGTTTCCCAGTTCGTTTTTTGACAAGTGTGAGTGCTCCGAATTGGGCCCAGGTGTGGTTCAGTTGGCCAGCCCTGGCTCGGTTGGAAGAGGTGTGCCAGAGCGCGGTTTGGTTGGCACTCACGCTTGTAGTGTGAGCGCAAATCAAGATCATCAGCGTGAAACTGAACATGCAACATCAATTTTAAGGGACTGTTTCATATGGATTTATTAATCATTCTTACTTTTCAATGAACGCAAACTGTCATAGTTTATTAAAGACGCAAACCACCCGCTGCATGTCAGCTGCACCTTCAGCAAACCTCCTAACACCTGCAGCACGATTACTTTTATGATAATTTATGAGAGTCAAAAGTTGTGGATCTGTTCCGCAAAATATTTGACTGTGTGTCACTGCATCCCAAATGACTTAAAATAATACAAAACGATATAAATAAAGCAATCTCCACTGTGCTGAGCGAGAGCGCGTCTCTTCCTGTTAAACTGAACAGTAGCATCATCGATGACGTAAGGGTGCTCCGGCTCAGAAGGTAAAACGCAATGTGAGTGCAGGCCGTCAGGGGAGAGGAGAGGGGGGACAAGCGCAATTCAGCACGGTTCAAGGCAACTGTACCTAGTGTGAGTATGCCCTAACTCTAACCTCACAAGTTTGCTAATAAATTACTAAGACTCTAATAAGACTTAGTTGACATGCCAACACAATCACACAGCAACTAGTAACTTTTTTCTTCTTCTTTATAATTTCTGTTAATTTTAGTACAACTTCCTCATCCCCAAATTACCCTTAACCCTAACCCTAAAGTGGCATATGACTTCATACGATTGTTGTAGGGTTGTACTAACCCTAACTTAGTCTAAAATGGACTACAAAAAAAATAAAAAATAAAAATAATTAAATAAATAAAAATGTAACCAATGCTTCCATTCATTTAATCTGTTGGCACAGCTTTTGCGGATGGTGTTATTTTTAGGAGACAGCATGCTTTCTAAACATTCACACCCACATGTATAGAGGCAGGACCCAGACATGATGACATATAATGAATAGACCTGTGTGTACCTGCATCACGGCTCATTCGCTACAACACTTACAAGAATATGTGCTTTTCCAGACAGAGTTTTAGTTAAACACGTTTCTAAGAGGGGCGTTTCTACCATCAGCTTTAACCAAAGCCTCGACAACACAGAGAATAGCATGTTGGTTTGGAGTGAAAGGCCTGCTTCTGTGGTCTGCTCGCTGAATGCAGTGACATTAAAGTATTGGTTTTGGGCTCTTTAAATAACCAGCTGTGGTAGGTAGAGCAGAACTTCCAGGAACTCTCGGACTTCCAGCTTGTCCAGGAAGAGTGACGGTCCTCATTGAGATGTTAAGGTGAAGAGGATTTCTTCCTGTTTGTGGCCACCCCTGCTGAGCTCTTCAGACCACTGGCCTCTCAAGGGCTCCTGTGTTTGTTTAGGCCTGGAAACTCCTGCTGACAGCTGGACCTGACTCACACTGCAGTTTATTTCAGTCTTATTTATCGGTTTATGAATTATATTTGCATACTGTATATAAAATAATGGGGGTCAGGAAAGCTTGGAACACTCTGTGACTAAATAACACTCCTCAACTTCTCAAAAAATGCTTAGGTTGTTTCTAACATATTTTTTTTATATATATATATATATAATTGGGGATAGACTCTCAAAGCCTCCCCCATCCTATATATATAGGACAAAACAAACAAACAAACAAAAACATGCATGAACTGTTCGTGACCATGACAATAAAACTCAATGGTTTGTTTTTTGGGGGTGTTTTTATGGTAAAAAAAACCCAGCACAACTTCTTTTTATGGTAAAATCTGCTTTAACACAATTTAATTTTACAGTATGCCAATTTTTACAGTACTGTTGGTGTAATTTATTTACAGTTTACGCTAGCAATAGGCTACAAAACCTTTATTTTTAGTATTTACTATTGAATTTAATCAAATACAATCAAGTGACGAGATCATGTACAACAGTTTTGTTTTTTAGCATTCATTGTTACAGTTTTTCTCAAATGCCAAAACACAAAAGCCAATCCTCTAAACCAAATGGCCAGTTGTCTAAGCACATTTACTAAATCTAGCCATCATTTTCCAATATCATAAACACATTTCACATGAAGACACAATTCACAAAACACAATCCTCTGTTCTCATAAATCTAAACACATTTTTTCTTGCTAAAACACAAGTTTCAAAAGAACTCTGCTCATATTCTCAAATGAAAGCTTGTGTGATGCAAAATGCTTGCCACAGTCAGCAATACTTGAACACAATGAACACACCTGGCGTCGTTCATTACACACAATGACTCAAAATTGAAGACACTTGTTGCTAATGCTGTGACCACATGTATAAAAGCAAGTTCAGAGTGCACAGTTTGCTGAAGATTCCAAACAAACACAATGGATGAAGGCAGAGTCAGGGGAAGAGGAATTCGAATCAGAGGAGGGAGAAGAGCTGGCCATGGAAGAAGAGGAGCAGGCCAACGAGGAAGAGGAGTTTAAATCAGAGGAGGAAGAGAAGCAGGCCAACGAGGAAGAGGAGAAGGTCCAGGGGGGAGAGGAGAAGGTCCAGGAGGGAGAACAAGACAACCTCGCACCATCATTACGGATGAGATGCGAGCAACAGTCATTGACCATGTCATTGTCCATGGCATGACAATGGCTGAAGCAGGACTAAGAGCCTGAGTAGGTCCAAACCTGAGTAGGTTCACCGTGGCCACCATTATCAGGGCATTCAGACAACACAACAGGTATTGTACTCTATTGCTTTCTTTGTCACAATACAGTTTTACAAGCCTGTGAAAGTAGTCTATTGGTTTTAAATCAGTTGTTATTGTAAAACATGTCAATTGGCAACACGTTTCTTTCTACAGAGTTGAAAGAATGCCACGTAGAGGTGGGAGGGTTGCCACATTTACAGCAGCACAAGAAACCCTCATTGTGGATATGGTTCGTGAGAACAACCTCATCAGACTCCGGGAGATCGGAGACAAAGTCATTGCCGATAATGTCAACTTTGAGAGCATTGATGATGTCACAATAGACCAAGTTCTCCGGCGCCAAAAGATGCGGATGAAACAGATCTATAGGGTTCCCTTTGAGCGCAACTCTGCGCGACACAAAGACCTACGTTACAAGTATGTGCAAGTAAGTATACATCCATGTTCAGTACAGTTAGTGGACATACTGTGTTGCTCAGTGGCCTACATTACTTCTGGATAATACTGTGCTACCTGATTGACCGTTGTTCTGAACACCTGTGCACTTTCACATTTTAACAGAGGATATTACAGTTGGACACGATGGCCAGACCTCATGAGTACCTCTTCCTGGATGAGGCTGGCTTCAACCTGCAGAAACGAAGGCAAAGAAGCCGTAACATCATTGGCCAACGGGGGGGTAATATTACTCTTTGTGCAGCCATGGGTTCAGAGGGGCTTGTCCACCGGCATGCTGTCCTTGGGTCTTACAACACCCAACGTTTTCTCACCTTCCTAGAGGAGCTAAGAGACATCCTCCTGGACCGCCAACAACACCATCCTGGGCACATTTATGTGATAATTTGGGACAATGTCCGCTTCCACAGAACAAACCAAATCAGACAGTGGTTCACCACCAACAGTAATCACTTTTTAAACGTCTGTCTGCCACCCTACTCCCCTTTCTTGAACCCTATAGAGGAGTTCTTCTCATAGAGGAGATGGAAGGTTTATGACAGACAACCATACACTAGAGAGAACCTCCTAAGGGCAATGGAGCTGGCCTGTGTTGACATCCCAGTGGGGGCCTTCCAAGGATGGATTCGCCATTCCAGGGCGAGACAATATAGCCTGTGATGTGGCCCGATGCAGCTCAGCGATATGATGCCGCACGCACAGTGATTGTGGTGTGTGTGTGTGGTGTGAATAAATAAAATAAAAAAACTTTACACCCTGATCATGTTTTCAAGAGTACTGTTGTGTGCAATAGATTCTGTTTTTGCATTGAGTTGTGTTACAGTAGTGTACATGCAGTATTTTCTATAGATTTATACTCTTCATATGAAACTCACAAATCTAAATGCCTAATCCTCTACAGAGATCTAAGAAGATCCGTTACTGTAAAGTTTCTAAAAATATGCATTGGCCGTTATGAAACAAAGAACCTTCTCACAAATTGAGCATTGTGTTTTCAATTGTTTTGCTGTAGTGTGTAATGATGTGTATAGTGTTTACATTTTTGAAAGCTTCGAGCTGCTCTTTTGGTGTGAAAGTTTGAGTTTTGAAGTGAGAAGGGTGTTGTGTTTAGACTTTGGGGAACATGGAGGAAACGTTTGTGAAATGTGTTTTAGCATTTGAGAAAAACTGTAATACATTGGGCGGCATGGTGGCTCAGTGGTTAGCACTGTCGCCTCACAGCAAGGAGGTCACTGGTTCGAGTCCTCTGGGTCACTGTGTTCACGTGGGTTTCCTCTGGGTGCTACGGTTTCCCCCACAGTCCAAACATGCTATAGGTGAATGAGTGTGTATGGGTGTTTCCCAATATCCCCAACATATGTCGGAATAGTTGGCGGTTCATTCCGCTGTGGCAACCTCTGAAATAGGGACTAAGCCAAAGGAAAATGAATGAATGTATTATATTCATTTTAAATGGTTGACAAAAGCAATTTTTATTCATCAATCTAATTTAAATACATTTTGTGACACAATATGCTAATTAATAATTTTTTCATTAACTAATTTAGGTCTTCAACTACAGTAGCAGTACTTGATTACTTAGAAATTAGAAACTCCTAATACGCAGTAAGAAAACTACCCACAACGCACTCAAAAAAATATTTTTGCTGCTTGTTCAAGCTACTTATTTAAAATGAGCCAAATCAGCACAATTCTAGAGTTTTTTTTGGGACAACTAAATTGTTTTATGTTCAATCCACTTAAATTTGTAAAAACAATTAAGTTAACCTAAACTATTTGTGTTGGGACAACATGAAGGGATTGTACAGTGTGCTGTGCATATTACAGTAGTGAACTGTAAAGAATGTGTGTGGTATTTTACTGGGCATTTTTGCTTTAAATAACTGTCTAACAGTGTAAGTACAAAGTGCATGAAATTAATTAATATTACTCAGTAGTTAAATGACTAGTTAGGGGAGAGCGGGGATGAAAGTAACGTGGGACGAAAGTAACAAAGAGATTTTCTCGAAGCCCTGACAACATTTGATTTCCAGGATATAACAGCACATTCAGCATGAAACTCTTGCTGGAGCTGCCAAATATCATGTGATTTCGAGACCGTGTCCCGCGGTTAGGTCCAAATTTCAGTTTCTAAGTGCAAAAAGTAAATTATTGTAGCGGTTCTTTTTTCCTTATTACAAGTTGAGTTTCTCTTTTCATGTGTCACACTAATGATCCATCTACAGGTTATTTAGTGCAATAACACATCCTTAAGTTTGCAATCTCTGAATTTTTCAGTTTAAAAGTAAATCAGGTTTAAATGGCAAGAGTTCCTGTGGGGACGACAGTAACACTGTTATTTATGTCCCACTGCTAATAGCCAGACCTTATCCTTATCCACATTAGAGTTTGCAGTGTTTTGACTCATATGATTTATAAGATTAATGCATATTGCCAATAACAATAATAAAAATATTTAAAAAATGTAGAAAATGTGAACATTGTGCATTGTTGGATTGCTTTTAAAACGTTTGATGGAGCAGAAGTTTAAAATGAAAATGCCGTTAATATTTTTTTTTGCAAAAATAAAGGACAAAGTATGTTTGGAGTGAACATTAACAAGGTCATAGTCAGATATGTTTAAAATAAACAAGATTAAGCCAGTAAATCTAGCAAATATTGTTGTGTTACTTTTGACTCACCCGTGTGTTACTTTCGTCCCTGCTGATGGGGTCAAAAGTAACAATGTGCAACTTTGTTTAAAGTGAAGTTATATTGGAGTTGTTCTACATTGATACAAAATAACAGCTGATTTTGATAGAGCACTCTTGTGAGTTAGTAACCACAGCAAATATATATTTCTGCTAAAAACATTATCTTTTAAAATTAGGTTTTTATGAAAAATGTTACTTTCGTCCCCGCTCTCCCCTACACTGTAACTACGTCACCTTAAAACAAAGTGTAAGCTAGACTTTTAAACACAAAAAAGCTTGCTGGGTAAAGCAATTGGGAAAAACAGCAGATTTCCTCCTCAGTGTCTTCCCCTAAGCCATGTAAATAACTCCAAGAGAATGCACTACTATGGCATTTGATTTACAGCTGGCTTTTGGCTGACGTCTTTATGGTGCAGAAAATCCGCAGATAGGCATGAAATTTCTTACGTGCGGAAGATATTAGTGAAAATGAAGAGTGAAGTGGACAAATTGTGGACAGCTGCATCAAGCAGAGGGCATGGCGGAGCGAGGCGCGGCCCATGGAGGTAATTCAATTTGTGAGTGCGGGTGAAGCGACCTTTCACGCTGAGAGACCGGGACGGGTGGTCAGGACTCTGCCATGAAATTAAAACGTAAACGCAACAGGATCAGGTGAAAGAAGAGACACCGAATATTAAGGACAGGATGCCTTCCCCCATGCACACACACACCGGCTCTATGAATTGTATGATGGCTTATAGAGTTGAATTATAGATGTGCTTTGGCAGGGTGAGTGACTGGCAGTGAGATCCCGAGACCTCAAGTTTCAGCAATGAGCATTTATTTAAGGCTCAAGAGCGACTACGATTGGTGAACCTCTTGTTTTTTCCCCTATATAGAAATATCTGTCCCCAGGATTGCACTGCATTCCCTTATTTGTCAGAAATGCTTCGCGTCCCAGCATCCCCTGGGTCTTGAACTGCAGGGACTGGTGATATGGCCATTCTTACTCAACTCTGGTTGTCAATCAACCTCAGCTGCTGTTAGAATGATGTATGTTGATGTAATCTGGACTATTTTTCATTGCTGTCTATATTAAACTATGCAAAACAGAGATAAAAAAAGAGCCTTAAGCTGTTTGAGCTACTAGTGGACTGGTCTGAATCATTTTGACTTGACGGCGTATTTCCACACTGTTTTTTTGTACTGTGAAGGAATTATGGAAATAGTGTCGTCATGCTTACTCACCTGTGCCACGATGACAAACTGAACATTACGGAATACAGCACTTAAGGCAAAAAAGTCAGACGTTAGTTGCTGAATGTAATGGAGAATTGTTGTGCTGCCATTTCAAAGGAGAAGATATTGCCAGAATGCCAAGATGAAGGAAAAAGCTAGAAATAGAACATTTATTTATGTAATGTAAGGCTGCCTAAGCTAAAGATTTAAGTTATATATAGTCTTTAGCTGCATATATACTTCATAATCAAGCTATAATATATCATAATATAAAATAAAATAATATAATATAATATAATATAATATAATATAATACAGGCGACGCGGTGGCGCAGTGGGTAGCACGTTCGCCTCACAGCAAGAAGGTCGCTGGTTCGAGCCTCGGCTGGGTCAGTTGGCGTTTCTGTGTGGAGTTTGCATGTTCTCCCCGTGTTCGCGTGGGTTTCCTCCGGGTGCTCCGGTTTCCCCCACAAGTCCAAAGACATGCGGTATAGGTGAATTGGGTAAGCTAAAAATTGTCCGTTGTGTACGTGTGAATGAGTGTGTATGGATGTTTCCCAGAGATGGGTTGCAGCTGGAAGGGCATCCGCTGCGTAGAACATGTGCTGGATAAGTTGGCGGTTCATTCCGCTGTGGCGACCCCAGATTAATAAAGGGACTAAGCCGAAAAGAAAATGAATGAATGAATGAATAATATAATATAATATAATATAATATAATATAATATAATATAATATAATATAATATAATATAATATAATATAATATAATATAATATAATATAATATAATATAATATAATATAAGGGCATCACGGTGGCGCAGTGGGTAGCACAATCGCCTCACAGCAAGAAGGTCGCTGATTCGAGCCCGGCTGGGTTAGTTGGCATTTCTGTGTGGAGTTTGCATGTTCTCCCCGTGTTCGTGTGGGTTTCCTCCGGGTGCTCCGGTTTCCACCACAGTCCAAAGACAAGACGTTAACTGGGTAAGCTAAATTGGCCATAGTGTATGTGTGTGAATGCAAGAGTGTATGGGTGTTTCCCAGTGATGGGTTGCGGATGGAAGGGCATCCGCTGCGCAAAACATATGCTGGATAAGTTGGCGGTTCATTCCGCTGTGGCGACCCCTAATTAATAAAAGGACTAAGCCGTAAAGAAAATGAATGATTGAATAAATTAATAATATAATATAATATAATATAATATAATATAGGGCGACGCGGTGGCGCAGTGGGTAGCACGTTCGCCTCACAGCAAGAAGGTCGCTGGTTCGAGCCTCGGCTGGGTCAGTTGGCATTTCTGTGTGGAGTTTGCATGTTCTCCCCGTGTTCGCGTGGGTTTCCTCCGGGTGCTCCGGTTTCCCCCACAAGTCCAAAGATATGCGGTATAGGTGAATTGGGTAAGCTAAAATTCTCCGTAGTGTATGTGTGTGAATGAGTGTGAATGTTTCCCAGTGATGGGTTGCAGCTGGAAGGGCATCCGCTGCGTAAAACATATGCTGGATAAGTTGGCGGTTCATCCCGCTGTGGCGACCCCAGATTAATAAAGGGACTAAGCCGAAAAGAAAATGAATGAATGAATGAATGAATATAATATACTTACATGCATAATATTGACAAACTCAACTATTTGTTTGAAAATTGATTTAAAAAAATAAAGTTGGACTAGGCCATATTTACCCACATATGGGTTGAAATCCAGTATTATGTAATTGTGCAACACTAAAATTCACATAATTGCAATGACCTCATTTGTCAACATAATGTTGGCAAATTGTAGAGCTTATGCAACCATATCATTATCATTGCTGTTGTGAATGAAAGCATACAATGTTTTCAGGTTTAAGTTGTAAACTGTGTCACATATCAGTAAAAGGGCATATACGTTTGGAAAAAATAAAGCTCAGAAGACTGATGATATATATTATATCTGTGCCATATGTTAAAATTGTCATGTTCTATTAATTTCAAGTTTTTGTCAGTTTTTGTATCTGTGTATTAGAGGCATAACTAACGAGAGGTCTTGCTAAGACCCCTTTAAGGTGCTATGTGTAATTTTATTTAGAATTAAGTTCATTTTTTCCATCCCAGTTTAAATGGAAGTTGGAGTGAAATCAAAAATGACATTTCTTGCTATTCGCTCTAACCATTAGTTTGCTATGAGTGAAAGAAACTAAAACCCCACCCAATCAAGTTTCTGAAGTCAAAATATTAGCAAATTATTTCCCAAAATGGCCCTGTTTTAGTTTTTACACCAATGGCATTTGCTTGCAGGCGGAGTTATCTGTTGTTTGACCAATGGCTGACAGTCAGAGTTTACTGGAGAAACCTATTTGTAAACATGTATTATAAACACTGCATTCTGTAGATGACCCCGCCAATCAGTCTGGCACAGCAACGCCTCAGCTAATGGTATGAGTTTGTGGGCATGGCCTTCAGTTCAGACAACCAATGAAAACTCCAGAATTGTGACAGGGGCTTAGAGAGCCACTTCAAATCCTGAGAATATTCATATTTAATTATATTTCCCTTCCTGAATAGAGCTATATAAAAATAAGTTATTTCCCAAAATGGCCCTTTTGTAGTTTTAACATCGCTCTGATACAGCAACACTGGCTCCACCAATCGCATTTGCTTGTAGGCGGAGTTATCTGTTGTTTGACCAATGACAGACAGTCAGAGTTTACTGGAGAAACCTATTTGTAAACATGTATTATAAACACTGCATTCTGTAATTGACCCCACCAATCAGTCTGGCACAGCAACGCCTCAGCTAATGGTGTGAGTTTGTGGGCGTAGCCTTCAGTTTGTACAACCAATGAAAACTCACAGAACTGCGGCAGGGGCTTAGAAAGCCACTTGCTTGGCAGAAACGACACTCTTTACCTTTAAATCCTAAGAATAGTCATATTCAATTATATCTCCCTTTCTGAATAGAGCTATATAAAAATAAGTTATTTCCCAAAATGGCCCTGTTGTAGGTTCAACAACACTCTGATACAGCAACACTGGCTCCACCAATGGCATTTGCTGGCAGGCGGAGTTAATTGTTTGTTCGACCAATGGCTGACAGTCAGCGTTTACTGGAGAAACCTATAAATATAAATCTTACATAAATCTTAAACACTGCATTCTATAACTGACCCCACCAATCAGTTTGGCACAGCAACGCCTCAGCTAATGACGTGAATTTATAGGCGTGGCTTTCAGTTCAGATAACCAATGAAAACTCAGGGGCTTGCTTGCTTTGCATAAATGACACACTTTACCTATAAATCCTGAGAATATTCATATTCAATTATATTTCCCTTCCTGAATAGAGCTATATAAAAAGAAAGTTCATTAAGTCTGTGATTAACCTCGCAATTCCTCCAGTGCCCCTTCATCTGGTAGAGAGATTGCATAAGCATTCAAACCGGAGAGGAAGTCATTACAGAGTCTGTTAAAATTTCACCCCCTACCAAATTCAGTGCACTTTTATTCATATCGCAAAGCTCCATATTTTCCTACGACGAGGAGACCTGTGACTCTACCTAACGCATGAATTATATAACGCAAGGGCTGTTCCATACGTGGCTTCACTGGAAACAAAGGGGCAATTATTTTAGGGGTGCGGTAATTTTTTTTTTTACGTGCTGCCAGCAGTGCAGGATAGTTGGGCTTGCAAGAACGACTCTCCTCTCTCGCTCCCTTTGCGCGCACCATGAAATGGAAATTTACATTCACTTAGAGGTGCCGGGGAGCTCTGCTGCAGACAGCTGTATATTTAATGAGAGCAGAGAGGTTTAATTACGTCTGTTTTAAACAGGCAAGACTTCTGCTCGGCAATGACAAGGGAACCAGTGCGCAGAGAGCTGGAGGAGGAAAAAGGCGGCAGATGATTTCTCCTCGTTCCCTGAAGCTGCGGCGGAGAACGGCAGGCACTTTGGCTGCAATTATTCCAAATTTATTCCTCTGCTGTTTTTACACCAAAAAAACCCCAGCATCCTTGCAGAAGAAAGGGAAATCGTAAGCATTAGTTGTGTCAGGGAAAGAAAACAACAGTCATCGTCTCCTGATACTTGTCACATTTTCGACTAATATATCTTTAGTTATCTTATGAAAAGGTGAAAAAGGAGCATATTGGTTGCTTAATGGAAAGTGCATGTTTATGCGCATTAAAAAACATGATTTTTTTTAACTTTACTGTACTTTTTTGACAAGTAGGCTAATGGTGCATATTAAACTATAGGTGGGATTAACAGTATGCGTTGCTCACTGATATTATTATAAAGCTGTCAAACAGTAGATATACAGTATATGTTTAGGGGTTAAAGACTAAAAGGTGCATGTGAATGCACATATGGGTTGTTGACATGATGTTGCATTTCCACTGTGTAAGAATGGGTTTTAAACTGCAGCGGTTCAAACTGTAGTTTTGCCAAATGACTAAAAAGTTTATCAGTATGATGGTGAAAAACTGTACATTCCTAGTCAAACCATCCTTCAGCAATCTTATACCAAAAACGGAAATAAGGGCAGTATTAATAGCTAAAAATGTGGGAGAGCGTTGCTATTATGTGATTGTATTGTAATACAAAATAATTCACAGAAATACTTGAAAATGAAATAATTTAATGACAATAATTCTCTATGGTTACAACTGAATTAGTTACAAATAACTGTATAAAATTATAAAATATGAAATGATAAAAACATTATATTAATTGTACCCAGCTTAAATGTAAAATAAAGTTACCTGAGAGAGAGAGAGAGAGAGAGAGAGAGAGAGAGAGGGAGAGACAGCGAGGGGGAGAGAGAGAGACAAAGAGCGGTGAGTAGGCCCCAAAGAGAGCCTGATAGCAGTAGAGCCAGAGAAGATAGACCTCCAGAGCAGGAGAGGAGCAGAACAGGAAAAGATCAGAGCAGGAAAAGAGGCAGAGCAAAGTTTACCACATATTTTGTATCTTTCTTGACCATGTGACCAAAGCCCATATACAACAAATACAAACTGACCAATCAACATGTGACCACATCGTAAAACCCCCAAAGTCCACATATTAACCAGGCCCTGATCTAATCAGTATCTGCCTTTGGAATGTATGGACCTTTTTGGTGAAAAAGACGTTTTGCCATATAAACAAATGCATATGATAATTTACATTACTACAACTGTCACACATGACAAAAATGTACAGTTGAAGTCAGAAGTCAGTTCTAACCAAAATAAAACAAATAAGACTTTCTCCAGAAGAAAAACTATTATCACATAGTTGGGATAATACATTTGAGTTCAACTGTATATATGTGGTACTGTCATCATTTAAAATGCAGTGAATGGTTAAACTTTTCTTTCCACTTTTCCTTCTTGTTATAAAATCTGCTGAGTTAGTAAAAATTTTTTTTAGCCAAATCCCAAAACTGTCCTATGATGTGAGTGTCCCAAGCATAATTCAATAAATTACAGCACGTATAAATTAAAAAGACAATCGTAAAACCATTCATAAATACCTCAGGCCTAATTTTACAGGTGGTTATTTTAGTAAATAGCAATAATGTTTTTCCATTCATATATTTCTAAGAGGGCAACACGGTGGCTCAGTGGTTAGCACTGTTGCCTCACAGCAAGAAGGTTGGTGGTTCGAGCCCCAGCTGGATCAGTTGGCATTTCTGTGTGAAGTCTGCATGTGGCGTGGGTTTCCTCCGGGTGCTCTGGTTTCCCCCACAGTCCAAAGATATGCGCAATAGGTGAATTAAATAAACTAAATTGGCCGTAGTGTATGAGTGTGAATGAGTGTGTATGGATGTTTCCCAGTACTGGGTTGCGGTTGGAAGGGCATCCGCTGTGTAAAACATATGCTGGATAAGTTGGCGGTTCATTCCGCTGGGGCGACCCCTGATATAAATAAAGAAAATAAATGAAATAAAGGGACTAAGCCGAAGGAAAATGAATGAATATTTCTAAGAACTTCATACATTTTGTGACTGAAAACAATGCCCTCTGCATGACATGACAGTATTTGCTCGTTTTAAATCAGCAATTTCATGGAAAATTTTAATTAGTTGAAGGAATTTTTCACAGATTTAACTTTTTGGGAACGACTATAAAATTGTTAAGTTTTGTTGTCCTTTGGTGTTACACCCCTATTTATTGAAAATGTGCAAAAAGTCTGACAAGTCATGGAGAAAAACGAATATTATTCTTATTTTTTAATATTAAATAAATAGCACTACTGCATATATATATACTGTAAAAAAAGGCCGTGATCCACCACAATCGATTTGTGTTGGGACAACATGAATAAATTAAGTTAAATTATTAGTTTTTACAACTTTAAGTGGACTAAACATAAAACAATTAAGTTGTCCCTCAAAAAACTCAATAATGATGTTCAATCAATGTTCAATGATGTTCAGCTCAATTTAAATAAATATTTTAAACAAACAGCAAACATTATTTTTGAGTGTATATAATCTTCATATGTCTTTTTCCTCTTCTTCTCCAGAACCTAAGGCGACATGTTTTGTGTTCATTTCGATTGACTATTTTCATTTTAGTTCTCATATTTACAGACCACCAACCTGACAACTGTATTAATAATTAAGAAAGCTCTTCTTCTTCTTCTTCTTCTTCTTCTTCTGCATGTTAGGATAATTCTGAAAACGTAGCCCTATATACATTTCTGGAGATCATGAATTATGTAGCCAAAAGTACGTATGGCTGCATTTCGTCTTAAAAGCGAATGCTACAGGGCGGTATGATGCTGTTCCTTTTCGCGCTTACCAGCTGACCGCTTACCTCTGAGTGGACGGCTTTCCTGCTGTTACCAGTTTGTTGTGGGTTCGAGTCCGGCAAAGAACAGTTCCAGAAAGCAAGTAAGACAAAAACAGAAGCCAAAAAATAAAATAAGTAAATAACAGGGTGAGAATGTGGTAAAATCTGAAAACGTGGTAAAAATCAGGTGAGGGCTTTTCTTTTTCTGGATTGCTTTTTAAAACTGTCGGTTGGGTTTAGGGAAGTGGGTGGGCGCTGGTCAATCTGTGCTTTTGAAAACACTATTGGTTGGGTTTAGGGAAGGAGGAAGGTGGGTCAGTTGATCGGTCAGTCAGTCAGTCAGTCGACAGTGGCCTTTTATGCGAGAACAGCAGGCGCGAATGGCACTCGCGAGAGAAATTTGACATCTCAAAAAGTGTACACAGCGGCCTCTGGTGGATTCGCGAAAACAAAAACTGCAAAAAAAAACTTAGCTCCTGGGACGTATTTGGCGCTCTCCAGAAATATATATAGCGGTACGTTTTCAGAATGAGCCTGGGTTGGCATTTCAAGTTCATATAATAAACCTAGATGGCCATTTAAAATGCAAACAAATATTTTATGTTCATTCTTCTGGTAGTGATGAGGAATATGCAGTAACATAGATACTTTATTATATAGATAGATTATTCATATTTATTGGCTTAAATTTACTTAATTTCCCCTCTTATTGTATATACAAAGGGATCTTTGACAATTAAATTAGATTTCATACGCTAAAAGGAGTAAAAGTTCAATGATCTATATTATAATGCATATTTTATTCATTCAGAGGGACAAAATGCAAGACCCTGTAGCATTTGCATCGATGACATCACGCAAGGTGATCTTGCATGATAATTTATGAGCATCATTTCAATACCATCGAAACGGCTCTAAAAGCTTCAATGAGGGTGGTTGTAATGAGGGTCATTTTGAAAATGGTTCTCGAGAGTCTCTGCGGTGGATTAGGCTTTGAAAAACATATGTCATTGATGCATCTCAGAATAGCAGAGAAACTAATCACGACCTCCTGGAAAAATGCATTACATTAAAAACAAAGCTGAGGACATTTTTGATCCTTTAGACCAGAAGAACAAAACAAAACCGGTAATGTTTTACTTTTGTGCTTTGTGGCAATTCGATAGAATTTTTAAGTGTTGTATAGCATGAAAATCTACGGAGAACAGGATGTAATGTGCACATGAACTTTAAACATTCATTCATTCATTCATTCATTTTCCTTCGGCTTAGTCCATTTATTCATCAGGGGTCGCCATAGCGGAATGAACCGCCAACTTATTCAGCATATGTTTTACACAACGATGCTCTTCCAGCTGCAACCCATCACTGGGAAACATCCATACACACTCATACACTACAGCCAATTTAGTTTATTTAATTCACCTGTACCGCATGTCTTTGGACTGTGGGGGAAACCGGAGCACCCGGAGGAAACCCACGCCAACACGAGGAGAAAATGCAAACTCCACACAAAAATGCCAACTGACCCAGCCGGGACTCGAACCAGCGACCTTCTTGCTGTGAGGTGACAGTGCTAACCACTGAGCCACCGTGTCACCAAACTTTAAACATGTGAATGTATATATTTTTAAAATATTTTACTGTCTAGAATACTGAAAACATAACATTAACATTAACAACTGTAAGGATATTTAAACATAGACATTTTATTGTGTAATTAAAGATGAAGAAGATCTAAATGACGTTTCCCAGTGATGGGTTGCAGCTGGAAGGGCATCCCCTGCGTAAAACATATGCTGGATAAGTTGGCAGTTCATTCTGCTGTGGCGACCCCAGATTAATAAAGGGACTAAGCCGAAGGAAAATAAATGAATGAAAGATCTAAATGACAATGAAATTGGGAATAAATCAGACTTTTTATAGAATAAAACAAATATTAACATTTTACTAAAAACCCGTAAGAAAATAAATCCAGTAAGTCTGTAGAAACTGACAATTTGCTGACAAAACTGACAATTTTTTTTCTCTTTTTCAAAGTTTACACACTGATGATTTTTGTGTTGGGACAACACGAAGGAATTAAGTTAACTTATTAGTTTTTACAAATTTAAGTGGATTGAACATAAAATAAGTTGTCCCCCCAAAAAACTAAAGAATTGTGTTGTTACAGCTCATTTTAAATAAGTAGTTTGAACAAACAGGGCGACACGGTGGCGCAGTGAACCAGCACGAAGGTCACTGGTTCGAGCCCCGGCTAGGTCAGTTTGCATGTTCTCCCCGTGTTGGCGTTGGTTTCCTCCGGGTGCTCCGGTTTCTCCCACAGTCCAAAAACATGTGCTGTAGGTGAATTGGGTAAGCTAAATTGTCCGTAGTGTATGTGTGTATGTCCTGGTCCTCCAGGTTGGGGGTCGAGCGTTGGGCTAACAACCCACCTCATAAAAACTAGATGTTACAAAACACCAACATGGTGAGGCTAAATATTAACTTCGATATAAATGGCCCTGGGAGTAAGAATAAGTAAGTTTGAACAAACAGCAAATGTCATTTTTTGTGCACACACACACACACACGCATGCACGCACGCACGCACGCACACACACACACACACACACACACACACACATGCACTCGCACACACAATATCAATATTTCAAGCTTAATTTTATAGTAGTAAGATACATGGATATGAGATAGCATATGATAGATATATTATAGTATTTTGCTGTCTAATATACTAATTGATATATTAATAATACAATATTTTTATAATAATTAATGCAAGTATAAATTTTATCTTTATATAAGAATCTATGGATGCTTTTCACATTTTAGGATTTGGGTCCATCACTCAAGGATGATTATGTTTGGCTGACAGTAGCAAAAATAAAATTAATTAATTAGTTATTTTATTTTTTATTTTTTTGTTTCTTATTTATTTATTTATTTAATTTGTATGTGTTTAATTTAATTTAGTTATAATTAAAATTTGTTTTATTTCTATGTATTTATTTATTTAATTTGTATGCGTTTCATTTAATTTTTATTTTATTTATTTCTATTTATTTATTTATTTATTTTACATGTGTTTCATTTAATTTTTATTTTATTTATTTCAATTTATTTCTTTATTTATTTAATTTACATGTGTTTCATTTAATTTTTATTTTATTT
>CAIGQV010016192.1:2011247-2046847 GCA_903798115.1 Danio jaintianensis
TTTATTTAATTTACATGTGTTTCATTTAATTTTTATTTTATTTATTTTTATTTATTTATTTATTTAATTTCATGTGTTTAATTTAAGTAACGTTTTATTTTATTTTATTTAGTTTTATTTTTTATTTATTCATTTATTTAATTTGTATGTTTAATTTAATTTAATTTTAATTTAATTTAATTTTTATTTATTTATTTTTATTTATTTATTTTAATTTTATTTTGATTTAATTGTGTGTTATTTTATTTAGTTTATCAAAAATTTATTTAATTATAGTTTATTAAAATTAAATTAAATTAAATACATAAAAATAAATAAATAAAAACAAAACAAAACAAAACAAATTAATAATTCATTAAAAACTGAAAACACTTGACTTAAGTGTTTAAAAGTTGCCATTCACTATTACGCTTTAGAAGAAATACAAAATCGTTCCATACTGTATGTTCCTTAAACTTCCTGTTATAAGAGGAAATACAGCAGCACTCTATAAGCTCTTTAACACCCCAGCAGTGGAAACACAAACTACACAATCAGCATGGCAGTGAAATGACCTGCCCAAACAAGCACCGGATTCATTAGCATGCTAAGTCTGTTTATAAGTTACAGCTCTTAGCAACTTCTAACAGCAAGCTTGGCACCAACATACACAAGAGCTCCAGGGCAAAGCGGATATTGAAAATCAGTTCCTATTAATATCAAGTGATCTCCTAAAACTATTAACTCCAATGAAGGAAGATGGAACTCCTGAAAATAAAGTGAAAAAGAAATATAGATTCGGTGTTAAAGAGTTGAAGTCCCTGGATGCTACGAACTCAGCTTGGCTTTAATTAAAGGGAAATTCAACCAGGGATCTCAGACTAAACCTCTTTTGCTGGGGTGAGACATTTAATTATCAGTTTCATGGAGTCTCTCTCACAGACTTTTAGGGGTTTGATATCGGAGTTTGTTGTTAAGTTGTTTTAAACTTTTAATTTAATTAGAAATTTGTCTTGACAGATTGTTTTACGTTGACGAATAACTTACAATATTTTCATTCTAAATACTGCACACCCCCATTGTCAACCTCAATCATTAGCTGGATCGTTGTAAATAGTCAGTTGAACTTGGACTAAGAAATCGAGCTCTTCCTGATCATTTTAGGTTATACATTTTTAATGGTTAGTCTATGAATTTAAACACATTTTGTGTAATACATTAAAGGTTACTTCAACAGTGTTTCAGAACGTTATGCTTTTGCAGTTTTCTCATGTTATGAATCTGAAAATGTAAATGTATTTGATCGTCTCTAGGGATGAAATTTAATTCCGATTCTAGAATCAGGTACTTAGGGTGTGTGTCCACCGATACGTTTTTCTTTTTCTTTTTTTTTGCTGTTTTTGTGAAGCGTTTCTGTTGTTGTCAATGTCAGTGCTGCATTTTTAAACTGCTGGCTGCGTAGCCAGTCACTGGGTGTGTGTTTTACGCTCACCTCTGAGTGCTTTGACAATTGAAGAAGCACTTTTTTTGAACAGTGATCACATTTCTAGAACGGGAAAAAAATTAAATAAACGCTTCGGTGGACTAGGGTTTGTGCCGATAGACGATAATATCGCAAGATATCGTAGAGAGCTGAGACCTATGAAGATTTTAAAGACATATTTAGCTCGTTTCGCATTAATGTAGACCTATTTTATGTTTTAATTACATTATTGAATAAAATGAATAGTATTATTATTTTTAATCATCATCATTAAAAATAAATGAACTACAAATAATTTGACAGCTTCAGCTGTTCACATCAACATCACTTGACCAACACTTTCTGACTGCAGCACCACACATCTTTAAACTAGACTAGCCTACGCAAAATAAAAAAATAAAAAAATGTTTTTAAAATTGCCAGGCGATTATAGACCTATATTCGCAATTTCACATAAATCAACAATGCAATTTATTATAATTTTTTTCCATTGCTCTCTTGCACGCACTCTCTCTCTCTCGGCAGCAGTTGACGTGCATGCTACACGTGAGGGCACTACAATACACAGCCACATCTCATAGCAAATTAATTAATAAAAATGATAGGCTAAATAACAAAATGGGATTTAATTAACAAACAAGTTAAAAAAACGATTTGTAAAAATGAAACAACCAAACAGAAACAACAAAAAGAAAATAAAAACGCTAAGAACTGAAACCAGCTCAAATGTTCTCGAATAAAACGTGTTATACACAATCGTTGGTCATTTGAGACTCCTTTATAACAGCACTCCCGCAAGATTCTATCTTGCTTTCACAAAAAAAGTTATTTATCTTTCATTTATTTAATTTCTTCTGCCAGTTCCCGCCTCGGAATGAGTGAGTTTTAGCAAAACGCCAGTGAAGAAACTCGACACAGAGGAACATAAAAACCTACTGCCAGCTAGCATTTCGGAAGTGTTATTGCAGAGCAACACAAACAGCACGCAGAAGTATAAATGCATGACTACGTGCAAGGCAGGCACCATGGGTCATGCCAATCACTCGACGCAGAAGTATATATCAGCCTTAAGATGTGAACCCTGACGCACACCTCTCAAAAAAAAATTTACTTACAGGTCTAAACGACAAGATCTGTGATTACCGGCTTGGTATAGCTGTGTTGGGAGTGGGTGGGGCTGAGGCCAGTGGTGGGAGTGTTTAAAGTCCCCTTGCGATCAAAGTGAATTTTTTTTAGGTGATTGTATTAATATGTTAGTCTTAAGGTAATCTATAATCTATTCTGATAAAGTACAGTTGGACCAGCTGGAGCAGAATTATTTACATTCTGAACAAACATCTGAACAAGCATTTCCTTGTCTAAGTGATAGCTAGAAATTCTGGGCCCTTTGCACAGGCTTCTGTTTTGAGTCCCTGGGTAAAGAATGCTTGAAAACAGTGTACGGTAAAGTTGCATTCTGCTCCCCCCCCCCCACCAAGAAACACTAACACACACATACATGCACACACACGTCGGTATTGGTGGTTTTTGAGGATTCTCCATTGGCATAATGTGTTTTATACAGTAAAAACCACCTATATGGCCTTACCCTACCCCTACCCCTAAACCCAACCATCACCCCTAAACCCAACCATCACATGATACATGTGGCAAATGTTTTAATGTCAAAACACTCTGTTAAGTATGATTTTTAAGCATATTGAATTATGAGGGCACAAGACATGTCCTCGTAAACCACCTTAATAGAGTACCAGAAAGGAAATGAGTGTAGTAGTGTTAACACAACCAACAGATCAACACATTGCTTAACTGATAGCTGTTGTTGGCAATTCCCTGCCTCAGTACAATCATTCATTTTCCTTCAGCTTAGTCCCTGATTATCAGGGGTCGCCACAGAGAAATTAACCGGCAACTATTCCGGCATATGTTTTACGCAGTGGATGCCCTTCCAGCTGCAACCCAGTACTGGGAAACACCCATACACACTCATTCACACACACTTATACACTTCGGCCAATTTAGTTAATCCGATTCACCTATAGCGCATGTCTTTGGACTGTGGGGGAAACTGGAGCACTCGGAGGAAACCCACGCGAACACGAGAAGAACATGCAAACTCCACACAGAATAGTCAACTGGCCTAGCCGGGACTTGAACCAGCGACCTTCATGCTATGAGGCGACAGTGCTAACCACTGAGCCACCGTTCCGCCTCAGTACAATCATAGTCCCCAATTTACAATTCAGTTTTGAGACAAAACGTTTCACGTTCTCTCCCTACTGATTCCGTCCAAAGTGATATAGCCTATATAGATATAGGTCTGAGGAAGGTGCTTTGTGAGAGACATTTTAAATGAAAGTAAGCCAAATAAAACTAAACAGAAAACTAAATGCTAGAATGCAGCAATCCCTCCAAACAGAAATTAGAGTAGATTTATCGCTCACTCATGCCACTGAAAGCTTTTTCCGGCATTCTGCAAGTTCACTACATCCCTCTACATTTTCTCTCTGGCTGTGTTTTCTTTTCGACCCTGCTTCCTCTGTTCCATTTTCTCAGTGTTTGGATTAGGGCAGACTTGAACTTCCCCCCGTCTCCCAGCCAGTCATGAATCATAGCGTGGCAGAGGCCGCAGGACCCAGGGGGGCTGTCAACCCCTCCTGACGGGGCCCAACCTCAACATAACAAGTGGCTGACCGGCTCAAGCATCGCTCATGGCCCAAGGATTATATTGGGACACTGTTGCACAAGGGAGGAGACACTTCTAGGAGAAAGAAGTACCTAAAACCTGACTTTAGCATTCAGATTTATTGACATGTCAAGCACGTATGTATATGCAACAGCCCCTTAAGGCCAATTCACACTGCACTGACAGACGGGGTTGTTGGAGCAGCGTGCTACCGCTGTTGGGGAGACCTAGTTTTTTTCTGTTGCTGTGTCTTGGAATATGTGAGAAGTGACATACTGTAAGCTGATTATCTGTCATTGCAGTGTGAGTTGGCCTTCAAGGGTGTCAGACTCATGAATATTTGTTTTATTACATATTCATGAAAACAGTTTATAACTATTAGTGTAACTATTATGACACTTCACTATCGTGATCCTGCTCATCGAAGAGTAACATTCTGTAAATTTAAGGCATTTCCACAGCTGTCCATGGACCCTTTTTACAAGACTGTTATGATCCATTTAACGGTCATTAGCATCTTAAATCCCTGAAAGGTTTTAATATTTAGATTAAAAAATAATGTATGTCCATTAATATGTATTTACATATGTATTATATCATCAATTATTGCTTGTGCGAGGTGTTTCTAATGCACCGTCTATGGGTGCAGGACAGTAAATTTTACATTGTTCTCTCTTCTGGCTGCCGTTATCACAGCCCAGGCTCATCCTCCAGTACTCCTGTATACATTTCTGGAGAGTGTGAAATGCGTCCAAGGAGGTAGATTTTTTTGCGAATCCACCAGAAGCCGCTCTGTACGCTTTTTGAGATCTCAAATTTCTCTCGCGGGTGCCATTCACGCCTGCTCTTCTCGCGTAAATCCACCAGAGGCCGCTGTCGACTGACTGACTGACCGAAACTGGGAAAACTGGTAACAACGGAAAAGCCGTCCACACTATTGTCTTTTAATGTTGACAACACACTGTTGATCATGTCTTATATTGCTTTTATTGGAAGTATTGCAACATTTTGTGTAATTTGTTGGTATGGAAATGCTTCTGATGCCCAGAAGAGGTCACTGGGGAAGGTAGTAACAACAGCAAGTAAGTTGTTGGGAATAAAACTAAAGAGCATTGATAGTATATACAAAAAAAGAGTACTAAATAAGGCTATCATGATTGTCAATGATGAGAGACATCTTTTATCAAACACCTTCCAATTGTTACCATCAGGTTGGTGATATTGTGTTCCCAGGTGTGTAGGAAATAGAAAAAAATGATCATTTATACCCCAAGCAATTCGTTTTTTAAATTCTTCCTCTCTCAGTAGCAGTCGATGGCTAGTAGACTGGATATTTATTTAGAGTAGGGGTACCATGTTTTTAAAGGATTTATTTATATGCCAAATGTGAAAGGTCAGAAGTCTCTGTGAGTGTATGCTGCAAATGAAATTTCACTATGGGGACAAATAAAAGTGAACTAACTAACTAACACACAGAGTTATGCGGTCAGCTGGTAGCACAAAAAGAAACAGAAGCCGTCTGTGGCATCATTCCTCCCTGTAGTGTTCATTTTAAAGACAAAATGGAGCCATATGTACCTCTGGCTACATAATTCATGCTCTCCAGAAACGTATACAGGGATTCGTATTCAAAATGAGCCTGTGTTGCGTTATCAGTCTCACACTTTTTTTTCCTTTTCCTGAAAGTCTTGATAACACCATTGTGGAGTTTTTCTTTTATTATTTCAACAAATAGGATTGTAAAAAAATTAATCTCCCATTCACTGCACTCTACACTCAAGTTAACCCAACTATGATGACTTCTGCTACTGAGAAACCCAGAAATGTGAAAAGGGTCCATTGTTTTCTTGGTTCAGAAACAAATATTAAAAACTGTTATATTTGCAAGTTTTTTCATCTATGTAAGTTGTTTTGACCTAAAAATTTAATTTTAGATGGGGTGAGAGCTCTATTATGCTGATCCCATTTTCAAAATAAGAGTCCCACATACATAATAAGGGGAAAATATATTTGGTATAATGCTGTGGCCAATCAAAAACAATCTGGGGAGTGTATATTATTGATTCCATGTGGGTTATCGAAGTTTGTGTTTTGTTCTGATTGGCCTGATGAATAGCCATTTAAGTTTTATTTCAGTGACTTTCATCAAAATTTTTGATGAAACTTTGTCTAAAAACCTGACGTGACTGCCTATGGATAGAAATGCTGAAGTAAAATCTGTGGTTTCTATGAAAGCTTTTAAATGCTTCTATGAGTTTTTAAAATAAATCATGTTTCGTATCATCCAGCTTACTTCTGCTGCCAGAGAAACATAAATTTTTAACACAGGTACATTGTGGATATGTACCCCTGTCTACATTTCTGGAGAGTGCGAATTATGTAGCCAGAGGTACATCTGGCTGCATTTATTCTTTAAAATGAACGGTACGGGGCGGTATGATACCGCCGACTGCTTCTGTTCCTTTTCGCGCTACCAGCGGACCGCTTACCTCCATATGAATGGCTTTTCTGGTGTTACCAGTTTGCCAAGTAGCTTGCCGCGTATGCTGATGGACTTGGGACGTGGACCGCGACGACGAGGTTCAAGTCCAGTAAAGAACGGCTCCAGAAACCAGGTAAAACAAAAGCAAAACATAAATAAATAAATAAATAAATAAACAGCAGGCTGAAAACATGGTGAAATCACACGGCTGTGACTACTTTTTTTTCTAGATTGCCTTTGAAAACACTATCGGTTGGGTTTAGGGACAAGGGTGGGTGGGTCAGTCGGTCAGTCATTCAGTCAGTCGACAGCAAGTTGGCCTGGTCGAGAGGGGTCTGGATGCAGACCTGGTGCAGTGCAATCTGAGCTGCATCCAATGCTTTTTAATGCGCTTACCTAACCCCACCCCTAACCCTACCCCTCACAGTGACATCACCAACTCCAAGAACATTGTGTCTAACATTGCGTCACTGAGATATGCAGTCTCAGCTTGCATCATTAAGGCTGCATCCAGATACTATTGGCCTGGTCGGCTGAAGTGTATATTGCGCCCTCTGATGGATTTATGCGAGAAAAGGATGCGCTAGAGAAATTTGAGATCATCAAAAAGCATACACTGCGGCCTCTGGTGGATTTGCAAAAACAAAAACTGCGAGCAGACGTACCTCCAGTTCTGTTTTCCATAATGAGTCTGGGTTGATCAATTTATTGTGGGGAATGAGTAGACTTTGCTCAATTAAATATAATACTACATTGTAACATGTTACAATTTAAAACTGACAATGAAACAAAACGAATGTTACGTTGCCAAGACTCAACTGTAGGAAATTCCTAGTGTAATACCTGACATATATTTGCATTAGCATTCCCACAGGCTCAGACTCAGAATTTCAGTATTAGCTGCAGGGTTATTCTTTGCTTATTCTTTACACAGACATATTATTACATTATAATTTACACAGGTCCCCAAAATAATAAAGGTAACACTAATTCATTGTGAAAAGTCATAGAATTTAAGTTAAAGGGCGCGTATTATGCAAAAATCACTTTTATAAGGGGTTTAAACACAGTTGTGTGGCAAGTCTGTGAATATAACCAGCTTCTAATGGTAAAATTATACAAAATTAGTACATTTTTTTTTAAATCACACTTTATAGTCTGCAGAAACACTTTGATTGACATTCTCCCTTTGTACGTGTCATCAGAGGGGGAAAGCCCTGCCCATTAGTGAAGATCTCTCCTTCATTAGGATAGGACGTCAGTCTTGTTTTTGAATATGAACTATGCTGACACATAGGCATTTGTAGCTCCGTCCTCTTTTAAAAAAAGCACACAATCTCAATCTCAATCTCATTTAAAGCGACAATCACCAAAATGACATAATTAGGATCAAACCCTAAAAGGGGCTGTGTCAAAGAGTTATTAAATATTATTTGTGGGGTATTTTGAGCTGAGACTTAAATAATGAATATTATTATTATTATTTTAATGCCATAAAGATATCCCAGATTATACATAAGTCTGTTAAAGGAGGGACAGGGTTACAACTGTGAATTTGATTGCCTGGGATGTGGTTGAAAAGAAGGTCTTGTGAAATTCTGTAGGAAATAAAGAAATTCTGACTGACAGAAATTCTCTGCACAATTATTATCTCCGGCTCTCGCAGACCTTCCCTCAGGTGATGTCTCATTCTCTGTTTCACTCCGGGCAATCCATTCCCATCCATCACATGAAGAACATGCATTTCTATCCAACCTCACAGCTTAAAAAGTCAACTTAACCGCACGGAATGTTTAGCTAGCCTACAAGGTCAACACTGATTTTATACGTGTGGACAGATCCAAACCCCTTGTCTTAGGAATCCATAAATCATTGAGATAGTCTGGATTTGTTACACCTGAAAGTGTCGGTTAATGTTTATGATGCAAATATGTGCTTTGTGTTCTTTCATTAAATACAATTAAACATAGATTTCTTTCTATATTTGCAACAGATCAATTTTTTTTAGCATTTAAATACATTTATAACATTAATTCATTCATTCATTAATTTTCCTTCAGCTTAGTCTCTATTTTAGAGGTCGCCACAGCGAAATGAACTGCCAACTATTCCAGCTTATGTTTTATGCAGCAGATGCCCTTCCAACTGCAACCAAGTACTGGGAAACATCCATACACTCTCACTCACACTCATACACTACGGACAATTTAGTTTATTCAATTCACCTACAGTGCATGTCTTTGGAGTGTGAGGGAAACTGGAGCGTCTGGAGGAAACCCAAGCGAACACGAGGAGAACATGCAAACTCCACACAGAAATGCCAACTGGCCCAGCCGGGATTCAACCAGCGACCTTCTTGCTGTGAGGCAACCAGGGCTGGCTATGTTACTACAAAAAAGTAATTACTAATTACTGATTACAAATTCATTTGAATTACTTTTCTAATTACTTTGTCTAAAAAACTTGATTTCTCGATAAGTTATTGAATTAATTGATAAAATACTGAAAATACACATAAATCTCAACGCATAGACAATAGAAATTAAAGTCTGTGTTTAAAAATGAACACTTCCCTTAGGTTAAAAAAAATATGTATCACAGAACATTTCAAATTAATTACACCATATTTCGTACATGTCATATATTGACAGATTACTAAAACATTTCATTGTTTCTTAAAAATGTGCAGTTGTCGGACATATAAAACCTTATTTAGTTACGTTAAATATGTGAATACTAAAAAATATATAAAAATAATACTTATTATTTATATTATTATTATTATTATTATTATTATTATTTATATGCCATTTTCTTAAATGATAAATGTTCTTTATTTGAAAAATACACTTATTCAGAAAAATAAATAATAATATATGAGCAATATCACATGAGTAGCAGTGCGATATGGCTGTATATCGGCACAGGTGGGAGGCGTGTGTTGGCTCGAGGCCACAGGCCGAGTGCCTTAGTGTCCCACCAGTGATGATATACAGCTATTTCGCACTGCTATGAGTGTGATATTGCGTTTATACAACAGTTCGACGGCATAATTGTGTGTATAAAAAAGAAAATCAAACACAGAGAGTCTAAAAAACACTTTTGTAAGAACTACTTTTTTCCGCCGTTCACATCTGCAGCTGACAGTCAAAACAGCAGAAACCGTTGAAACCAACGTCACTCTAAAGCTAGTATTTGAATGATTCTCTAGCTTAATATCTAAAGTGATGACAAAACAGGTGATTTTGCTTACATTTTAAGATTATAAGGCTGAACGGCATGAAATGTTATCAGTCTACAAAGATTTCCCAGTATTTCTCTGTTGCAATCGGGATATGACAATAATTAACCCCGAAAAAGCCAAAGCAAACACTACCGATTACTATGGTATAAATACACCACTACAAAATACAAAAGAGAGAGATCAACTTAGAATGTCACTTAAGTTTTTCTCCCTCCAGGGACTTATTATGCGGTCTCTGTCGCCATCTTGTGGCGGTCAACCATCAATTTCTTTGCTCTGATAGCTGATGGCCGCCGCCATGCTGAATCTCCGAAATTATAAATATGTTTAAATAGGCACTATCCTTATAAATAAACTGCATAGTTGCAATCTAAACAACTACATTCTCGCCTAAAAAAGCCTCAAAAGTACATTATGCGATATTATTCAATCTGTAGAGTGTCCTCTGCTTGTCACTGTATGTGGGCGGAGTAATACACAAGGGTGAAAGGCGAAGAGTGAAGAGGCTGTGCGAGTGCTGTTATTGCATAGTATTGCATGGCTATCAGCCAATCAGATTCAAGAACTAGACAGAACTGTTGTATATATATATCTATATATATATATATATATATATATATATATACACGCTTTGGTGAATTGATTTATTGATTTATTATTTAAGGCAAGTATATTATAAGTAATTGTAAAAGAAATTACCTAAAAATTTTAAGTAATCACTTACTTAATTACAGTCACTATTTACTTTGTAACTAATTGCACCCAACACTGGCTGCAGCCACACACAGATTTACATGTTATTTTTCTTTTCAACAAATGAAGTAAGTTCTGGAATGAATAGCACAGTGACTTTCATAGTTAATGCTGAGAAAAGCTTTTTGAACACTTTTCCAGACAGGCATAAAAAAGTTTGTGTGTGGCAGCAGAACAGCTGCTCTTGTTGCTAAGGTAAACAGGCCGTCCTGCTCTCTCACTCTCTTTTTGTGTCATTACTTCTCCAAACGAGCGGAAAGGAAAGTCACTCGGCATAGTAACAGCTCCCCGGACGGCCGTCCCCATGCAGAACCTTGCCAAAAATCACCGGTTGGTTGTTTGCCCACGCAGTGCAAAAAAAAAAGAGAGCAGCGCCGTATCAGAGCTCACACCAGGTGGGGGGCGTTCGGAGGTCTTATCCCTTAAGACCACTGAAATATTTAGGACGGTGGAAACAACTTTTTCTCAACCTTGAAGCAGCATATAGCATATGTTACCATTTCAGTATGGAAAAGAAGTAAAGCGAGCAGTAAAATCAGCAATGAGATTAAATGAAGAGCAGGTTTGCAGTAAGCCTATTTATTCAGTTTCCATCCCGATTGTGTTTAAACTGAAAAGCAAAAATACTAATTGTTTTCAGACAGGTTTTCCAAAAACATCACACTGTACATCTGTTATTGGCCAATCAAACAGATAGACCCACCTCATGTTATTGGTTGAATTGTTGCTAAACTAGGTAGGTGCTAAACTTAGTATTCTCACTTGAAAAAAATACTATAGTAATTTACAGTAAATAAAAAATAAGGCTTTTTGAATCATACTGTAGTAAAGTGTATTAAACTGTATACATTATACTATTTACAAGTCTTTGTTAATGAATGCTATATATGTATACTGTAGTATTAACTAAAATGAACTGATAAACTAAATACTGTAGTATACTTAGGGCTGGGCGAATAATAGAATTAAAATCGAAAACACGATTGAGTAAAGCCGTTTTGTTTGTCAATCTGTTAAATTTTACTTAAAGGCACAGTATGTCATTTTCGCCACTAGAGGGCTTGCATTCACAACAAACAAAGACGTATTTTGATGACAGCGTGGAATGTGGAATCTTGGGAGTTGTGGTCTTCATTACATTCTATGTGACTCATGCAGAAATCATGTTCATGAATGAGCTAAAGTATTCAACACTTGTTACCATGGTATTATGAAGCAGAGTACGTGAAGTGATGCAAAACGAGAGTGCTGGAGCAACTGCCAACCCAGGCTCATTCAGAAGACGTAGCCCTATATACATTTCTGGAGAGCACCAAATACTTCCAGGACGTACGTTTTTTTGCAGTTTTTGCTTTCGCGAGTCCACCAGAGGCCGCTCTGTACGCTTTTTGATATCTCAAATTTTTCGCGCAAGTGCCATTCGCCCCTGCTGTTCCGCTGTCGACTGACTGCCTGACTAAACCCTTTCTGCCTAGCTATAAAGAGTGATGAATGTCTATTTCGGGACTTACTTTACTGTGGCGGACATACTGAGCATTGCACATTTGCCTATTCGTAGTAATGCCAGTGAACCATCTTTATAGATCTATAGTCTTTGCAAAACTAGACATTCATTCATTCATTTTCTTTTTGGCTTAGTCCCTTTATTAATCTGGGGTCGCCACAGCGGAATGAACCGCCAACTTATCCAGCATATGTTTCACGCAGTGGATGCCCTTCCAGCTGCAACCCATCACTGGGAAACGTCCATACACTCTTATTCACACTCATACACTATGGCCAATTTAGCTTACCCAATTCACCTATAGCGCAGTCTTTGGACTTGTGGGGGAAACTGGAGCACCTGGAGGAAACCCACGTGAACACGGGGAGAACAAACTCCACACAGAAATGCAATGACCCAACCGAGGCTCGAACCAGCGACCTTCTTGCTGTGAGGCAATCGTGCTACCCATTGCACCACCATGACGCCCCCAAAACTAGACAAATAGAAGAAAAAAAAATCAATCATTTTTAACAAATTGGAAAAAATAAAATAAAATCGGTCACAATTTACAGTAAGGTTTCATTAGTTAATGTATTTATTAACATGAACTAATTATGAACAATACTTGTACAGCATTTACTAATCATAGTTCACCATTTACTAATGCATTATTAACATCCAAATTCATGCTTGTTAACATGAGTTAACATGAACTAACAATAAACAACTGTATTTTCACGAACAAATACTGTAATAAATGTATGGTTATTGTTTGCTCATGTTAGTAAATGTGTTAAGTAACATTAACTAATACAACCTCATTGTAAAGTATTACCAAAAAATATCTGATGAGGCTGAATTTCTTGGAATATTCTGTTATAATGTGGCATAAGTGGGAAAGTATGGATCAATGTTTCAGGCTGGAGGTCTAATGGGTGTGAGGGATATTTGTCTTGGCACACTTTGGGCCACATAGTACCAGATGAGCATTATCATGTCAATATGGATCAAAAACTCTGAGGAAGGTTTCTAGCATCTTGTTGAATCGATGCTAAAAGCATTTACAGTTCTGAAGGCAAAGGGGGTCCAGCTCTGAGGTGTAAATAATGCAGTGGCTGGTGAGTATATAGAGACCACAATATCTGGGATTTCTTAGCCTGTAAGAAACCATATATAAATATATAAATCAAACCCAATTCTTTTTCAAATATTTCCCAAATGATGTTTAACAGAGCAAGGAATTTTTCACAGTATTTCCTATAATATTTTTTCTTCTGGAGAAAGTCTTATTTGTTTTATTTCGGCTAGAATAAAAGAAGCTTTTAATTTTTTAAAACCATTTTAAGGTTAATATTATTAGCCCCCTTAAGCATTTTTTTTTTTTCGATTATCAGAAAAAACATTGTTATACATATAATATAGAAAAGTCAGAACAAACATTGTTATATGATGACTTGCCTTATTACTAGGGCTGCACGATTAATCGAAAAAAGATCGTGACCTCGATTCGACCCTACACACGATCTTAATTCTGCTTTTCTAAGATTCAGCCAATTATATTTTCAAGGTCAGGAGAGAAGCATAAAGGCTGCCGCACAAGTCTTCACATTGTTTTATACATTGCTCAGAAACATGGACACCTCTTAAAAGTGTCACATACTGTATTTATAAGGTATATTTCACCCCAAAATATCATTTCTGTCTTAATGTAATGATGTATTCGCGGCCGGGACATCACACACAAGCTGACACACTGTTTGTTTACTACTGAGAGGACGTGCGAGCGCCGGCCAATGATGTCTACTTTAGAGAACAGAACCTGCATAGGCTGTGAATAAAAGGTATTAAAGTTGCACAGAGCGATCGTTTGGGAGCCGCGCGGGAAGTATGATTTGCATGTATGTTTTTTCCTCAAAGTGACGGCGGCCATGACTTAAGAGTACTCGGCAGTGAAAGTGAAACTGGCGCGCACATCATTTAAATTATCAAATCGCATTTTAAAGTTATGATGACGACAAGCATTTGATATGTTTTTTCTTTCATAGTGAACACAAAGGGTTGTGCATGATAATAAATGTTTACTGGGTCAGTATAACTACTGTAGTCTATATAATGTTGAATATAATGCAGGAGGGAATCTGATGATGTTTCATTTTACCAGTGGAAAAAAGTGGTCTAATAATGTTCTCAATGACAAAAGACAAGTATGTCTCAAACAATTCAACTTCAGAATTATTAATGGTTGTATTCTGATGTCGTCACTTTACTGTGAACTAACAACAACCAGGACAAATTTAAAGTCTGTTCAAGTCCACCATTCCAAGTCTATACAAAATTTAGCATTTTAACCAACAGTAGAGCTACACATAGATGATATTATTGTTGTTGTTTTACTATACGTTTGAGTAATAACTCATAATAAACTTTATTTTACATCTACATAATCGTGAGAACATTGTGATCTTGATTTTAAGCAAAAAGAATCATGCAGCCCTACCTTTTACCCTAACTTGCCTAATTAACCTTAAGCCTTTGAATTGCACTTTAAGCTGAATACTAGTATCTTAAAAAAAAAATCTAGTAAAATATTATGTACTGTCATCATGGGAAAGATAAAAGAAATCAGCTATTAGTTATTAAAACTATTATGTTTAGAAATGTGTTGAAAAAAACAACTTCTCTCTGTTAAACAGAAATTGGGCAACAAATATACAGGGGGGCTAATAATTCAGGAGGGCTAATAATTCTGACTTCAACTGTATGTCATTTGGGACACAACTAAGTGTGTTGCCATGTTTTTTCATCTTAATAAGATGTAAATGTAACATTGCATTTACTCCCCAGTTATGCTTCTTAATCAGCTTTATTTAACGGCAGCTAATTTCAAGAATGCTGACAGCACACGTTTCCATTTCAGGCTTACATTTTAAAAGTGCTTGTTTACACTGGTGTATCCCTTCAGCGTAGCATGAATCCCCCAACACACACACATACACCAAAAAAAAAACTGATGTGTTATTTTGCTGGCAGTCCCTAGATTACTAATCTGCTGACTGGGTACATCCAATTGATTCGGTGCGGTCTTTAGGGGGAATGAATGTAGGGCACAGCACACAGTAATGACTCATGTTCTTGGAGATAAGAAGACTTGGAGAATGGGACACGGACACAACACTCGACCACAAGCCCACCAATCACTCAAAGCCGAGTGGGAATTGTAGAGCTGTCACACGCAGGACGTAGTTAGTGCGTTTATCTGTGGTTTGAATGGTGACCCCTGGACAGAGGCTAAAAGCTCCTTCCTCGTCCCCCCTGCCGGCTCCTGTTCTTATCATCGGGAATTGTATTAGCAATTAACCTTAGAGACACCCATCACTTCATGACAGCACAAAAGGATCTTTGAGAAAATGAGCTGCGGATCGTCTGGCAGGCTGGAATGTATAACTAAAGCAGATACGTATAGAGAGTCTGACTTTAGCCAATATCAAATATGGATAAAGATCGTCTTGCACTTTTACCCTCTATTAAGAGTCCTGAACCATAACCCAGTGAGTTTTGGCAAGCGGAGAAGTGTGGGAGATTGCTTCTTGCGTATTAAAATATCGAAAGGTCTTCAACTTTATTCCCTTTTGAACACTATTGAACTGTTTACCATTGCTTTTATCCTCTACGTTGGCTCAGGTCAGACTCATTGGTTTGAATGTATCAGTCAAAAGCAATTTTGAAGGAAACTATGAGGGGAAAGATGGATAACTTTTTTAGATGTTGCATTTTTATTTCAGTGTTTTTCCAATTTTTTTTTGATTTTCAACCAGGGATGCCTGTGTCTCCATGAAGGGTAATGAATGTACAGTTTAAGTCAGAATTATGAGCCCCCCTGTATATTTTTCCCCAATTTCTGTTTAACGGAGAGAAAAAGTTTCTCAACACATTTCTAAACATAATAGTTTTAATAACTAATTTCTAATAACTGATTTCTTTT
The DNA here is from genome assembly GCA_903798115.1 of Danio jaintianensis. Classification (NCBI taxonomy): domain Eukaryota; kingdom Metazoa; phylum Chordata; class Actinopteri; order Cypriniformes; family Danionidae; genus Danio; species Danio jaintianensis. Next base: position 2,027,343 of record CAIGQV010016192.1, read on the forward strand.
ATCTTTGCCATGATGACAGTAAATAATATTTTACTGGATGTATTTTAAGATACTAATATTCAGCTTAAAGTGACATTTAAAGACTAAACTAGGTTAATTACACAAGTTTGGGTAATTAGGCAAATCATTGTATAATGATGGTTTGTTCTGTAAACAATTGGAAAAAAAAATATTGCTTAAGGGGGCTAATAATATTGACCTTAAAATTGTTTAAAAAAATTCAAACTGTTTTGTCAACCCAGGTTACGTACCCCTATATACATTTCTGGAGAGCGCCAAATACGTCCCAGGACGTATGTTTTTTTGCAGTTTTTGTTTTCGCGAATCTACAAGAGGTCGCTGTGTACGTTTCTCTCGCGAGCGCCTGCTCTTCTCACGTAAATCCACCAGAGGCAGCTGTCGACTGACTGACTGACCAATCGACTGACCCACCCTCCTCCTTCCCTAAACCCAACCGATAGTGTTTTCAAAAGCACCGATTGATCCGCCCACCCACTTCCCTAAACCTAACCGACAGTGTTTTCAAACGCACCGATTGACAAATTTACCACATTCTCACCCTGTTATTTACTTGTTTATTTTATTTTTTGCCTTTTGTTTTTGTCTTACCCGCTAACTGGACTCGAACCCAGTCATCGCGGTCAACTGCGCTCTACCAAGGTTATTATAGTTAATGAAAACGAACGAAAAAACAAAAACTAAATTTGAAAAATATTGTCGCTAACTGAAATAAAAACCAAGAGTATTTTAAAAACTAGAACTAACTGAAACTGTTTTGTGAACATACAAAACTAACTGAAACTAACTAAAATTATAGCAAAAACATCCTTCGTTTTCGTCTTTGTAAATGTATTTAATACATACTGTAAGGCTTTTAGACGTAAATTTATTTACTTCGCGCGGCCAGGTGTTTGACCCGTACGGCACCTCAGAGTCTGTAATCCTGCTGGCATTGGTCAGATTAAGCCGGTCCTTCTCCAGTCAGTCCTCGCTGTTGCTCCCGCGACAAAAACAACAAGTGGACATGACAACAGCACGGTGACAACATTAAATACGACCCGAGGAGAAACTCAAAAGCATTAATTTAACACATTTGTGCCCAATAATGGGTTTTATTTCCATATTAGTGATCCTGATCGCAAATGAATCGTTCTTTTTAACCGGATCTTCTAAGTGAACCTGTTGAAGTAGTTCACCAAATCGAACTGAATCATTTGAAACGATTCGTTTCTCCAGTAAGCACTTATTCACAAAGACTTACTTTTTAACATGCCTGATACCCCCCTCTGACTCTAAATAAACCAATTTCCCGAATTATTCAGTTATTAGAACACAGAGATCAGATTTGAGAACCGGCGAACTGATAATACTGCACATATTAAATGAGAGGATCTGGCGAAACATAAATTTATTTCATAACAGAAAATCGTAATGGAATTTAAATAAGTGAATCATGCTTCTGGTGGCTTGCAAAACTTAACTGTAAGAAATTTTTCAGATCATGGTGACGGTTTAACTGACTGAAATTATGATTGCTGACTACATATTTTTGGTATGTTGAGTCCTAACATAGGAGGATTGTCACAAAAGATCCATTTCGATCCGAACTTCCCATCACTATTGTGTAAGCAGCCTTGCACACATATTGTACACAGGACTGCTGTCTTGTGGGCTGTTGTATTTGAATTTGAGGATGGGTATAGTGTTCATGTGTCCTCTGATTACATCTTTGGTTGAGTTTTTATTATACATATATTTATTCTGATGATTTTGAATCTTGCACCTAACAAATATCCTAATTTACAAAAAACAAAAACAAAAACTGATACTGAAACTAATAAAAACTAAACTAAAACTCAGCAATTTCAAAATATAGAAACTAATAAAAACTAGTAAATATACATCTAAAAACTTATTAAAACTAACTAAATTTGAAAACAGAAAGTCAAAAAGAAATGAAAATTAAACTAACGAAAAATCTAAAACTATTATAACCTTGCGCTCTACATCTCAAGTCTGCCGACATACGCGGCGAGCCATGGACAAACTGGTAACAGCGGGAAAGCCATTAGTATATAGGGCTACGTTTTCAGAATGAGCCTATGTTGGACAATGGTGTGCTCTTCTGCTGCTGTAGCTAATCTGTTGTGTGTTTTGGAGATGGTTTTCTGCAGACCCTGGTTGTAACAAACATTCAAATGGAACCATTCTGAATGTCCTCTGAATCAAAATTTTCTCATTCAGAACTGCTTCTCTCTAAATGTTTTATATGTACTGCACCATTCTCTTTAAACCCTAGTGATAATTGTGCATTAAAATCCCAGTAGATCAGCAATTTCTCAAATATTCACACCAGCCCATTTGGTACCAACAACAAAGCCATATTTGATGTCACTGAAAGGGATAAAAACCTACTATTTACTCAACCTCAAGTGGTTCCAAACCGTTTTTTTTTCTTTTCCCTTAAACACATAAGAAGATTTTTTGTTTGTACAATTTTTGAAACAAGTAACTACTGACTTTCATAGTCGGTCAAACAAATACTATGTAAGTCAATGGTTACCGGTTTCCAATGTTTCATTTTCTTTTTTTCAAAATAACTTTTTGTCTTCAATAGAAGAAAGAAAGACTCAAACTGGTTTGTGACAAGTGAAGGGCAAGTAAGTGTTTTTTTTTTTCAGACACAATTTTTGAATACAGTCAAGCCCAAAATTATACCCCTGGCAAATTCTGACTTAGTTTTTGTTGAAATATATACTAATATATAATATATATTTTCCACAATGATGCCTCTTGTAGTCTTATTATCTTTTGGGAGAAGTCTGTGTCATTTTTGGTAAAAAAAAATAATAATAATAAAAACTTGCTTGTTGAATAAAAGTAACTATAAGTCAGAATTTTCCAGTGGTATGAATAATTATATATTACAGGGGTATACACTACCGGTCAAAGGTTTGGGGTCAGTACGCTTTTAAAATGTTTTAAAATAAGCTTATCCTGCTCACCAAGGCTGAATTTATTTAATCACAAATACAGTACAAATTGTAAAATTGTGAAATGTTATTGCACTACAATATAAAATAACTGTTCAAAAGTAGTTTATAATTTAATTTAATAATTTATTCCAGTGTTTTTAAAGATGAATTTTCAGCTTCATTACTCCTTTATGTAAGGAGCACATTTTTGTACTTTAGGCAAATCCACTATTGTTATTCTCCATACTACTTCTTCTTCTTCTTCCTTCTTCCCTACGTTTTTTCACTGCGTAACTAGTCGCGCAGTTTTCGTCCCAGACCCTTGAAAATGAGGTAAAATCATGCAGTTTTGATGGGAACGGTGTGCTATGACTTTTATAAGGGGTTAGGTTTTTTTTGACCCCCCCAAAAATCCCATAGACTTAACATTTATCCGAACTTATATAAATATATTTAGTTAGTTTTTAGTGTTTAATCGGTTTTCCTTTTTTTCTCACATCAACATGTGTAAATCCGTTGCTGCTGACATGTGATTAGAAATGTGTATTCATTAGTGTTGATCTTTTATTTTCTTCAGTCATTTACAAGAAATTATTCAATCAAACCCAATAGAAAATTTCTTCAAAAAAGTAGGCCACCTTAACAAGCCATGCAATTTCAGGTGTGGAATTTGTTGGGTCGAATATTCTCATACTTAGCATTAAGGGTTTATTTAAATTTCTAATCCTAAGTATGAGCGCTAATACTACTGATGCTTGCCTTTGCAAATGCCACTAATGAATTTGTGGTTGGAGCAAACAATGAAACTGTGATAATGTTGTTTTGAAAGCTTCTCTCATCTGCATTTAAATGACTCCGTGAAACCACTTGGCAAAACCTATTGTATTTTGAATGCTCGAGCCAAAATAGAACGCTGAATTTAATCTTTCAAAATATTACACAGTGCATTTCGAAGGTGGAAAAAAATAAGAAAGTTTTGAGGTGCATTTAATCAGGCCATTTCACAGCATGACGCATATTTGAAAACTTCCCTACAGCTCAAACTAATGACCCCCAGTCTCTCAATATTTGACTGGCTTAAGGAAGATTGCATGCCGGCGCGGTTGACTGTAGCATAAATATATAGATATTAATACAACTATTGTTTTCTTTGGAAGAACTTTTAACGATGTGTGGCGCACAAACTGACCAGGAATGTGTTAAAGTAAATACTGTAGTTTCAGTCATGTGGACCTTAAGCGTCTGCGATATGTCAACTAGCACTGGGAATCATTTTAACCAATTACTAGTGTAAAAACTGCAAAAAAACCACTTATAATAGAAGTCTATTTTGTTGAAACAAACAGTTAGGCATACACTCAAATGTGAACTTAAATTAAGTCATTAATTAAGTAAAACTAGCTTAACTTGAAATAACATATGTTTAAAGTACACTGTAAATAATACTGGGTTCCACACAATTTGTGGTACAGTGACAGATTCAACACAGGGTTTAACCCCGGCATCCTGGCCAAATTTGCCCACTGGCCTCTGTCCATCATAGCCTCCTAACTATCCCCATATCATAATTGGCTTCATCACTGTTTCCTCTCCACCAATCAGCTGATGTGTGGTGTGTGGTCTGGCGCAATATGGCTGCCGTCGCGTCATCCAGGTGGACACTGGTGCACACTGGTGATGGATGAGGAGATTCCCCCCAATGTGTAAAGTGATTTGGGTGTCCAGAAAAGCGCTATATAAATGTAAGGAATTATTATTATTATTATTATTGTGACCTGGAGCGGAGTTGACCGCGACAACGGGGTTCGAGTCCGGCGAAGAACAGTTCCAGAAAGCAGGTAAGACAAAAACAAAAGCCAAAAACTTAAATAAACAAGTAAATAACAGGGTGAAAACACTGTCGGTTGAGTTTAGGGAAGTGGGTGGGCGGGTCCAGGGGCGTAGCGGACATTTTAAAAGTGGGGGGGGGCAGCTGAATGAGATACAAATATTTACGTTCATTTTATTATTAATCACCTGTTTCTAAATGGTCTGTCTCTAAAAGTGAGGGGGACGTACTAGGGGTACGTACTGAGGGGGCTACGCTCCTGGGCGGGTCAATCGGTGCTTTTGAAAAAACTATCGGTAGGGTTTAGGGAAGGAGGAGGGTGGCTCAGTCGATCAGTCAGTCGACAGTGGCTGATGGTGGATTTACGTGAGAAGAGCAGGCGCGAATGGCACCCGCGAGAGAAATTTGAGATCTCAAAAAGCGTACACAGCGGCCTCTGGCAGATTCGCAAAATCAAAAACTGCAAAAAACGTAGCTCCTAAATGTATTTGGCGCTCTCCAGAAATGTATATAGGGGTACATTTTCAGAATGAGCCTGAGTTGGACAGATTTTGTACCTTTATTTCTGAGAGCGTGGAACAACCTTTTTAAGTGGATTGAACATAAAACAGTTAAGTTGTCCCATAAAAAAAATCAAGAATTGTGTGGTTTCAGCTCCTTTTAAATAAGTAGTTTGAACAAACAGCACCTTTATTTAAGAAATAAACAATATTTTGTAGCTTTTAGAATGATTTGGTCCCATAGAAGTCCATTGTAAGTCCTGTAAGGGCAAGTTTGATTATTTGACCCACTGTGGTGGTAAAAATTATGACTATTGTTAATCAATCACAGTAAATGTATTATATCAAACTTGTAACATTCTTATGATCAACTATTAGCCTACGTTTTTTTTTAAAGCCAGCTGTCTCTCATAGATATGACTGAACTGTTAATAAGCCGAAAGATCTGTAAAAAACGGTCCACTAAGAGTTGTATGAGTTCTACAGACCGGATCAGATCAGGGCTTTTGGACCACCGTGCACAAAAGGTAAGACTTTTGTTTTTTTGGGGCCCTGGCTTTCCTCCAATTAGGGGCTTTTAAAACCATACAGCAAATTTTCCATATCTTTCCCACAGGGCCTGTGAGTGCTGCAAAGCTTTCTCTCTGGCTCAGCTTAGAAAGCAAACATGAGGGAAACTTCCATTTAAAACAACGAGGTTCAAGCAATAGATTTCAGCTACTTTTACAGCAGGATTTTTTAAGATCTGAGGAAACGGAACATGTGAACTGATAGGCTGGTTGCTTATTAACCATTTCTTTCTTTTTTTTTTGTAAAAAGAAAGAGATTAGCTATGAACCAGCTGGGGCCAAAAAAAGAGTTAAGTAACATTTTATTTTTAATTATTAAATATAATCAGTCAATTTCGCAGAAACTAAAAATCTAGTGTTTTTAAATCACAAAATAAGTACTGCATCATTTAGAAAATGGAAAACGGATTCATTTAATTTCATTTTTTCTTTGGCTTAGTCCCTTTATTCATCTGGGGTCGCCACAGTGTAATGAACAGCCAACTTATCCAGCATATGTTTTACGCAGTGGATGCCCTTCCAGCTGCAACCCAGTAGTGGGAAACATCCATACACACTCATTCACACAGACACAATTACACTACTGCCAATTTAGTCTTTTCAATTCACCTATAGCACATGTGTTTGGACTGTGGGGAAAACTGGAGCACCCGGAGGAAACCCACGCCAATATGGGGAGAACATGCAAACAACCAGCGACCTTTGTGCTGTGAGGTGACAGTGCTAACCACTGAGCCACTGTGCTGCCCCATATGGCTATTTTTGTATACTTAAGCACAAAGTATACTTTATGTTTATGCTAAAGTATGTTGAGCATAACACCAGCTTTGTCATCAAAGGAATCACAAGCTATGCACAGATAACTTTTTAAAATTGTATTATAATGTTTTTTTACAATGTAGTCAAACAAATACTTTTCATTGATATTTGTGACACGTATTTATGCACAACTACAAACCAACATTTAGCCCCATACTAGATTACTACTCTAAATGCAACCTTGCTAAATGTTAGCCTAACTTTTTTTTAAATAAGCACAGTTTTACCACAAATAACATTTAAAAAGTATGATTATTGCAGTTTAACCATGGTAATCACAAATTAATCATGGTTTTGATATGGATATAACTATCCATATTTATATATAAACATTGCATTTGTAGTAAATGCTACCTTGCTAAATGTTAGCCAACCTTTTTGAAAAACAGCCATATATCTATATCTATTAGGGGTGTGACAAGATCTCGTATGACGAGATCCCGCAAGATTAAATCACGACGTCGAGGTGAAAAGTTGTCTCGTGAGTTGTGAAGTTATGATGGAGCGTAAGGGTGAAATTAGCATTGAAGATTGGAGGCAGGATTGGATTTGATCTGCAAATCAAGTGCTTTGCACACACCTGGCAACCCAGGCTGGCCTCGGAGTTGCGCTTGTCACTCGGTTGGGCGGGCGGGTGTGAGTTCAGCGGATGCCTCATCCAACTGCTGCCTCACACATTATGGTTCGTATCCATGCAATGGAATAGCACTTCAGATATGCTGAAAGTCATAATCGTCGTAAACACATATGGAATTAAGACGTGGAGTATTCCTACTTCAGTCGCATTATTGAAGTGCAGATATGTAAACGCTCTAGTCAAACTATTAACACCTTGAAGGACTTTTAGCCGCATTTTGCGACAGGACATACACACCTAGCGAGTCAGTAAAGCACCATAGACACACACATCTCTAAGCGCGCAAACAAACACACACACTCACTGAATGAACTCTTGGAGACTCATCGTCACATCATCATCACGGAACGCATGTTTTGTCACGTTACTGGGAGGTATTGCAGACGGGACAAGAGGTAGGATCCATGTGCATTTAATAGTGAGTCATCTTACAAAAACTGGACATGGTGCAAAACAAAGTAACAAAATAACAAAACTTGAACTAAGACCGGAACTAAAACATAACATGAGCAAAAAAAACAAACTATACAATACCACAGAAACAGGGCTAGGAAAACAAGAAGACATATAACAACAGAGCAAAGACAAGACGGGTGCAGGGTATATTTATAGTCCAAACAAATCTGAAGTGAACGGGTTGCAGCTGCGGAAGTGATCAGTGTAAGTGGAGACCGGGAGTGTGTGATGGAATGATGGGAATTGTAGTTCGTTATGATTGTAGTTCACCAGCGATCTCAAAAGTCCCTGATCGCTGGTGATCATGACATGTTTATGCTGTTCGGGAAAAGCTGAATTATTTTATTTTTTTCCACTGGCGTGCGGTATCAAACTCCATTAAAACAACTCTCTCCTATCAGTCCTTACTTCATATTCGCATGATTGCATCCAGTAGCTCAGAGTGAGTCACGGGGGCATAAATTAAATCTTGCTAAATGAAAGTGAAACTGATTTATAAAATTAAAAATTAAATACAAAAAATTACATATATGTTCTTTTAAGTTCAGTGTGTGGAAAGTTTGATTTCATATGTAAAATTGTACAGGGAAGAAGCCAGTCAGTAGAGTGTATAGCTAAATATTTAGCAGCGTTGGCATGTCCTTTACGACATAGAATTCATTTAAATAGAAATAAAAAAACATTAATTACAATGTTTTTAAAAAGCACCTACACTGTTTTTTCTATTTTGTGATTTTTTTTCAATAAAAATCTATTTTCCATTCATATATTAGCAAATATTTTGCTAATATTAAAAAATATATAAAAAGATTATTTTCCATTCACATAGCCTATTAGCAAAACATTTTGCAGTGTTTGCATGTCCTTTACTGTGTATAATTCATTAAAATAGAAGTAAAATAACATTCATTACAAGTTGATTTAAAAAAAAAAAGCACCTAAATAGTTTTGCGATTTGTGTGTTTTTTTTGTTGTTGAATAAAATACTATTTTCCATTCATATATTTCATCATTAAGGATTTCTTAAAAATAGTGTAAAAATCTCGTCTCGTTCTTGTGAACCCAATCTCGTATCGTGGAGTGGAGTAGGCATCTCGTCACACCCCTAATATCTATATCTATATATATATAGTGGTCCGTAGGTTGTTATGGCAACCATCAACCGTTTTTTCAGAGGATGACAAGCTGACAAAACATAGCTGTCACTCTGATACAAGTTTTATTTATGGAGAAAAACTACAAAGCACTGCAGTGTTTGGGTGTTCTGTGTTTGTCTGAGATAATGAGTCTACTGAAATGTGTATATTCCATACAAGCTGAAGCTGATCAGTCAGTTCTTGTCACGTGACTCGCGGTGCGCTCGTGGCATTCATTCAACTGGGTGCATCTGAAAGGCATGAGCGCGCACCTTCATTGAAAATAACGAACTTGCGCGAACTCTAGAAAAGACGCGATATGCGAACGGCCCCTAAAAGTTTACCGTCATGTGTGATCTCCAGCAGTTGATCTTCTTGCACAGACATGCTGGATTGAAACAAATGGGTTGCAGATTTCTTGGCTGTTTGCGTGTCCTTCACTGGGCCTTTTCCCCTTAGCAAAGAAACTTTCCAAAGACGTCTGTTTCTTACTCATTTTGTTTCTTGTGGGTTAAGTTTGGGCGCTCAAGTGACCGAGATGTAAGCCAGAGAATACAGTCATTTTTCAAAATAAAAGATTTTTCAAAATAAAAGATGGTTCAGACTCTGATAAATAAAATGGAAATAATTAACGATTTCTTGTGCGGCCCGGTACCAATTGATCCATGGACCGGTACCGGTCCACGGCCCAGTGGTTGAGGACCATTGTTATAGGATTACTACTTACTACTAGACTCTGCTTAATGTTGACATCTACATAACGCTAATTGCAAAAATCCCCAAAATCACATAGTAAAACATATATATACACATGTATAGGGTAAATATTAGCACCTCTAACTAGCTACTTCAATCAATCTTCCAAAGTGTTTCCAGAATCGAATTGGAGCCAAGCGCGGATACTGTGGAAAGACCAACATTATGTTAGCATGTTTGCTAATGTTAAGGTATGACTGTATTTGTTGCACTTGGGATGCCTGCTGCTTTGAAGCCATAAAACCACCCTTTAAATCATTCATTAAACTCCAATTAGCAGGAGCTTGACTGTTCAAACTCCCTATAAACGCCCTGTTTACTAACTGAAGCGCCGCAGTCAACATGTAAAGCTTCACTTGACTTGACTGCGAGTGAGAGCGCCAACACAAACAGTTCAATTTATGATGAAGGACCTCCAGTTTTACAGGCCCGCCAGTGCCTGCCGGTGATGTAATCTCACAGCGTTTGGGTACAGAATAAAAAATCCAAATAAAAAACGCCATTTCCATTTCACATAACTTCCTCGCTTCCTCTATTAAAGGGATTATGCACTGCGGGGCTGCACCTGTGTAAATGCCCACTTCAGAGCCACGTTTAAGGGGGTTTGTTTTCTCAATCCGCTCTGTAACAAGCTATGCAACCTGGTCCCCTGCAGGCGATATGGAGCGAGCGGGCCGGGGTTTCTCTGGGGATGCTGGTCGGGGTTTGTGTCAGCGGCGTATGTCTGTGGCCCGCAGGCTGCCAGATACCGTGAGGAGCAGAAGTCTGGTAGAATGAGGTCAGCTCTGATATACACAGGACTAGGGGAGTCAAACAATAAGGCTCGAGACTGGCTCATTGTGAATTCTGCGCATGGTTTTCGCGGTTTTGAAGTGCTTGGCATGCGAGGGACTCCTGAGGGACTGTGTTTTGGTCTTGAGTGTAGGTTTGCTTGGAAATTCCCACCTGTGCCCTTTGCCACTTCTTTAGCGTTATCTCAGTCCGCACGCTATGAATTGTCCGCCCGGGAGGAGAGGCTGATCTTGATTTTGTGTGTGTGTGTGCGCGTGTGTGTGTGCGCGTGTGTGTGTGTGTGTGGCTGATTCTCTGTATTTAAGATGGCATGAAAGATTTAAGCTTTTAGTTGAAAAGGTCAGACCTGATGTACAGATCATGGATCTAGGAGACCCTTTAGAGGCCGATCAATGCTTATATGGGAACCCTATAATATACAGACTCCGTGTTGGGGAAGGTTAGTTTCAAATGTAAAGCATTCAAATTTAAAGTTCTTAAAAAAAGTAACTAAATATGTTACTTAGTTACTTTTTAGGGAAAGTAATGTGTTACTTTTTCATTCAGCTGAACACGCTTGTTTGTGATAATAGAAAATAAAAAAAATGATATACAGTTGAAGTCAAAATTATTAGCCCTCGTGTGAATTTCTATATATATATTTTTATATTTCCCAAATGATGTTTAACAGAGAAAGGAATTTCTCACAGTATTTCCGATAATATTTTTTCTTCTGGAAAAAGTCTTATTCTTTATTTCGGCTAGAATGAAAGCAGTTTTTAATAATAAAAAAAAAAATTTAAGGTCAATATTATTAGCGCCCTTATGCAATGTTTTTTTTGATTGTCTACAGAACAAACCACTGTTATGCAATGATTTGCCTAATTACCCTAACTTGCCTAGTTAAACTAATTAACCTAGTTAAGCCTTACGCCGCGATCACACTACAATTTAAGCTTGCGAAATTCTGTCGTACGGAGCTGCAAAAAGGTGTGGGATTAAACAAGATGATTAGACATAAAAAAAAAGCGAGCATTGATCATGATGATGATGTGGGCGGCGCAGTGGGTAGCACGATCGACTCACAGCAAGAAGGTCGCTGGTTCGAGCCTCGGCTGGGTCAGTTGGCATTTATGTGTGGAGTTTGCATGTTCTCCCCGTGTTCACGTGGGTTTCCTCCGGGTAATAAATAAATAATAAACCGGGTGCTCCAGTTTCCCCCACAGTCCAAAGACATGTGGTATAGGTGAATTGGGTAGGCTAAATTGGCCGTAGTGTATGTGTGTGAATGAGTGTGTGTGGATGTTTCCCAGTGATGGGTTGCAGCTGGAAGAGCATCCGCTGCGTAAAACATATGCTGGATAAGTTGGCGGTTCATTCCGCTGTGGCGACCCCGGATTAAAAAAGGGACTAAGCCGAAAAGAAAATGAATGATGATAATGATAACAACAACAACAAATAAACAAACAAACAAACAAACAAACAAATAAATAAATAGTCAAGAACTGAATCAAATCCAAACGACTAATCAAATCAGAGAATTTGAATCAATACCCATGAATAATAAACAGTCATAATCTTGCATAATAATAATAATAATAATAATAATAATAATAATAATGAAGATGATGATAATAATGATAGCAACAACAACAAATAAACAAACAAACAAACAAGCAAACAAATAAATAAATAAATAGTCAGTCAAGAACTAAATCAAATCCAAACGACTAATCAAATCATAGAATTTGAATCAGTACCCATCACTAATAAACAGATGATGATGATGATGATAGTAATGATAGCAACAACAACAAATAAACAAACAAACAAACAAGCAAACAAACAAATAAATAAATAAATAAATAGTCAGTCAAGAACTGAATCAAATCCAAACGACTAATCAAATCAAAGAATTTGAATCAGTACCCATCGCTTATAAACAGCCATAATCTTGCTATTTGAAGGACACTTTTCATTTTTGTCAGTCCTGATGTGTATGCACAGAAAACGCCGCTCACAGTCAGTAAAGCACACTGGGGCTTATTATAGTGAAACAAGCCTGCCCTCCATAATGTAATGCTAATAGACCCTGCATTAGGTTTCATATCGTACGCGTGTGAAAATGCCTGAGCGTGCATGAAAACAACTGAGCATCTCCTCAAATGACATTTGAGAGCTCATGTCTCTGAGGCTTTCCATACATTGACTCCAGGAGTGTTTCCGATCCTGACGTGTCTGATTATCCACAGGGCTGCCCCAAATGCAACTTATGTTACCTTTTAGAGCGGATGTAACGTCTCTCATGATGGCTTTTGTGTTCATGGGAAGTGTCAAGAACAGCTGAGATTGGGTTTGTTTTGGTAGCTTGATATCATACTACTTGTATTATAACCTTATTGTATAATGTCTATACAGTGCAGTTTTCTCTCTCTAAGATGCCATGAAGACATATTGCGGAAATGTGCAGAACATATTAACAAATATTGTACACTGGTTTATATATACTATATACAGTGCATCCGGAAAGTATGCATAGTGCTTCACTTTTTCCACATTTTTTAATGCTACAGCCTTATTCCAAAATGGATTAAATTAATTTATTTCCCCAAAATTCGACACACAATACCCCATAATGACATAATGTCCCAGGGTTGACAGTGCATGTCAAAGCACAAACCAAGCATGAAGACAAAGGAATTGTCTGTAGACCTCCGAGACAGGATTGTCTTGAGGCACAAGGCTGGGGAATGTTACAGAAAAATTGAGGCTAGATGAGTGCGTCACTGCCAAGGACTAATGAACCATTCTGGAGGACTATGTGCACCCAATGGTTCAAACATTGTATCCTGAAGGCGGTACCGTGTGTCAAGATGATAATGCACCAATACACACAGCAAGACTGGTGAAAGAGTTTGATGAAGATGGAAGTGAAGTTGAACATCTCCCATGGCCAGCACAGTCACCAGAACTAAATATTATTGAGACACTTTGGGGTGTTTTGGAGGAGAGAAACAGGAAACGTTTTTCTCCTCCAGCATCATGACCTGGCCACTATTCTGCAAGAAGAACGGCTCAAAATCCCTCTGGCCACTGTGCAAGACTTGTATCTGTCATTCCAAAGACAAATTGATGCTGTATTGGCCGCAAAAGGAGGCCCTAAGAAACGTATTGTGAAAATTGTCCTTGCTTTGTTAAGCATCACTTATGTCCAGTCCATTGCACTGAATTTTGCAGTCAAAATTATCATTTAACTCATAGCGTAGTATTACTTAAACAAAAAAAGCAGCAAATAATGCACATAGTACAGTATAATGCTTAATTTCTTAACTTAATCTTAATCACCTTTGCGCATGCCAGGTTTGGGTTTAGTTTAACCTTTTCAGTTATTATATTAGGATTAGGAAATCTGTCTTGAGTGCAATGCCTACATCTATTCCTATTTTAACAGAAAACCACAGAATACCAACCACGACACTACTATAAATGAACTCATTCCTCCAGCTCACGCAGGTATCGACCGAGAACAAACACAAACAATACAAGAGTAAAACAAACAAACAAAAAAAAAATAGCAGACTGTTGTTCTTTAAAATTTGCCAAACAACAAGCACGATCCCCGCCTTTTCCTTTCACAATCTCCATTTTCAGGAAGAGATCAAATGACAAGCCTCAAAGCAAAGAAACCTCTCCGTTTTACAGGCAACATGATCGGCCCTTTTTTATGGAGCGTCATTGTCCATTCATAATGTCACGAACTTGATAGAAACAACAGAAAAAAAAGGAGCTCCAGACATCATGCAATGAAATCTACCACAGCTCCATGAATACGGATGCTCGGGATCAAACCCCGTAGGGTCTGAATTACAAGCGCCGGATGCAGAGTTTCCATCTGAAAACAAGACGAAACCTCGAAAAAGTTCCTCCAGCGCTAGATATGGCCGATAAAGTGGTGCAGTCGGGTGGTGAAGGTGAGCCGGGGCAGGTGGTGAGCGCTCGGGGAGGCCTGTAAGGGAATCTGAGGCACACCTGCTCTTGTCGGGACGGCCCGTGAGAATCCTGTTCTTCTTTCATCGGCCCGTCGGTTTGGAGAGGCCAGACGGCTGTGCCCAGAACACTCTCGCACAATGGGATCGGGAAGAATAGGCATGGATTTGCTCTTTTAGGCCCTCTTGTTACAACGTTTTTTTTTGACGGGACCTCATTACAACAACTGTGGAGCTTTTGATCACGGGCAGCCTTACGTCTCGTACTTGGATTGTGTAGAGTTTGAGAAAAAAGACATTTGCATTGGTAGAGAGGGAATCTGTGAGAAAGAAAGAAAAAAAAAACTTTCTTGGCAGTTCTTGGAATTGCTTTGGGCCACAAAAAGGAAGCTTTTTTCACACCGATTTTGTGAACATGGGTATAAAAGTTGACTACTTGGTGTTTTTGAACTTCTGTCAGGGGTTTATTGATAGCAAAATGCCTTTTCATGCAGAAATATGTGGGGTGTTAATGAATGAAATGTTACGATTTGTCAAAACATCACAAAAGAGCTTGACTGACTGGTTTCTCTCTTTTGTGTTATATCAAATGGCAGGCCACAAAGCTCAACGAATGAGCATGCCATAGATTGTATGTCGACTTCTTTTTTTTTTTTTTTTTTTGTTCTCTCGTCTACTGGGAAAACATCATACATTCTTTATATTAACAGCTGGTAGTATGGTGCTTTTTTTGGTTAACAAAACATGAGCTGAACCCAAAATTTTGCACATGAACAAATATATATATATATATATATATATATATATATATATATATATACCAACGTAACATTCATTCATTAATTTTACTTCAGCTTAGTCCCTTTATTCATCAGGGGTCGCCCCAGCGGAATGAACCGCCAACTTATCCAGCATATGTTTTACACAGCGAATGCTCTTCCAGCTGCAACCGAGTACTGGAAAACACCCATACACTCTCACATTCACACTCATACACTACGGTCAATTTAGTTTATTCAATTCACCTATACCGCATGTCTTTGGACTGTGGGGGAAACCGGAGCACCCGGAGGAAACCCACGCCAACACGGGGAGAACATGCAAACTCCACACAGAAATGCCAACTGGCCCAGCCGGGACTCGAATCAGCTACCTTCTTGATGTGAGACGACAGTGATAACCACTGCGCCACCGTGCCACCCACCAATATAACAATAATACAAATTTAAAATCCTAAACATATATTTTGATCATTAACTTCATCATACATCAAAATGTAAATGTATTACATATATAGCCAATCTGATTAAAAACAATAACATAAATGTCACTTTTTTTTTCATTTTGATGTATGATGAAGGTACCTAGCAGGCACTGCACTTCAACATGATGTCAGATTGACATTGTACCTCACTGTCGTGGGATGTTGCATTTTGTTTGGAAATGAAAATCAGGTTGAAGTCAGAACCCAACGTCAGGCTGAGGTCAATGTCCAACGTCGAACAGACGTTGCATTTTGGTAACTTTCCAATGCAACCTAAAAACAACAAAATATCAACGTCTAATGATGTTACAACTTGACGTTGTGTAGATGTTACCACTATGACGTCTATCAGACGTTGTTTTTTGGTTGCCATACCTGACGAATAAATGTCTGTATTTGACGTCAATATGACGCTGGTTTAAGATGTTGAATTTTGGTCACTTTCCAACACAACCTAAAATAAACAAAATATCAACATCATTTCACGTCATTTATTGGATGTCAAAATAACATTGTCCTTAAACGATGGCGACCTAAATCTAACCTAATATTAACATCTTATGACATTGTGTGTCTGCTGGGTAATGATTAAAATATGTGTTTAGGTTTTTTTATTTTAATTTGTATTATTGATCGCCAATCAAACTTCAAGATAATACACAAAATATATAGGTTTTGATGCATGATGCAGGGTTTGCCTGAGGGTTACATGATAAGTTCTTATTTTGTTCTTTGTTGTTGTTTTTTTACGTTGCAAAGACCACATTTAACAACAAGATAATTGGCCAATCAAAACTAGCCCAATATTATCAGAACTCAAAATATGCCACCGCACATTTGTAAAATACACATTTTACATTACTGTATACACTTTTCATCATATAATTACATAATTTAATAGAATATATTACACAATTGTATTGTGTGCTGTCCAGTTAAAAAAATGTAATGGATGAAGGCAAATGCAGAACAAGCCTGGCGGACTTAAACCCTAAAATAAACTGATGATATTTTAAAAATGTCGAATAAACATTTAAGATATTATTCAATTGCAAATCAACAAACTTTCTTTTGATTATGTGTTTTTGCTGTTATAATTTAGGAACAATCCTGGAGAGTCCTGCCAACTTGTTACCATAGAAATGAAAACAGCGGCACCATGAGCTTCCAAAACCCCTGCACCTCAAAAAAACAACAACAACAACACATTTTTAGCCTTCATCATCTAGCAGTATTTATCATTAGTAAAATATACATTTGTTTGAGTAAAATATTTAGTGCAACCATATTAATATAATCTAATATTTTACCCACAGATTAAAAACCAACTCACAGAAAGGGATTAAAAGGTGCCCAATTCTGCAGACTTAGCAACCCTGAACAAAATGATACAATTTCTGAGATTTAAAGGGATAGTTCACTTAAAAATGAAAGGTCTGTCATCATTTACTTGTTTTTTCTTGCTGTTTTTTCTAGTTCTTTCGGGTGGTTCCAAACCTTTACGAGTTTCTTTCTTCTGTTAAACACAAAGGAAGATATTTTGAAAAATGTTGGAAACCTGTAACCATTGACTTCCAAAGAATTAGTTTTTCCTACTATGGAAGTCAAGGGTTAGAGGTTTTCAGCTTTCTTCAAAATATTTTATTTAGTGTTCAATAGTGTAATCAGAGATATAAGAACACAAATTGGAATATTTTTGTTGTTGTTTTTATATATTTATTATATAAATTTTGCTCTCTCATACAGTGATTCCTATGATTCCTATCTATGGCCTTCTCAATATTGTTGGAAAAAAAAAAATCAACCAATTGTGTTTTTACTTTGACACGTATGGATTTTTGACACTCATGGGAACGGCCACCGCTACACGCTTCTTGACACTTAAGATGTCTTTTTTTTCCCAGAGAAAAGATGAAATAAGCATTATGTGTCAGTATTATCAGTGGAAAAAGAGATTGCTCGCAGATCCTAAAGTCAAATGAATCTAATTAGATAAGGCAGAAGAAGGAAATCTAGCTTTAGTTTTTCCATCACGGTCATCATTTTCTGAGCATGGAGACTGTAGATTAAATCCTGGTATCAGTTTCAGACAGGACAGAGGGCTTCAATGACATCCTTTAATCCCTGCTAAAAGTCCGGCTGCGGCTGAGGAGAATCGATCATCTGGAAACTTTACTCATCTTGATGTTGCTCGCAATCTCCCAGTTTCAGCACCATCACTTCATTTCACAACCCAGGAGAGATGACGCCTAAGGCTTTTTGTTTTGGCCCCTGAAATGGAAAAGCTCTCAAAGAGGTAATTAAATATTCCTTGTATTCTAATATCACAAGATGTTATCTCTGGTAAACACCATCTTCTACAAATCACGCATGCTAATTTAAAGAACCGGCTGCGTTGAAGTGTTGAACTTCACAGTAAGTCTTGAGCTTTGTGTTGACACAAATAAAATCTGATTCAATATTGATTATTAATATTTAAAGGGGACCTATTATGCCAATTTTTACAAGATGTAAAAAGATGTCCCTAGAGTGTGTATGTGAAGTTTCAGCTCAAAATTCCTCACAAATAATGTTTTATAACTGTTTGAAACTACCCCTTTTAGGTTTTGATGCAAATTGTGCCGTTTTGGTGGCTGTCACTTTAAATTCGAATGAGATTGTGCTCTTTTCAAAAGAGGGAGGAGCTACGAATGCCTATTCCCTTCATTATCTGACATTATATTTACCAGGTACAGTGAAAACTCTAATGGCGGACGGCTGCTTCTCACTCAGGACTGTTTATGCTAATTATGTCACTAATGGGCGGGGCTTTCCCCCTCTGATGACATGTACCAAGAGAGAATGTCAATCAAAGTGTTTCTGCAGACACAGTGTTTCTGTTTTTATGATGTGTGATTATAAAAAATAGAATTAATAAATTTTTACCATTAGAGGCTGGATATATTCACACATTGTTGCCACACAACTGGGTTTAAACCTCTTATAAAATTGATTTTTGCATAATAGGTGCCTTTTAAGACATAATGATACTTTTACAAAAATAATTGTTTTGTTTTTGTAGTTCACTGAAGTGACCTTTATTATCAGTAATATTATAGGCTAATTTTTGTGGTTACGCTTCATTTTAAGATGTCCTTGTTGTAGTGTAATTATTGATGTAACTACTGAGTAATATGAATTAATTGTATGTACATGAACTGTATATGGTTAGGGTTGAATGTGGCTTATGTTTACAGTTATTTGCATGTAATTCTGCATATTTACTATAGAAATCACATTAAACGTGTAACAAGGAAGCCTTAAAATACAGTGTTACCATTCTGCATATATAGTTTTCATATTTCTGGTTTTAGGGGAAATTTACTGTACACATTTTTAATTTTATTTGTTGATGTATTATTATTTTTTTTTACAATTAATTTGTCAGTGTCTTTACTCAGAAACGGCATTCTCGAGGGCCTGAAAATCCAAACCTTCAACACACAGCACAAAATCTTTTGAACAAAATACCACTGTCTTTGTGTGAACAACATCATTTTGTGAAAATTATGTAAAACCATAGTACTTTGGTTTCATCCAAACATTACAGTTATAATTACAAATTATAACATTTGTTGTGTTCGCAGGTTGTCAACAAAATTTTGGATTTTTTGGTTTCTCTTGATTTTTGCTCTTTTTAAATTTATTTTATTTAATATTTTTCCCTAACATATAAATGTGGGCTACTAATTTGCTTTTACCATTATCTTAAGTTATTTTGTTATCTATCTATCTATCTATCTATCTATCTATCTATCTATCTATCTAT
>CAIGQV010016192.1:2046857-2067240 GCA_903798115.1 Danio jaintianensis
TATCTATCTATCTATCTATCTATCTATCTATCTATCTATCTATCTATCTATCTATCTATCTATCTATCTATCTATCTATCTATCTATCTATCTATCTATCTATAATATATATATATATATTTTTACAATATTATATTTGTGCATAAACATTACATTATTCAGTACTGAAGCCACATCTGGAGCTAATCTAAAAATAACTTACGATAATGGCAAAAACTAATTAGTAGCCCACATTTATATGTTAGGGAAAAATATCAACTAAAAAATAAAAATATAAAGAGCAAAAATCAAGAGAAAACTAAAATATTTAAAAAATGGCTGAAATGTTAGAATTTGTCATTTGTTTTTTACAATAATTCGCATGAATTTAAATGTATCATCTGTCTGTTTCTAAAGATAAACAAATAATATATTACCAACTAAGACATACCGAAATATATTACCTATATTCATTGGGAAATGGATAAAAATACTAATTTTCAAAATGTAGTGTTCATTTATGCTGAGCACTGTATATATATATATATATATATATTGACATTGTTTCTATCTCAATGATTGATTTTTTAAATACTTTTTTATTTTACTTTACTGTTGTTGTTGTTGGTTTTGACTTGAATATTGTTGACAAGAAGTATTGAAGAAAACCGGCTCCATCATGCATTCACTTTCATTACCAGCAGCAGCCTGTTGCTTGCTTTAGTTTCTCTCTCTCTCTCTCTTAAGAAAACAATTACCAATTCAGAGACATTCCTCTACTACCAACAATAAGCAGTCTCATTAGGAACCCCAAGGACAACAGGAAGAAATATACAAATGTCTACGGTTACCTAAATGGGGCCCAACCGGAGCTGTCATTACATCCACTGACTCTGGCCGACGTGACAGAAGCCAAACACACACACATACACACACGCACAAACACACACACAGACACAGGTTGTCCGCCCTATCGCAGCAGGCATCTCTCAGAATGGCTGAGTTGTATAAATGTTAAGTCATAGTTAATTGCCCATAGAAGCGTCTGTCCCAGATATTTTCCTCTTGGCTCCATTAGCCTACACCGCTTGCTGGAGTCCAAAAAATAGAGTGGCCAAAGAAAATATACTAGGGCTGTTTTCTTGTTAAACTGGACAGATTGGATGCAAGATTAAAACCCACTTCCAGTATTCCTTTCAACCTCACGACAAAACCCAGCAGTGTTTGGCTTTCTACGGTCGTCCTTAATATGCTAAACGCCGTTAGCCTCAATCTAAACGTGTGTTGCTAGCTTAGAATTCTGTTTTTGGCATGAAACGAGGATTGAATGCGACCTTGAGAAGTTTATAGCAAAAACAGAGGCTGCCTTTGCTGAGTTAAACTTTTTTTTTCTCTCTCTCTCTCTCTCTCTCTCTCTCTCTCTCTCTCTCTCTCTCTCTCTCTCTCTCTCTCTCTCTCTCTCTCAATCAACGCTATTCCTGTGGGCAGAAAGTCTGCAGTGAGAGTGGAGCTCATTAACAGTTGACCCCAGCCTGAAATAGCTGAGAATTAAGCAGAGCTCCACATGTTTTAGGCCTTTGCTTTCTGCCAAAACCACTCGTACTCCAAATCCAACCCGGGACACCAATCC
Organism: Danio jaintianensis; assembly: GCA_903798115.1. Classification (NCBI taxonomy): domain Eukaryota; kingdom Metazoa; phylum Chordata; class Actinopteri; order Cypriniformes; family Danionidae; genus Danio; species Danio jaintianensis. The sequence continues at coordinate 2,048,467 of CAIGQV010016192.1, forward strand.
CCTCATCTAATTCCAAGCCAACCTTTAGGTCCGTGAGGAAATAAAGGTCAAGTGTTGACCAACTGCACTTAGTACCTTAATTTAAGCAGAGTGTAAAACAAGAACGCACACTCTCACTCGTGGTTCATTCTATTGACGCCTTTTGACGGACTATCCCTCGTGGATTTGATTGTGTGGAAGGAGAAATAGAAACGTCAACAGCTGCTTTGCAATTCACTGCACACTAGATAAAATGCGCTCATTTTGAAGTGTTCTGAAGAGTGATCGAAAACAGATAACCTTTTGGGGAGATTATATGTTAAAGCAACAATCCACTTTTGTTTTTAGAGATAGGTTCATTTTACAAGTCATCCTAGAGTTAAACAGTTGAGTTTAGCTACTTTTAAATCAATTCATCCGATCTCCATGTCTGGCAGTAGCACTTTTAGCTTAGCTTAGCATAAAACATTGTATTATATTAGACCATTACCATCTCGTTAAAAAAAAAAGTTCAGGTATCAAGTAAATTGTTTAAATGATGTGATTTGAAACAGGTGATGTCAACAGGTGATTGTAATTATGATTTGGTACAAAAGCAGCATCCAAGAAAGGTCTAGTCCTTTAGGAGCAAAGATGGGCCAAGGATGGCCAGTTTGCCAACAACTACGTAAGAAATTAATTTTAATGTTTAAAAACAATGTTCCTTAAAGAAAGATAGGAAGACATTTGGATATTTCACCTTTAACAGTGCATAACATAATTAAACGATTCAAGGAATCTGGATGAATTTCAGTGCGTAAAGGACAAGGGCGCAAGCCTAAGCTGAACTACCAAGATCTCCAATCCCTCAGGCGCCGCTACATCATGAATCCTCATTCATCTAGAAGCGATATCACCACATGGGCTCAAGACTACTTGGCAAACCTTTGTCAAGTACCACAATACATAGTTACATCCACACATGCCAGTGAAAACTGTACTGTGCCAAAAGGAAGCCCTATGTTAACAGTGACCAGAAGTGCCATCGACTTCTCTGGGCTCGGAGGTATCTGGGATGAACCATCACACAGTGGAAACGTGTACTGTGGTCAGATGAATCAGTATTTCAGGTATGTTTTGGGAGAAATGGACGCTGTGTGCTCCATACCAAATAAGAAAAGGATCATCCAGACTGTTACCAGCAACAAGTCCAAAAGCCAGGGTCTGTCATGTTATGGGGTTGTGTCAGTGCCCTTGGCAAAGGTTACTTGCAATTCTTTGATGGCACCATTAACGCTGAAAAGTACATAGAAAAGTACATAGAGATTTTGGAGCACAAAATACTGCCTTCTTTTCCAGGAAAGCCCATGCATATTTCAACAAGACAATGCAAAACCACATTCTGCACACGTTACAAAGTCCTGGCTGCGGAGGAAGAGGATACAGGTACTTGACTGGCCTGCCTGCAGTCCCGACCTGTCTCCAATAGAGAATTAGTGGCGCATTGTGAAGCGCAAAATGCGACAACGAAGACCCCATACTGTTGCCCACCTTAAGACTTGTTTGCAGGAAAAATGGAACAAAATGACACCTGAAACACTTCATCATTTGGTGTCCTCAGTCCGTAAATGTCTTTTAAGTGTTGTGAACAGGAATGGCAACATTACTAAGTGGTAAATACTTTACTGTTCCAACTTTTTTTGAAATGTGAAGTAAATTTAGAAATCACTACTTTCTTTTTTTAATTTGCGTTTTCCATACTGTCCAAACTTTTTGCTGTTCAACTTTGCAAAATGCAATCAGATTCCAGTCAGACACAAAAATTGAGAGTCTGACCAAGGCCATCAAGATGGAGAAAGGCTATTGATGCTCGGTCGTGTCTTTTCTCTGGATTATGATGTTGACATCTCTAAAGGACGGATATTCTTTCTTTTCACTCAGTGTCTTTTTGATGTGACAAGCGGCAGAATGAAACCGGAGTCAGGTATCGGGCTGACCTGGATATGAGGTCAGTGTTTGTATGGGTGGAGGTGGGGATGTGCTCCATCTGAATGGTACATTGTGTGAAGAGGAAGCGTTTAGTGTAAAGCAGCCCTGGGCCCTTTCAAATGAGTTCAGGTAAGTTAACATACTGCTGAATTCCAGTTCATTCTGACATTTAATTCATCCAATACAGGAACACACACACTCATATCCAAAGTTTATTGGGTGACAATGGTCCCTGCCTGCCAGGTTTAGTTGGTGCACAGCTTAAAAGACTATGTATTGGTTACTAATATATATTACTCATATTGGTTACCCCTCATGGGCTACAAAAAGACAAAAAAATAGAAACAAGCACAAGAACAACCTTTTTCCTCCTCATGTTTAATGCATTACTGAAATATTGTTCTAATACAATGATTTTTTTAAATATAGATAAATATTAAAAAAGACTGTATATGAAAATTACATAAAATATGTAATAAGATCACTAAAAATAATGGTGCATATATACATATAGCATTAAAAGCAGCCAGCATCGCTTTCAACTGATATTGCAACTCCAATTCCATTATAAATATGCTCTCCTTTGTTAGCATGTTTTAGCTCATGACAGATTTTAACAAACTGAACAGAGGAAATGAACCAGAGAGGATTAAGACATACTATGAAAATGGTATTTAAATGCTGCTTTGTTTACGATTTGTATGTGTGCAACGCTAGTTCCGGTTTCCCTTTGTGGAATGACAATGCCTACTGCCATCTGCAGGTGTGGAAAGATACATCCTCATTTATTCTCATTTTAGTCGGCTGATGGATGTTTGGTGTGTTCACGCTCTAATACAAACGGGACCATACGCGGCCGATGCAAGACGACAACAAGTTCAGTCTTTGTTTTCGATTTAAAAAAAAACCTTCTTAAAACAATGAACGTCCTTAGAACATTATTTGTGTTTGATTCACATATTCATTCTTATTTATTCATTCTCAATTAATAGAAAAGTGCTCTTAAACAAATGTATATAATGTGAATGGAACGTTAATAATATTATGGGACTTAAAAATTCTAAAAATGTTTTGAAAAAAATTCTTATAACCAAAGAATAATTTGAATACACACTGTAAAAATGCTGGGTTCCACACAATACCTTCATGTTGTCCCAACACAAACAAAGTTAACTTAATCGTTTTTACAAATTTAAGTGGATTGAACATAAAAACAATAAAGTTGTCCCCAAAAATTCTTAAGAATTGTGTTGTTTCAACTCATTTTAAATAAGTCATTTTTTGAGTGCAATGTCTAAAAAAAGATGAAACATCTTAACCTTTTCTGATTTTAATTGTAATGTAATAACATGCACCTTTTGTAAAGCTGCTTTGCAATGATAATTATGATGAAAAGTACTATACAAATAATATGAATGGGGTATATGCACATTGACTTTTTTATAAATAATTTTCAGTCAGCCAGCCAAAGCGCCTTATAAATTATAAAGACTATTCCAGTCCTTTTATTATAAAATCGCCACATTTAAGATCTAAGTTCTTATTAGATATACGATATGAAGTGGGTCTCAGACCAGACAAGAAGCACTGCATTAAGTTCCATTTTTCTCTGCCATGTCTTTAAAATATGAAAAGGTATTTTACCCCAGTATTTTCAAAGGAGTTTCTGCGCTAGCCTGCTGGTACTGACGGCGCTAACGTTTACTTTGTCTTTCACCTCGTTTTACGCACTTAACACTAAATGAATGCTTAAGTCTATTTAATTGATTGTATTTTAATTACAACATCAATGCTGTAAAAGAAATGTGAAAAAAAGTCACATTAACATATCACTGGAAGTTTATCGTTGGCTGAAAAACACTAGCTGTGCATTTAGCCCATTGAATGTTGATTATTGAAAATATATAACTTAATGGGAATGTTACAGAAACCTTTTTATAATCTAAAATTGTTAGCTGGAATGGCATTGTTTTCAACTGCATCCTTGACCAAAGCTATTGGAAACACCTGGCGTTCAACTGGTGTGCGTGTGTGTGTGTGTGTTTCTATGTGTATGTCAACATTTCACCGTGCATCTGTGTTTCACTATGCCATCTTGCCTCGGGCTCTCTGCTAACCTCAGCTGACACAGACGTCCAACTGCTCACCGTTCAGGAGATGTGTGTGTTTGACAGTGCTGATCTTTGTGGGTGTGTGTGTGTGGAATTATTTTGGTGTGTGAAGGCTTGAAAGCAGACAGTTGCTTGTGTTGACAGGGGGTCATAAACAGAGATGGCTGTGTGAAATAGAGAAAACTACACACGTGACAAGCCTAGCAAGCAGAAATAGCAAACCGATTCTCAAGACATGGGACAAAATGCGTCCCGTAACTTTACCTGCCAATAGTTTTGGAAACAACTTTTTCGCTTTCAGAGGGAAGAAAGTCCCAAGCACCAACAGACTATATTTTACACAGCCATAGTTTGCTAACTTCATAAATTCAGTAGGACGAAAATACTAAAATATTTGTTGTAGAAATACAACTATTAGTATGAACAAATTCTCCAGTACTGTACTAGTTTTTTTTTTTACTATGTATATTAAACTCCATTACACCACAGTTTAATATATTTAGTTTAACCCTTGTGCACTGATCAAATTTACTACCCCTTTGTTATGTTCGGGATTAAAACTTAAACTAAATTAAACTTCTGTAAAAATGCATCAGATAAATATGTATATATATTTTTTTTTTTTGGCATAAATCTGTTAATCAACCTCAGTCCTGATCAAAACTACTAAATTGTTTAGAAAATTACAGGATTTTAACTCTTTAATTGCCAAGTTCACAAATGATGTCACTGATTTGGTGAAAAAAAACACACAAAATGACGTTTTCAATATAAAAAGTAATTGTGGACTGGATTTTTTTTTCCTTTTATCAAAGTCAAAATCGTTTAAATTAGAATTACCATATTTTATCCAAAACCTACAGAAGATAAAAAATAGTATTTAATAGTTACATAAAAAACACCATGCAAATAAAAAGCCATCAGCCTTTCAATTCTTTTTCCATTGGATTGCGACCCCTGGGGTTATTACGCTAGATTAATGACACAGCAAAAGTGTTAGTTGCAAACTTTGACACCTTTACAGCACTCATGTACATTAAAAATAAAAGCCATGACTGAACATAGAGGACGACCTCCAAGTGGCGGCCTCCAAAATTAAACCAAGAACAGTCTTGTGCTGTAAACATTGTGCCCATTATTCTCATTAAGTGAGGATAATATTAAATTAAACAAATGAATAATGACTATGAAGACTGATATGATTGTTAGACTGTTGCACTTTTTTTGTGTTGTCAATAAGCTTGTTTATATAGTTCCTATTGGTGTGTGTACACCGTTGTGTGCAATGTTTATATGTTTATAACCACCACTGAGGATAGTGGGGGTCACGAGTCACTGGCATTGTTATTTTGGGGGTCACGAGCTGAAAAGTTTGGGAACTCCTGGGGTAGCTTGCAACTTAGATTTTGTAACAATGTCAGAAAAAAAACTAAATAACTATAGAATTTAAGGTGGGGGGCAGCACGGTGGCGCAGTGGGTAGCACAATCCCCTCACAGCAAGAAGATCGCTGATTCGAGCCCCGGCTGGGTCAGTTAACATTTCTGTGTGGAGTTCGCATGTTCTCCCCATGTTCGTGTGGGTTTCCTCCGGGTGCTCCGGTTTCCCCCACAAGTCCAAAGACATGCGCTATAGGTGAATTGGGTGAGCTAAATTGTCCGTAGTGTATGTGTGTTTCCCAGTGATGGGTTGCAGCTGGAAGGGCATCCGCTGCGTAAAACATATGCTGGATAAGTTGGCGGTTCATTGGTGGCAACGCCGGATTAATAAAGGGACTAAACTGAAAAGAAAATGAATGAATGAATGAATGAATGAATTTAAGGTATAAACATTTACTGCATGATATATCCAAAATTTGATTAAAAAAAGGCATAAAGTGTCATATTTTCAGTGTGATGATGTGTTAAAAACCAGCTGTAAACAACCCAAACTCTATTTTCAATTCAATGTGAAACACTGTCCATGATACTGCAATACATTACAACGTGTTCCTGACTGAAACTGGATATTTAATGAGATAAACGTAGGACAGGACATGATTTAGTCCAAATGGGAATTAATTTGATCAAGATAAGTGAGCATTTAATACCAGATTGGAGCCAGATGGTTGGAACGGAAAGTAGGAGGGACTTGTGAAATACATTGACCAAATAAATCAATGACATTTAAATTAACTGTTTTTATTTGAATCAGAAGTCGTAATAGCTAATGTTATACATTGCAACAGGTAGAAATCACTCTTTAAAGGGATAATTCACCCAAAAATGAAAATTTACTCAGTTTACTTTCTCTTAAGTGGTTCCAAACCTTTTTGATTTTTTTTTTTCTGTTGAACACTAAATATAAAATATTTTGAAGAAAGCTGAAAACCTGTAATCGTTGACTTCAATAGTGGGAGAAACAAATACATTGGAAGTCAATGGTTAAAGGAAGATATTTTGAAAAATGTAAATGTAAATGATGACAGACCTTTCATTTGTGGGTGAACTATGCTTTTAAGTCTCAGAAACTGTCTAATTTTGTTCAGGGTTGCCAAGTCTGCAGTTTTCTCACAGAATTTGGCAACTTTCAATCACTTTCTGTGAGTTGTTTTTAATCCGCGGGTTAAATATTAGATTATATTTATATGTTAAAGGGATAGTTCACCCAAAAATGAAAATTCTGACATAATTTTCTCACCTTTTACTTGTTTTAAATATTTCTGAGTTTCTTTCTTCTGTTAAACACAAATGAAGATATTATTGAAGAATGCTGAAAACCTGTAAACAATGATTTCCGTTGTATTTGATTACACATTTTCAGCTTTCTTCAAAATATCTTATTTTGTGTTCAGTAACAGAGGAAATAAACTTATAAAGGTTTAGAACCTCTTGAGGGTGAGTAAATCTTCATTTTGGTGTAAACTATCCCTTTAAGGTGTTTTTTTATTCCAGTCAGTAAGGAAAATCACTTAAGACCTTTTCTTTTTGTGGCACAGTCTTGTTACTTATCTCATTATTTACGATGAATAATAAGAACTGAAAGTTGGCATGCTGCTTTCTTCCAAGCTCCAAGCTTGAACTGCTGACTTCAGAAAACTCAGCGGTGATGTGTTGTGAAGGATGTAATATACTGGGGCAAACATCACATCAAACATCAGCAGAACTTAGCGTTGGGTCAAACATCACTCATTAAGACCCATCCCGTCTTGTAAAACAGTACCGGGCACCATTCCCAACCATATTCACCTTTATTTAACCTCTGTAATCCTGTATTAGCCACAGAAAAAACATAATACCGCAAGTGCTAAAATTATAAACTGAGCTCTAATCACAAACTGTTACCATGCAGTGCAGTCTGGGTATTTGCAGAGCTGTGTCAGTTGGAGTATAATTTTAAGAAGTTTTAATTGGCATCTGGTGGTCAGCCGGGCTTCATTAGATGACCCCTGTGGCTCCACCTAGACACACCATCAATCCTGTAGTCATTAAGCAATGAGTTGCTCCCGTGGGGGAAAAAGACACTTCATAAAGTCCATTGGGCTAGTATTATATGAATATGTGCAGTAGGGCGTTCCAAAGGCATTACACCAGACACCAGGGACCGCAATTGCAGTATCTGTGTCGCCAATTAATTTCCTTCTGCTCTATAAAGTTCCATGTAATTTTTTTAAATTCCGTAGTCGCTAAGAGATGGCAGATGTTGGGACCCCCAAATACTCCCCTGACCCTTTATTACCTCACAGACTTGTTGCCACAAGAACTATTCATTGTGTTATTCAACACAAAGTGCACTGACTTAAAAAACCAAACGAAACACAATGCTCTTCTAGATGACCAAACTGCCCAAAATGTGGACTGACATGTCTGGAGTGATTTTATGGAGCAGTACATTACACATTTGGGGGTTTGGTAGGGTTGTGGCCTGCTGGAAAGGCCAGCAGGAGCTTGAGATTTGGTCCTGATTGGTCTCTGCTGATTTGGACAAGTATTATTGGTCATCCTAAAGGGGCTGTGACATTTCCCATGGGTGCCTGCAGAAAGAAAATATGCTTGACAAGCGAAAACATTATGATCACTTCCCTAATATGTTGTCTAAAATGACACCGACCTTCTGAGATGCGGACTTAAGTGTTCTTGGTGACTATTTAAAGCCTCATTCACACCACCAGTGACTTTATCTCTGCTTGTCGCCAGTGGCTATGATTGGTCGCAAGTGGATTTTCCCACTACTGGTTGCCTAGTTACCTAGTTTGTGAATGGTGTTGACTACCTTATATATATATACAATGAATCAGTTTTCTTGCTGCTAAATATAAACTATTGAGGATAACTGCTACTTAATGTGTTAAACACTAAACTGCCAAGACAGTAATTTTGACCATTTTTTAATTTCATTTTTAGCCCTGTCGCCTCACAGCAAGAAGGTCACTGGTTCGAGTCCCGGCTGGGCCAGTTGGCATTTCTGTGTGGAGTTTTCATGTTCTCCCCGTGTTCGTGTGGGTTTCCTACGGGTGCTCTGGTTACCCCAACAGTCCAAAGACATGTGCTATAGGTGAATTGAATAAGCTAAATTGGCCGTAGTGTATGTGTGCGAATGTGAGAGTGTATGGGTGTTTCCCAGTACTGGGTTGCGGCTGGAAGGGCATTCGCTGTGTAAAACATATGCTGGTGGTTCATTTCGCTGTGGCGACCCCTGATGAATAAAGGGACTAAGCTGAAGGAAAATGAATGAATGAATGAATTTAATAACTTTGTTCAAATAAAACCCATATAATTATAGTACCCTATTTTTTCCTAAATGTGTGTATATTTCTTTTTAACACTGTTATTTTATTAAAATTAAAAAAATTGACCACATTGGCCAAATTGACCGCATGCATTTTAGTGTCAACTATTCCCTTGCCTTTGAATATGTGTGCCTCTGTTGCCTGGCAACTTCCTGCTAACAAAAACATAACATTTGTATAGCAAAAGCATAACTTTACTTCAGGCATGTCTGTCTAAACAACATATTCCATGCGGTGAAAAAAAAACATAAGCTGCATCCAAAATCGCATACTTCCATACTATATAGTATGCTAAAAACAGTATGCAAGCCGAGTAGCAAGTCAGAATTCAAAGAATTCGAAAAACAGTATGTGAGAAGTACCCGGATGACCTACTACTTCCGGCGAGATTCTAAAGTGCGCATTAGATGGATGCTACGCTATCCCATGATGCATCGCAAGATAATTCACGAATGGGAGTGAAGCAACGCAACTCACGCGGGTAGGTCACGTGACCATGACAAAATGGCGGGTGTAGTACGTCCGAGTTCCATTCATACTACTGACATTCATACTGTATAGAACGTACTTTTCTAATGGTCGAGTAGTACGTTTAAATTCAGATGCAGTACCTACTGAGTAGTAGGTGATTTCAGACGCAGCCATACTCTCCTGCTTGCCGGGCAAAGAGAGGTGGTCGGTCTAGTAACTTGTACACATATATAGGCTGTATTACCAAAAATATTGTATTTTTAGGGTGATGGCTTCATAAAGTATGACAACATAGATTCAAAGCTTACTTCTAATATGAATGTAAATATATTTGAAATCATTATTCTAATATATGTAACTATTACTGAACTATTCAATAATAATTGAATGTAAATATGACGTGACAATATGACATCATATGAGAACGGTCAGAATGACCGCTAAGGCCATGGTTATGTAATATATGGGTAAAGAATTCTGGTTGATTCAGCGTTAATGTGAAGAATGCATGTTTTTTGTTTTGTTTTTTTTCATTGCAACTATATAACTTTGAAAAAAGTACAAGCGAAACTTGTCAACTTTCCAATGAAAATGAATGGGATTGTGCCACATTGTCGCTAGTGGTGTGAATGGGGCTTAAGATCCTTAGCAGCAGGTTGAGAGGTGGAGTCCCCCTTGTGCAGTGACCTTGTGTACCTTGGATAGCCAAAACCTCATTACTAGTTTGTGCTTTATCTCTTCTCAGACCACAAGAGCATCCCATAAACCTTGACATTTCTAAGATACCCATAGGCCCTTTTGGCTCAGATCTTTATTCCTGCCTATTTTCTCCTGGATCCAACATAGTTGAGAAATGATTGTCTGCTCTAACCAGATCTTAATATGTGACTAGGAGTTGATCAAGGAAATTTGCATCACTCCAACACATTGAGCCATCACACAATATGTTGGCTCATCAGTGGATGGCAATGCTAAATATTAAACTCTGAGATATGATTGAATTTTTAGGGGTTGATACACATTTGCTGTCTACGTTCTTCAGAGATCACATTGTTTTGAGAATATTCACAAAACCCAGTAACTTTGTAGTAATCCACACAACAATTTTATGTAGAGAAAAATATTTTCCTGGTTTATATAGGTGTTTCCAATAGCTTTGGTTTGCTTTGTTGACTAACAAAAATCTGCTTAGTCTGAAAGCAACCTCTGTGCGCAGTTCTTAGTGCATTGCCATACTATCGACAATAAGTAACTGACCCTAAAATGTTTGGCTTTAACATTTTGGCAGAAGTGAAACTACTGTAATGTAACCACACCTTTAGGGTTAGGGAAATTAATATTGTTTAAGCTACAGAATAGTAACAAATGATGTGCTGCTTGTTGGAAAGAACTTGATAACTAGACATGTGTGTGCGTTTGGGTGTGTCTAAGACAAAGATTGCAATACAGTGGCTTTATTAACTTGAGAAAAATGGTTACACTTTATTATAAGGTGGCTTATACTACTGAATAATTTAAATTAATTTCATATACTTACTGTATGGTTGGGGTTAGAATGTGGGTTAGGTTTAGGGTTAGTTACATGTAATTATGCATTCTTCATTTTAATTACTATAGTAACTGCTAGATTATTATTATTTATTGTTACTGTTTATCCATAAATGTTGATTGTTAAATGTACAGTTTATTCAGATTTATTATTTTATTATATTTTTTTGAAATATTTTTATTTTATTTTATTTATTGTACTTGTATTTTTATTTAATAATAATAATAATAATAATAATTATTATTATTATTATTATTATTATTATTATTATTATTATTATTATTATTATACTATATATTATAATACTATACTACTATTTACTGTTTACTATGTTGTTGTTTTAAGTATATATGTTCTTTTTAATGTAAACTTTATAAATGCTTTGGTAATACATTTGTAACATTTGTCATGCCAATAAAGCAATTGAATGAATTGAGAGAGAGAGAGAGAGAGAGAGAGAGAGAGAGAGAGAGAGAGAGAGAAGAGGAGGTGAAGGGGCCAGGAGGGAGTCCCATTCAGGAAATAGTTGAGCAGTTTGGGCAGACTTCCAGCAGGCTGTCCGCTGAGTCTGTCAAACAGACAAATTAACACAGTGTATGGGAACAGGCCCCAGCAGGGGCCAGCCCGCCACCTCTAGCTGGCCCCGTGAACTGTTTCTTCATGTTTTTCCTCCGTGACCCAGGTTTCTCCCAGTTTCTCTCAGCTCTTTCTTTCTCACCTTATTTCAGCAATGTGATATTTGCTTGTCATTTTATGTATTTGCTTTCCTTTGCTATTTCAAATGGGGAAATGCATTCCTCACAGAGAACTGATTTTGTTCCATTTTAATAAATTTGGCTCATCGTATGGAGTATGTAAGGTTATCACATCCAATTAGCCATGACTGACATTTATGACTCACAATTGCATTTTTCTATTTTGCACCCGGTGTAAATGCATGATAAAACAAGTGGTGGTTCAGTAAAAAATCTTAGATTTTCCTGGCAAACATGAGTAATTACAGTAAGTGATGTACATTCATTCATTCATTTTCCTTCAGCTTAGTGCCTTATTCAGGGGTCGCCACAGCGAAATGAACCGCCAACTATTCCAGCATATGTTTTACGCAGCGGATGCCCTTCCAGCCGCAACCCAGTAATGGGAAACACCCATACACACTCATTCACACACACACACTCATACACTACGGGCAATTTAGTTTATCCAATTCACCTATAGCGCATGTCTTTGGACTGTGGGGGAAACCCACGCCAACACAGCCAGAACATGCAAACTCCACACAGAAATGCCAACTGGCCCAGCCGGGACTTGTACCAGTGACCTTCTTGCGGTGAGGCGACAGTGCTAACCACTGAGCCACCATGATGTACGTGATGTACAGTAAAATGTTAAACTATGAGTCAACTTGAAATCAAATTAGATACTTTTTTTAAAGGAATAGTTCAACTACAATTCTGTAATCATTTACTCACCCTTTACCTGTTCCAAACCTGTTTAGAAGATATTTTGAAGAATGTTGGAAATCTGTAACCCTTGACTTCCATAATATTTGTTTTGTCTACAATGGAAGTCAGTGGTTATCTCCAAAACATCTTCTTTGTGTTCAACAGAATAAAGAAAGGTTTGGAACCACTTGAGGGTAAGTACTCATTTTTGTGTGAACTAACCCCTTAAAATGTGTCTCAAGTCGTGTTGTGCACAGTATCGATCAGCTTAGTGAACACAATGAAAGTCTACCAAAGAGTGAAACACTCCAGAATCCCTAATAACCCCGTAAAACAACTTAGAAACACATTAAGGTCCCAAAACACCTTAGCCACCTCCCAAAACACTCTAATAACTCCTAAATCGATCTCTGTCAAATAGATGCAAGTCATTTACAGGCAGGGGTTCAAAAGAGGCGGAGATTAATTCTGACCTCTGCTCCCTGCCGGATAAATCCCTGTCCTCCTTTCCAGAGAGCGCCGCTGACTGAAATATTGCCTTCTGGGACCTGCGCAGTTCTTTATTGCCTCCTGGAATTGCTGAGTGACAAGTCCATTCCAATATGGATCAGTTTTACGGCGCCATGTTCGCTGCCAAAATAGTCTGAATTCTCAGAATTCAACTGAGTGTCTTAGACTCGAAGAATTACAATGCAAAAGCAAAACCCAACTGTAAGAATACAGCTCATGTTGCAGACCAAGAGAGCATCGTCGACAAGTCTGGTTTAGTCTTGAAATGAAATCATGCAGACAGAGTTTTGTTGGAATTTTTTTTTTTTTACTCTCTCTGGAGAGCAGCACGTGGGTCATCTGGTGTCATTAATGGAGTTGTAACAGGACTCGTGTGTGCAACGATCTGGTTACTGTGGCATTTTGTTGAGAAGAGCTCTGTGCCAAGCGGGAGTTTGAAAAGCCTGAGCGAGTGAAAGTGAAAATCTCAGCCATTTTTAAAAATAGATCTGAAACTTTCATACACTGCAAAAAAAAATATCCACCTAAATATGAGAAATAAATTAATGATTTAACAAGATACTGACTAGAAACAAGTCCAATTGTCTGTCAGTGCAAATAAAATAAGAAAACTTACTTAGTAAATAAAATAAAAAAATCTTAAAATAAGTATTATAACACTTATTCCAAGCAGTAGTCGAATTATCTTTATCTTTTGCATTTCTTATTTTGTGTGGAGTTACTAAACAGGAGAATTTTCTCTTCGTTTAAGAATCATTATTGTATATTTCTTCTTAACTTGAGCATTTGAAACCTGAAACCAGACTATCCTATGAATGAAATCAGGACCACACATACAAATTAAGACTTGTCAGTAGTTAAATTATGACTTGTTGCTTCTCAAAATACTGAAGTTTAATTCAACCGAACATGACGGAACGCATTTTGTCACTAAAGAACATGTTTAAGTAAGATTAAGCATTTTTAAATAGGTTTAAAACAAGCTATTGCAGCTAAAATAAAGTCTTAAAAATATAAGGCTGGTCTTAAATTATGTCTCTGGTTGTAATTAAGCTAAATTTGCAGGTAAAATACCTCATTTTGAGCTTTAAAGATAAATAATCTTAAAACAATCATAGTAATCTTACACAATATGATATTGCATAGTATTTCACTCTTAAATCAAGATCAATAAGATTTTTCTGGCTTGAATTATTAAGATTGGAGTTTTTGCAGTGTAAATATGGCTGGGGGAACAGATAGATTTCTTTTTTTTTTATTTCCACCACTGTACACTCTAGCAACTCTCACTCGAAACAAAGACACAGCTAACAGTCAAACGTGTGGAGAAATCTTACAGGCGTTTTGAGCAAGGGGAATATCTGTCAACAGCTGGAATGTTCCAAAGAAAATAAACAATTTGCTGCTGCCTCAATGTCTCTTTTGTGTCCTTTTTGTATGTGGAAAACAGGAGTAGTGGCGGTAAATCAGTTTTATATTTGCTCAAGGTTAGAAGCAGTCAACTCTGGCCCTGGGAGTGCCATCTTTCAGCTCCTCAGCAAAAACATGTGTTCAAGGTACGGTTACAGCGCTCGGGCCAGCCAGTTCATGATAGTATTCATCACATGTCTTTCACCGGGACACTTCTGTGTTCTCTCACTCTTTCAGTGGGGAACTAGGTCTCACTTCATTTGTTTGTTCAAACCCTTCTTAATAATGAAAATGCTGATGAAATGTTTTAGTTTTTTTGGTGATATACTGTACACTCCCTGGCCACTTTATTAGATACACCTGTTGAAATTCTTGGAAGTAAAAAAAAATATATATATACATATATATATAATTTGCCAATTGCATGGCAGCAACTCAATGCATTTAGGCACATAGACATGGTCAAAGTACAGATGTATACTTTAGTCAACATTTGAAATGGATCAAAAAGCCAATAGATGCTGTTTAATAGTTTTAGGACATCTTGAAAAAACTTTTGATTGACTTCAAATGTTAACTATTGTAATCAGTTGTGACAGGTTAGATTGGTCCAGTAGGTTGCGGCTGGAAGGGCATCCGCTGTGTAAAACATATGCCAGAGTAGTTGGCGGTTCATTCCTCTGTGGCGAGTAAAATGAATGAATGAATGAATGACATGTTAGATCTACTATTCCCCTCTTTGAATCAGTCACAGGAAGACACTGGCATATCTTATAGCTCATAGTAACATGTGTTAGCTACCAAATACTTGGATAATACCCATCAGCTCCTTTGTGAAGCACACATTGGTGTTCTCGAGATTACACAGATAAATGAAGACTCATGAGGCATTCACACCAGATGCGCCTTGTGCTAATATATCAGACTATTTGCGCGTAATTGAATGCTTGAACATTTTGAGTTTATTTGTTTCATTCATGCGTCAAATTTGCTTCACTCAAGAGTGAAATTCTCTTCACAATATATGCAGATTCACGTCATGGGCACCTGGAGACTCCAGTTTCGGATTTTATTGAGAGAGTGGCTGCGCTTTATGTGCTTACGGAAGGCTGAAAAATGGCGTAGATTCGTTCTGCACCATGTCTGGGTCCATCACATCCATCAGAGGTGAACCCAGCTTGGTGACCTCCAGCAAACACCTCCAGAAGCTGCGCCTGGATGACGGACGTTTCTGACTGAGCTGGTCCCAGTTTGATGACTTGTTGTCCCGTGTCAGCAACAGACGCTACATCATAATCACGCCACTACTAGAGTGAGCTCCTGATTGGTTAATGCAGCTCTAATGTCCTCCAAAGTTCCGATTTTTTAACTCGAGCAATTAGCGCAAATCATGCATTAAGCGGGTCAAATGCCCGAAACGCTCAATTCTCACCGTGTCATTCATTCAAATTGTATCATTCCCACCGCCTCATTCATGCTGCCGCAGGATGTCTAATCGCATCTTTGCATTCATAACATGTACTCACACAGGCTTAACGCTTCATCCTCATCTGGTGTGAACACACCGTCAGTAGCCCCTTTCACAGACCTTTGTGGAAAATTACCGGCAATTTTCCGGAAAGGGACCATGTATGAACAGGGTCTTTTTGAAAATACCGGTAAATTCGTTCCGGCAATTTTCTGGAAAGAGAAGTTGTA
The DNA here is from genome assembly GCA_903798115.1 of Danio jaintianensis. Taxonomy (NCBI): domain Eukaryota; kingdom Metazoa; phylum Chordata; class Actinopteri; order Cypriniformes; family Danionidae; genus Danio; species Danio jaintianensis. The sequence continues at coordinate 2,064,375 of CAIGQV010016192.1, forward strand.
ACCTTACCGGTAATTTGCCGGAATGCTGCTCTGTGTAAACGCAGAAGGAAAACTGCCAGAAAGAGCGCGTTCACGTTTAGAACGCGCTGATGTGTGTTGTCTACTCCAGCCAATCAGAATATTCAGATGCATTCACATCCGCGCTGTTTATGAAAATAAAAGCCTTTGAATATTTTTTCCAGACACATCTAGCTGCTAGACGTTAGTCAGATAACGTTTCTATGTTCCTTCTTAATGTCAACTGTGGAAAAAATTATCGCTAAAATGCTTATGATAAACCGCTGTAAGTTTACCTGAAAGCTCTGCTTCAGTTGCTTGACGCGTGTGCATGTGAAGAAGTGCTCCGGTGAGCGCCAGCACACATTCCTCCATATGTTCTCATCGAGGTTGTTCACAATACTTATCCATCCACAGAATTTGTCATGCATTCAAATGTGTAAACATTTAGCTGCGGAGCCTTTGGATGTTTCTGGGGCAAAGCAGCTGCCTGAATGCTAAAGCTTTAAATAAAAGTGAAACCATCAACAAAAGCTCGACCCCTTCTATGTTTACAAATACAATCGCAGCCGTTTAGAGGTCATTTCTGGTTAATGATGTCAGAATTTACGGGTATTTTGGAATGGATGTGTGAATGGTCTTTTCCGGAAAAATTCCGAAACGTCCTTGCCTGTGTGAACAGTTTTTTTGAATTTACCGGTAAAGTCGTTCCGGAAATTTTACGGATATTTACCGGTATCCCTGTGTGAAAGGGGCTAATGTCAACTGTCATTGAGTTGCCATGGTTAGTACTAATGTTTGAGGGAACCTCATTTATTTTAAACTATGATCAAAACTGACTGGAACTACCTGTGAATTAATCAATATTATTGCATACCCTCCAGCCAATCAGAATCAAGAATGTCAACAAACCATGGAATGAATATATATAAATACAGCTGAAGTCCAAATTATTAGCCCACCTGTGAAATTTGAATCCTTTAAAAATATTTCCCAACTGCTGCTTAACGGAGAGAAGATATTTTCAACACATTTGAAAACATAATAGTTTTAATAACTAATTCCCAATAACTAATTGACAATGGTGACATTACATAATATTTCTCTACTTATTTTGTAAGATACTAGTATTTAGCTGCAAATGTTATTTAAAGGCTTAACCTAACTTGCCTAGTTAGCATAATTACCTTAGTTAATTAGGAAAGTCATTGGACAACAGTGGTTTGTTCTCTAGACAATTGAAAAAAATATTGGGGCTAAAATTATTGACCTAAAATTGTTAAAATAAAGCATAATAAAACAAGCCAAAATAAATCATAATAATACTTTCCCAAGGAGAAAAAAAAACAGTGTAATAATGTGAGAATTTCCTCAATCTGTTGGAAAATATTTAAAAAAAAAGACAAATTTCACTGGAGGGCTTATAATTTTTTGACATCAACTGCATACGCAGATTGTTCCTACAGTATAGAAGGAAATATATTTATTTTGCACAAGAGTAGACAACTAAAAACAAAACCAAGAGAAACAGAATTGTGAGGGAGACGGATGGTGGAAGGCATTCTGCTTGACTTGTCAGACTCGTAGATAACATGGAGACAGCAATGAAACAGAATTGCCCCGTTATCTGTCGAGCAAGACAAATCTTCAGCCTCAGTCAAGCATTCTTTGGTTGCAACACCTTGTTCCAGATATCACTGCGGCCATCAACTTCTCATGGCCCGTGTCATCATGGGAATTTGCAGACTGAGCTGGTTATCTGATGAGGGGAGAGCGCTGGAAACTATGCCTGCTCTCGTAAAGCATTTACAGGGCACTTGTTGACTGTGTGTCTGGGCCTGGAGCTGATAGAAGAGCTTTACACTGTGAGGGATGCTAAAGGTTGTCCCAGTCACACCATATCTGTCAGTCTTTTTCTCCATCTGGATGCTCTATATTGTTCACTTGTGGGTTTTCTGGCAAATGGAAGAAAGGCTTCTGTGGCGTACATCTGCTTTAGTGCCAGCGGATAATGTGCAGTCAGCCGGTCATTAGCACAAAATGGTGATCCGAATCTTAATGCAAAGCGCTTTTTTTTAGATTTACGTTTTAAAATGTAGTTCAAATGCTACACTTTTAAATAAATAATGATCTGAATGAACATATTTTTACTGTGTGAAACATTATGAAATATCCCACAAATAATTAATAGTTTTAATTCAGTTAACTGAACTAATTTACACTGGTTTCATTTATTTAATTTCAATCTTATTATTGTTATTTAAACATATATTTTTTAAAAACTTAAAAGATTATATTATTTTATACACATAAAAATTTATTATTTGATTGATGTTAAATGTATTGTTATTTTTATTAACTATTAAAATTGCAACATTGTTTTACTATTATTATTGTTGCTGTTGTTGTTGCTTAAGAATTAATAACATTAATAAAATAATTGTGATTTTAAAATCATTCAAAATTGTACATTTTATTTATATTTTTATATTTTCTTTAATTTATATACACAACTACGACTAATAATAATAATAATAATAATAATAATAATAATAATAATAATACGCTAGAAAAAACACAATTGTATACTACAAAAAACTACAACCTAACATATAATATTAAAAAATATATATTTTATTGATGTTAAATTTAATATTAGTTGTATTAACTATTTAAATTTCAACATTATTTTACTATTATTATTATTATTATTATTATTGTTGTTGTTGTTTTTGCTTAAGAATTAATAACATTAATAAAATAATTGTGATTTTAAAATCGTTCAAAATTGTACATTTTATTAATATTTTTATATTTTCTTAAATTTATATACACGACTACGACTAATAATAATAATAATAATAATAAT